>LR738709.1:33040295-33054342 GCA_902687465.1 Secale cereale | reverse complement strand
TGGTCCGGCCCGGCATCGGCGGCGTCCCACGACGCCGTTACCCTCCTTGGAGGCGAAGCCGAGGTCCCTCCTATCCACATCCGAACCCCTCCCGGACGAAAGTCTAAAATTCAGTCTGGATTGGGCGGCGGCGGCGCCCTGCGCGTCGTAACCTCCATGGAGGCGCTGTCTTGGGAGGCTCAGGTCGGGCAAGAGATGTTATGGGTGTTGGGCGTTGCGTAGCTCCAGCAGCGGCGACGGCGTGAGCTCCAGGGGAAACCCTTGATCTGGGTCTACCGGATCTGACGATGATGGCACCTTCGATGTCGTGTCCCTCCTGGGGGCATCGTTTTGGAGCACGCGCTGGCTGGAGGGGACAAGAGGAGGAGCGGTGTTACATCTACCGCGAGGCCGACGGCGGATCCTGGCGGCATGGTGTCGCGGAGGTTCGGCGATGGGCGCGTCTGGAGATGAACTCGCGCAGGAGGAGGAAGTTGTCTAGCGTCATGGTGGCGTTGATGGCAGAGAGGCCTGCCAAGGTTGGTGCAACAATTTTGCTCTGAGGATGGACCGAGGGATGATGGAGGTGTCGGCCCTTGCAGCGTGCGGTGCTCACTGGGAGTGTGCCTGAACCGGTGTGGGACCCAATCCAGGTAGTGGCTTGGAGGGGACACCCGGCTTTAGATGTTAGGCTTTAGTGCGATGTCTGTTTGGTATTAGGCCCGGACATTCGGCACGCCTTCATCAAAGGGATAGGAGTAGCAACGGTGTTGCCAAGATGGTGGCTTCAGGCTTGTTGATGTATCACCTTGTATGGTCTTTGTGAATAATTAATAATATGGCTGCATGCATCGTCTAGATGCAGAGGCCGGGGGTACATCCTCCTTTTCTAAAAAAAATCAGCTTAATTAGCTTTCTGAGGACCACACCATGGGACTGGTGTTGTGTTGCTGTTGCCAATTAAATGATGCATATGGATATATCCATCCGTACGTGTAAGATATATATGCATGGACCATATATGTGGTTTATCATACTATTATCACGAAGAGATCTCTTGCCCGTCCTCGTGATCAGTGTGGGCAGATTTTTGTTCTTGACAACGAAAGCTTCTTGATCTACACCGCGTATCGGATGATACAATCCCAAGAGTTCTACTCTGCACACAAAGATGTGCATAACCATACAAGCTCCATGGAACAATAAACCAGGACATCAAAACAAAAGTGATAGAACATTACGAAGCGTCGACCCAAGGACTAGATCACCATCCGTGTTTGCCAAAAAGAAAAAGAAAAATCCCTGAATACCCCTTCCAATCGAAAGCAATCAACCATAGCCATATCTTGATACTCCATTCCGAGAAGAGATGACTAGGTAAGGAGCTAATGTGGACACAAGCACATAATCTTCATGGGATATCAAATATTTATCTTTTTATAAACAACACATCATACTTGAATAAACATAAAACTTTCCGGCCAACATACTTTCAACATCAAGCTCCGCACAGATGCCAGAGAGAGATAGTGGCACTTTCTTGCCCTAAGGACAAACACCACTAAGGAAACTCAAGAGAAAACCAAATTGGTGTTGGGGAACGTTGCATGAGAAACAAAAATTTTTCCTACCGTTCACCAAGATCAATCTAGTAGATGCAACTACGAGGGGAGAGTGTGATCTACGTACCCTTGTAGATCGCTAAGCGGAAGCGTTATGAACGCGGATGATGGAGTCGTACTCGTCGCGATTCAGATCGCCGAAGACCTAGCACCGAAGCAACGGTGCCTCCGCGTTCTTCACACGTACGGCTCGGGGACGTCTCCTCCTTCTTGATCCAGCAAGGGGTGGAGGAGAGGTTGATGGAGAACCGGCAGCACGACGGCGTGGTGGTGATGGTGGAGAAGAACTCCAGCAGGGCTTCGCCTAAGCACCGCGGGAGAAGAAGATGTAACGGGAGAGGGAGGGCAGCACCGAGGCACAAACTGTGTTGGCTGCCCTCCCTTTGCCCCACTATATATAGGGGGGGTGGAGAGGTGAGGGCGCCCTAGGGTTTCCCCCCTAGGGGCCGGCGGCCAGGGCAAGGGGAGGGGGCGGCGGCCAGGGCAGGGGGGCGGCCAGGCCCTAGGGTTTCCCCCCCTAGGTGCCTTGCCCCCCAAGGCTAAGGGGTGCGGCCAGCCCTAGGGGGTCCCACCCCCTTAGCCGCATGAGGAGAGGGCCCAGGGGGGGCGCACAGCCCCTTGAGGGCTGTGGTGTTCCCCCTTGTGGCCCACTAGGCCCAGAACCACTTCCGGACCCCCCGAAAACCCTTCCGGTACTCCGCCGATTTCCCGATGCTCCCCGGAACACTTCCGGTACTCCGAAACCTTTCATCCTATATATCAATCTTCGTCTCCGGACCATTCCGGAGACCCTCGTCTTGTCCGGGATCTCATCCGGGACTCCGAACAACCTTCGGTAACCATACACTTTTCTCACTAACAACCCTAGCGTCACCGAACGTTAAGTGTGTAGACCCTGCGGGTTCGGAAACCATGTAGACATGACCGAGACACTCCCAGGTCAATAACCAATAGCGGGATCTGGATACCCATATTGGTTCCTACATGTTTCTCGATGATCTCATCGGATGAACCACGATGTCAAGGATTCAGGCAATCACGTATACAGTTCCCTTTGTCTCGTCGGTATGTTACTTGCCCGAGATTCGATCGTCGGTATCTCTATACCTAGTTCAATCTCGTTACCGGCAAGTCTCTTTACTCGTTACCGTAATACATAATCCCG
This sequence comes from Secale cereale, assembly GCA_902687465.1. Taxonomy (NCBI): domain Eukaryota; kingdom Viridiplantae; phylum Streptophyta; class Magnoliopsida; order Poales; family Poaceae; genus Secale; species Secale cereale. Next base: position 33,051,576 of record LR738709.1, on the reverse strand, counting down.
TGACCAACTACTTAGTCACTTTGAGCTCATTGAGATGACGTATTACCGAGTGGGCCCGGAGATACCTCTCCGTCATACGGAGTGACAAATCCCAGTCTCGATCTATGTCAACTCAACAGACACCCTCGGAGATACCTGTAGAGTACCTTTATAGTCACCCAGTTACGTTGCGACGTTTGGCACACACAAAGCACTCCTACGGTGTCAGTGAGTTACATGATCTCATGGTCATAGGAACTTATACTTGACATGCAGAAAACTATAGCGATAACTGACACGATCAAAAGCTATGTTTAACGTTTGGGTCTCGTCCATCACATCATTCTCCTAATGATGTGATCCCGTTACCAAATGACAACTCATGTCTATGACCTGGAAACCGCGGTCATCTTTGATCAACGAGCTAGTCCTGTAGAGGCTCACTAGGGACACAAAGTCTGTCTATTCATCCACACATGTATTTGAGTTTCCAATCAATACAATTATAGCATGGATAATAAACGATTATCATGAACAAGGAAATATAATAATAACTCTTTTATTATTGCCTCTAGGGCATATTTCCAACAGTCTCCCACTTGCACTAGAGTCAATAATCTAGCATTACAAGGTAATGAATCTAACACCCATAAAGTCTTGGTGTTGATCGTGCTTAGCCCGTGGAAGAGGTTTAGTCAACGGATCTGCAACATTCAAATCCGTGTGCACTTTGCAAATGTTTATGTCCTCCTCCTTGACCGAATCGCGGATGGAATTGAAGCGTCGCTTTATGTGTCTGGTCCTCTTGTGAAACCTTGGTTCCTTGGCTAGAGCAATGGCACCAGTGTTGTCACAGAACAGAGTCATTGGGTTCAGTGCACTAGGCACAACTCCAAGATCTGTCATGAACTCCTTCATCCAGACACCTTCCTTTGCCGCCTCCGAGGCAGCTATATACTCCGCTTCACATGTAGAATCAGCTACCACGCTCTGCTTGGAACTGCACCAGCTTACCGCTCCCCCGTTGAGAATATATACGTATCCGGTTTGTGACTTAGAGTCATCCGGATCTGTGTCAAAGCTTGCATCGACGTAACCCTTTACGACGAGCTCTTGATCACCTCCATAAACGAGAAACATATCCTTAGTCCTTTTCAGGTACTTTAGGATATTCTTGACCACTGTCCAGTGATCCATACCAGGATTACTTTGAAACCTTCCGGCCATACTTATGGCAAGGCTGACATCTGGTCTTGTGCACAGCATTGCATACATGATAGAGCCTATGGCTGAAGCATAGGGGACGACACTCATCTTTTCTCTGTCATCCGCAGTCACTGGGCATTGAGTCTTACTCAACTTCGTACCTTGCAATACTGGCAAGAACCCCTTCTTGGATTGATCCATTTTGAACTTCTTCAAAACTTTATCAAGGTATGTGCTTTGTGAAAGTCCTATCAAGCGTCTTGATCTATCTCTATAGATCTTGATGCCCAATATGAAAGCAGCTTCACCGAGATCTTTCATCGAAAAACTCTTGTTCAAATACCCCTTCACGCTATCCAAAAATTCTATATTGTTTCCAATTAGCAATATGTCATCCACATATAATATTAGAAACGCTATAGAGCTCCCACTCACTTTCTTGTAAATATAAGCTTCATTGTAAACTTGTATAAACCCAAACGCTTTGATCACCTCATCAAAACGAAGATTCCAACTCCGAGATGCTTGCACCAGCCCATAAATGGAACGCTGGAGCTTGCATACTTTGTCAGCATTCTCTGGATCAACAAAACCTTCTGGTTGCATCATATACAACTCTTCCTTAAGAAAACCGTTAAGGAACGCTGTTTTGACATCCATCTGCCAAATTTCATAATCGAAAAATGCAGCTATTGCTAACATGATTCGGACGGATTTAAGCATCGCTACGGGTGAGAAAGTCTCATCGTAGTCAATCCCTTGAACTTGTGAAAAACCCTTTGCCACAAGTCGAGCTTTATACACGGTGACATTACCGTCAGCGTCCGTCTTCCTCTTAAAAATCCATTTATTCTGAATGGCCTTCCGCCCTTCAGGTAATACTTCCAAAGTCCATACTTTGTTTTCATACATGGATCCCATCTCGGATTTCATGGCCTCTAACCATTTGTCGGAATCTGGGCCCACCATCGCTTCTCCATAGCTCGCAGGTTCACCGTTGTCTAACAACATGACCTCCAAGACAGGGTTACCATACCACTCAGGTGCAGTGCGTACCCTTGTCGACCTACGAGGTTCGGTAGTAACTTGATCGGAAGCTTCTTGATCATCATCATTGGCTCCCTCTTCAACCTCTGTAGGCTCCACAAAAACATCTTTCTGTGCTGCGCTACTTTCTGGTTGAAGCAGAGGTTCAATAACCTCATCAAGTTCTACCTTCCTCCCACTCAATTCTTTCGAGAGAAACTCTTTCTCGAGGAAGGACCCGTTCTTAGCGACAAACACTTTGCCTTCGGATCTGAGATAGAAGGTGTACCCAACTGTTTCTTTTGGGTATCCTATGAAGACACATTTGTCCGCTTTGGGTTCGAGCTTTTCTGGCTGAAGCCTTTTGACATAAGCATCGCAACCCCAAACCTTGAGAAAAGACAACTTAGGTTTCTTACCAAACCACAGTTCATACGGTGTTGTCTCAACGGACTTAGATGGAGCCCTATTTAAAGTGAATGCAGCTGTCTCTAACGCATATCCCCAAAACGATAGTGGCAAGTCGGCAAGAGACATCATAGAACGTACCATATCTAATAGGGTTCGATTACGACGTTCGGACACACCATTACGCTGTGGTGTTCCAGGTGGTGTCAACTGTGAAACAATTCCACATTTTCTTAAGTGATCACCAAACTCATAACTCAGATATTCTCCCCTCGATCAGATCGTAGGAACTTGATCTTCTTGTTACGATGATTTTCAACTTCACTCTGAAATTGCTTGAACTTTTCAAAAGTTTCAGACTTATGCTTCATCAAGTAAATATATCCATATCTACTTAAGTCGTCAGTGAAGGTGAGAAAATAACGATATCCACCGCGCGCCGTTACACTCATCGGACCGCACACATCAGTATGTATGATTTCCAATAAGTCACTTGCCCGTTCCATTGTCCCTGAAAACGGGGTCCTTGTCATCTTGCCCATGAGGCACGGCTCGCACGTGTCAAGTGATTCAAAATCAAGAGACTCCAAAAGTCCATCAGCATGGAGCTTCCTCATGCGTTTCACGCCGATATGACCGAGACGGCAGTGCCACAAGAAAGTGGTATTATCATTATCTACTCTACATCTTTTGGCATCAATGTTATGAACATGTGTATCATCACTATCGAGATTCAATAAGAATAAACCCCTAATTTCGGGTGCATGACCATAAAAGATATTACTCATATAAATAGAACAACCATTATTCTCTGACTTAAATGAGTAACCGTCTCGCAATAAACAAGATCCAGATATAATGTTCATGCTTAACGCAGGCACTAAATAACAATTATTCAGGTTCATAACTAATCCCGATGGTAATCGAAGAGCGAGCGTGCCGACGGCGATCACATCAACCTTGGAACCATTTCTGATACAGGGTGGAACCCTAATCAGCGGATCTTTCACGTTTGGAGGTTGGCACACGATGAACACGGGGAATCACAAGGGAAAGATGGGGGAAACACAAGAGGAAAACACTCAATCAACACGAAAGCAATCACACAAATGCTAGATTCGCGTTACAAGGTTGAGATCCATGATCCAAGGTCAACAACGGTGATACAGATAGTCTTCTCCCGGAGGAGGTCTTGATATCCCGGGGGATCTTCTCCGATGAAGGAGGTCCTGAATCCGAAGTGGATCTTCTCCGTAGAGGCGCACGGTCTCGTGGGAGAAATCCACACAAGTGTCAAATGAGCTAAACCACAGCTAACCCTAAACGGAATGAGGAGAGGAGTATATATAGTCTACGGGGCGAAGGGGATACACGGGCCTCGGCCCAAGTGCTGCGCGCAGGCAGATCAGGAGCCGGACGTCCGGGCGGCGGGCCGGATGTCCGGGGCTTCGCGGGGCGCCGGATGTCCGGGGCGGGGACCCGGATGTCCGGGCTAGGGCGGTCGAGCCTCGGGTGCTCTCTGGACAGAGGCGCCGGATTTCCGGGCCCGGGGCCGGATGTCCGGGCCGTGCTTGGCCGGATGTCCGGGCCCTGGCCGGATGTCCGGGCCCTGTAGCTTCTGCTGCAGGAGGCCTTCTGTAGTTGAACGCCCAGGTGCCGGATGTCCGGGCCATGGGGCCGGATGTCCGGGGCCTGGAGCTTCCTTCTGCCCTTCTCGATGCATCAGCTCGTCCGTGGCCTTGGGGACTTGTCCATCTTCAAGCTCTTCTCCGAAGCGGTCTCCTTCACACCTGAGCACACAAAGCACACTCGCTTGAGGTAGCAACCATGTCTCGCAAGATTCATAAGGAAGTAGGGCTAGGAGTGACGTCACCTCGGTCTCGAAAGCTCTAGTACGAGCACGTGTCATCGGTCCTTGAGGCACTTGAGGGGGTGAAGGAGGGTCCATGGGGATGGCCCTAGGATACACCGTATCATTGTATAAACCCAAACGCTTTGATCACCTCATCAAAACGAAGATTCCAACTCCGAGATGCTTGCACCAGCCCATAAATGGAACGCTGGAGCTTGCATACTTTGTCAGCATTCTCTGGATCGACAAAACCTTCTGGTTGCATCATATACAACTCTTCCTTAAGAAAACCGTTAAGGAACGCTGTTTTTACATCCATCTGCCAAATTTCATAATCGAAATATGCAGCTATTGCTAACATGATTCGGACGGATTTAAGCATCGCTACGGGTGAGAAAGTCTCATCGTAGTCAATCCCTTGAACTTGTGAAAAACCCTTTGCCACAAGTCGAGCTTTATACACGGTGACATTACCGTCAGCGTCCGTCTTCCTCTTAAAAATCCATTTATTCTGAATGGCCTTCCGCCCTTCAGGTAATACTTCCAAAGTCCATACTTTGTTTTCATACATGGATCCCATCTCGGATTTCATGGCCTCTAACCATTTGTCGGAATCTGGGCCCACCATCGCTTCTCCATAGCTCGTAGGTTCACCGTTGTCTAACAACATGACCTCCAAGACAGGGTTACCATACCACTCAGGTGCAGTGCGTACCCTTGTCGACCTACGAGGTTCGGTAGTAACTTGATCGGAAGCTTCTTGATCATCATCATTGGCTTCCTCTTCAACCTCTGTAGGCTCCACAAAAACATCTTTCTGTGCTGCGCTACTTTCTGGTTGAAGCAGAGGTTCAATAACCTCATCAAGTTCTACCCTCCTCCCACTCAATTCTTTCGAGAGAAACTCTTTCTCGAGGAAGGACCCGTTCTTAGCGACAAACACTTTGCCCTCGGATCTGAGATAGAAGGTGTACCCAACTGTTTCTTTTGGGTATCCTATGAAGACACATTTGTCCGCTTTGGGTTCGAGCTTTTCTGGCTGAAGCCTTTTGACATAAGCATCGCAACCCCAAACCTTGAGAAAAGACAACTTAGGTTTCTTACCAAACCACAGTTCATACGGTGTTGTCTCAACGGACTTAGATGGAGCCCTATTTAAAGTGAATGCAGCTGTCTCTAACGCATATCCCCAAAACGATAGTGGCAAGTCGGCAAGAGACATCATAGAACGTACCATATCTAATAGGGTTCGATTACGACGTTCGGACACACCATTACGCTGTGGTGTTCCAGGTGGTGTCAACTGTGAAACAATTCCACATTTTCTTAAGTGATCACCAAACTCATAACTCAGATATTCTCCCCCTCGATCAGATCGTAGGAACTTGATCTTCTTGTTACGATGATTTTCAACTTCACTCTGAAATTGTTTGAACTTTTCAAAAGTTTCAGACTTATATTAAGTAAATATACCCATATCTACTTAAGTCGTCAGTGAAGGTGAGAAAATAACGATATCCACCGCGCGCCGTTACACTCATCGGACCACACACATCAGTATGTATGATTTCCAATAAGTCACTTGCCCGTTCCATTGTCCCTGAAAACGGGGTCCTTGTCATCTTGCCCATGAGGCACGGCTCGCACGTGTCAAGTGATTCAAAATCAAGAGACTCCAAAAGTCCATCAGCATGGAGCTTCCTCATGCGTTTCACGCCGATATGACCGAGACGGCAGTGCCACAAGAAAGTGGTATTATCATTATCTACTCTACATCTTTTGGCATCAATGTTATGAACATGTGTATCATCACTATCGAGATTCAATAAGAATAAACCCCTAACTTCGGGTGCATGACCATAAAAGATATTACTCATATAAATAGAACAACCATTATTCTCTGACTTAAATGAGTAACCGTCTCGCAATAAACAAGATCCAGATATAATGTTCATGCTTAACGCAGGCACTAAATAACAATTATTTAGGTTCATAACTAATCCCGATGGTAATCGAAGAGCGAGCGTGCCGACGGCGATCACATCAACCTTGGAACCATTTCCCACGCGCATCGTCACTTCGTCCTTCGCCAGCCTCCGTTTATTCCGCAGTTCCTGTTTAGAGTTGCAAATGTGAGCAACCGAACCGGTATCAAATACTCAGGCACTACAACGAGAGTTGGTAAGGTACACATCAATAACATGTATATCACATATACCTTTGTTGTTGTTGGCCCCCTTCTTGTCCGCCAGATACTTGGGGCAGTTCCGCTTCCAGTGGCCGTTCCCCTTGTAATAGAAACACTCAGTCTCTGGTTTGGGCCCAGCCTTGGGTTTCTTCACTGGATTAGCAACTGCTTTGCCACCCTTCTTAGAGTTACCCTTCTTGCCCTTGCCATTCTTCTTGAAACTAGTGGTTTTATTGACCATCAACACTTGATACTCCTTCTGGATGTCTGCCTCAGCGACTTTCAGCATCGAAAACAGCTCGGCGATGGTCTTGTTCATCCCTTGCATGTTATACTGCTGCACGAAGCTCTTGTAGCTTGGAGGGAGTGACTGGAGAATTCTGTCAATGATAGCCTCATCCGGGAACACAAGTCCCAGATCAGCTATGCGGGTATAGTACCCAGACATCTTCAGTAAGTGCTCACTGACAGACGAATTCTCCTCCATCTTGCAAGCGAAGAATTTATCGGTGGTCTCATACCTCTCGATCTTAGCATTCTTCTCAAAGATGAACTTCAACTCCTGGTACATCTCATATGCACCATGACGTTCAAAACGCCTTTGAAGTCCTCCTTCCAAGCCGTACAACATGGCACACTACACTATCGAATAGTCATCCGAACGTGTCTGCCAGACGTTCAAAACGTCTGCAGGGGCTGTAGGAGCGGGGGGGTCACCTAGCGGTGCATTTAGGACATAAACCTTTTGGGCAGCTGTGAGGATGATCCTCAGATTGCGGAGCCAGTCCACAAAGTTGCTCCCGTCATCTTTCAGTTTAGCTTTCTCTAGGAACGCATTAAAATTCAGGGGAGCTACTGCGCGAGCCATCTACAACAAAAATTTGCAAAGACATTTTAGACTATTGTTCATGATAAGTGAGTTATTACCTAATCAAATTATTTATAACTCCCACTCAAATTGACATCCCTCCGGTCATTCGAGCGTGACATGATCCAAATCCACCAACCCAAGTCCGATCATCACGTGAGATGAGGTGGTGTCAATGGTGAACATCAACATGTTGATCATATCTACTATATGACTCATGCTCGACCTTTCGGTCCTCCGTGTTCCGAGGCCATGTCTGTACATGCTAGGCTCGTCAAGTCTAACCCGAGTGTTCTGCATGTGCAAAACTGGCTTGCACCCGTTGTATGCGAACGTAGAGTCCATCACACCCGATCATCACGTGGTGCTTCGAAACGACGAACCTTCGCAACGGCGCACACTCGGGGGGAACACAATTTTATCTTGAAATTTTAGTGAAGGATCATCTTATAATGCTACCGTCGTCCTAAGCAAAATAAGATGCATAAAAGGATTAACATCACATGCAAATCATAAGTGACATGATATGGCCATCAACTCGTGCTTTTGATCTCCATCTCCAAAGCACCGGCATGATCTCCATCGTCACCGGCGCCACACCATGATCCCCATCATCATGATCTCCATCATCGTGTCGCCATCGGGGTTGTCGGCGCCCACCACGCTCTTACTACTATTGCTACCGTTTAGCGATAAAGTAAAGCATTACAAAGCGCTTAATGATTGACACGCAGGTCATACAAAAATTAAAGACAACCCTATGGCTCCTGCCGGTTGCCGTATGCATCGACATGCAAGTCGATATTAACTATTACAACATGATCATCTCATACATCAAATATATCTCATCATGTCACTGGCCATATCATATCACATACATACCCTGCAAAAACAAGTTAGACGTCCTCTAATTTGTTGTTGCATGTTTTACGTGGCTGCTATGGGTATCTAGCAAGAACGCTTCTTACCTACGCAAAACCACAACGGTGATATTCAAGTTGCTATTTAACCTTCTACAAGGACCGCCTTGTTCTATTCCGATTCAACTAAGATAGGAGAGACAGACACCCGCCAGCCATCTTATGCAACAAAAGTCACATGTCTGTCGATGGAACCGGTCTCATGTACGTGGACATGTAAAGTTGGTCCGGGCCGCTTCATCCTATAATACCGTTGAATCAAGAAAGACTAAGGAGGGCAGCAATTTAAACATCAACGCCACAAACTTCTTTGTGTTCTACTCGAGAAAGCATCTACGCAAGATCCTAGCTCTGATACCACTGTTGGGGAACGTTGCATGGGAAACAAAAATTTTTCCTACCGTTCACCAAGATCAATCTAGTAGATGCAACTACGAGGGGAGAGTGTGATCTACGTACCCTTGTAGATCGCTAAGCGGAAGCGTTATGAACGCGGATGATGGAGTCGTACTCGTCGCGATTCAGATCGCCGAAGACCTAGCACCGAAGCAACGGTGCCTCCGCGTTCTTCACACGTACGGCTCGGGGACGTCTCCTCCTTCTTGATCCAGCAAGGGGTGGAGGAGAGGTTGATGGAGAACCGGCAGCACGACGGCGTGGTGGTGATGGTGGAGAAGAACTCCAGCAGGGCTTCGCCTAAGCACCGCGGGAGAAGAAGATGTAACGGGAGAGGGAGGGCAGCACCGAGGCACAAACTGTGTTGGCTGCCCTCCCTTTGCCCCACTATATATAGGGGGGGTGGAGAGGTGAGGGCGCCCTAGGGTTTCCCCCTAGGGGCCGGCGGCCAGGGCAAGGGGAGGGGGCGGCGGCCAGGGCAGGGGGGGGGCGGCCAGGCCCTAGGGTTTCCCCCCCCTAGGTGCCTTGCCCCCAAGGCCAAGGGGTGCGGCCAGCCCTAGGGGGTCCCACCCCCTTAGCCGCATGAGGAGAGGGCCCAGGGGGGGCGCACAGCCCCTTGAGGGCTGTGGTGTTCCCCCTTGTGGCCCAATAGGCCCAGAACAACTTCCGGACCCCCCGAAATCCCTTCCGGTACTCCGCCGATTTCCCGATGCTCCCCGGAACACTTCCGGTACTCCGAAACCTTTCATCCTATATATCAATCTTCGTCTCCGGACCATTCCGGAGACCCTCGTCATGTCCGGGATCTCATCCGGGACTCCGAACAACCTTCGGTAACCATGCACTCTTCTCACTAACAACCCTAGCGTCACCGAACGTTAAGTGTGTAGACCCTGCGGGTTCGGAAACCATGTAGACATGACCGAGACACTCCCAGGTCAATAACCAATAGCGGGATCTGGATACCCATATTGGTTCCTACATGTTTCTCGATGATCTCATCGGATGAACCACGATGTCAAGGATTCAGGCAATCCCGTATACAGTTCCCTTTGTCTCGTCGGTATGTTACTTGCCCGAGATTCGATCGTCGGTATCTCTATACCTAGTTCAATCTCGTTACCGGCAAGTCTCTTTACTCGTTACCGTAACACATAATCCCGTGACCAACCACTTAGTCACTTTGAGCTCATTGAGATGACGTATTACCGAGTGGGCCCGGAGATACCTCTCCGTCATACGGAGTGACAAATCCCAGTCTCGATCCATGTCAACTCAACAGACACCCTCGGAGATACCTGTAGAGCACCTTTATAGTCACCCAGTTACGTTGTGACGTTTGGTACACACAAAGCACTCCTACGGTGTCAGTGAGTTACATGATCTCATGGTCATAGGAACTTATACTTGACATGCAGAAAAAAACTATAGCGATAACTGACACGATCAAAAGCTATGTTAACGTTTGGGTCTCGTCCATCACATCATTCTCCTAATGATGTGATCCCGTTTATCAAATGACAACTCATGTCTATGACCTGGAAACCGCGGCCATCTTTGATCAACGAGCTAGTCCTGTAGAGGCTCACTAGGGACACAAAATCTGTCTATTCATCCACACGTGTATCTGAGTTTCCAATCAATACAGTTATAGCATGGATAATAAACGATTATCATGAACAAGGAAATATAATAATAACTCTTTTATTATTGCCTCTAGGGCATATTTCCAACAATTGGAGCAAAGTTGTTTGATGTTGGATCACAGGGGTGATCATGTCATCAGAGATGACTAGCTAGATGAGCATCGTGGCCAAGGTTCACGTCAAACATGCAGGTGTAGCGATGGATTGCTTCAAAAGTGGTTTGAATGCACATTCCTAGTGCTTGGTCGATTTGAATGAAATTTGTGTTGTGGGCCCCAATGTTTTTACTACCTCCATTTTTATATACAATGCCACAAACTCAAATTGCAGATACCAAGATAAAAATTTAATACAAGTTTTGCAACCCAACTTTTCTTTTCGTCTATTGGGATCATTAGTACACCACATGCATGCAAGAAAACAAAGGGGAGGAAGTAGTTGCTGACTGTCATTATGACTGCATGCATGCGAGTATTAAACACATTGCTAGTACGAGAAAACATCATTAATTTTTGACGTTGGTGGACTTGTATAGATGCAAAATGTATATTTTATAGTGGCCTTGTATAAGTAAATTGAAGGAGTAACAAATGTGACATGTAGTATATCCCAAGGAGGCCGTACGATATCTCCCAAGATTTATGGAGCCCGAGAAAGGGCTTAGGAATGATGGCCAATATAGGGTATAAATGGAATTAATTTTCATTTGCAATATTCAAGTTGGATTTGCAGAATGTGGTTTAATAAGTGGAGATTGCAGAGTACCCTCTAGGTTTTTTTTTTGGGGGGGGG
>LR738709.1:33008049-33036363 GCA_902687465.1 Secale cereale | reverse complement strand
CCCCCCCCGAAGGCCCTGGCCACCGCCACAAGTCGCGTGCTGGGCGCGCCCTTTGAATTTCATTCTTTTATTTTTTTTGTATCCATTTTTGGTTTTCAATGGCTTTTTTGGTATTCAACATGATCCACGCAAAAAAATTTATTTTTTTAAATGATGATAAACATTCCGAAATTTGTTTTCATGCATTTGAAAAAAATGTATGTGACATTTTTTAAAAATGATATACAATGTAAAGACAATATTTACTATAATTCAAAAAATGTTTTGTACCGTTCAAAAATATGTACGTCTGTATTAAAGAAATGTTTCTGTGTTTCATAATTACTTTTTTATATTTAAAAAGAATTTAAAAAATGTAAAATATGTTTCAACATGTATTCCATTTTTTGAGACATATTTAAATTAATGTTAAAAAATATTTGAAAAATAATAATCATGTATTTGGAAAGTATTAAGCTTGTGTAAATAATGTTTTAGATATATACGAAAAACATACAAACGAAGCAAATACTGACAACAACAAAACACAGAATAAAAAACTCACGCAGATGCAACTATAGTACTAGTCCCACCACTAGTATCACTCAAGAGTCTAGTTGGAGCTATATATCGCAATAAGCGAGATATGGCTCCAGCTTGTTCGTTCGGTCGCCTGGCTCTTCTTTCTTGTGACGCGTTTGGTAGGTTGCATATTCCTCAGCCGAAAGAAGTTGGCCCGTTTGGTTGTCCGCATTTATTATTGGGTCCGCATAGCATGAACTTTAAGGCATCTCTGGGCCTGCAGCCTCTTTCTTTCTCATGCACAGGTGTATGTGAGTTAAAAAGAGGAAATACACCCTCATGTTTAGGGTTTAGGGCTCTGGCGGCGATCTATCTCCGCCTAGAGATTCCTGCCGGCCGCCGGTTTGATCTCGCTTAAACCTGCGCACCCTGGTCTGCGGGAGACGTGGGGGAGGACTGGGGCTGGATATCTACATCTACTGACGCGCCGAGTCTGAAGGTAATCCAGATGGCGGCGGACGCGAGTTCGTCTTCTACGGGAAGGAAGGAGAAGGATCTGGAAGAGATGCTGCAGCACCTGGATCTGCAGGATGATGAGTTGGATGATGTGGTTGTAGGGGAGGAAGATCTGAGGAAGTATGAGGCAGATGCAAGGTGGCTAGCAATTGGGAGAGTCAATACTACCAGGATCTTCAGCTCATCGGCGATGTTTGAAACCATGAAGGCAGTTTGGGGGCTAGCGCATGAACCGAAGTACAGAGAGGCGGGGAAGAATCTCTATATTTTCCAGATGTTCTGCTTGGGGGACTGGAAGAGGGTAGTTCATGGAGGTCCTTGGCTGTTTCGAGGGATGGGGATGCTCATCGAAGACTACAACGGGAAACAGGATCCAGCGTCGTTTGATTTTGATGGCCTATACGTTTGGGCTCAGATTCATAATATACCAGAGCTATACAGAAAGGCCGAGGTAGTGGATCAACTAGCTCGTCGCATCGGTCGAGTTAAGGAGACTCAACTCTCCCCAAGGCTTCTCTATGAGGGGGACTATGTCAGAGTACGTGCAAGGATTCTGGTGAACAAGCCTCTCACGAGGGTGACATCTCTGAACGTAACGGGGGAGGGGAGGAAGCTGCTTCCGGTGAAGTATGAGAAGATACCGTATTTCTGCCAAGTCTGTGGCTTCATGGGTCATAACCATGAGGAGTGCGGCGATGGAGTCTGGGAGGCCAAACACAAGCAATGGGGCGGATGGATGCTTGCAAAGAGAAGGGAGATCACTCCGGAGCAGTATGATAGTGGGCGTGGCCCGCGTGGTGGCCGCTCAGGCGGAAGAGGAAGAGGTCGTGCAGGCATGGGGGCTCCCCCGGCTAGGACAGGCTCACCGAGGAAACGCTCCTCGCAGGATGCTGGGCTTGATGATGATGTAGAAGCTGGGGATGATGCCACAAGCCCCTTGAAGCCTACAACTACAAGAGAGGTAGATCATAGATATGAGGCGCCTGTAGCACGGAGAAACTTGCAGCTGGCGTTGGCGGGAAGCCCTTCTGATCCCGAAGCGGCAGATGCCCAGGGGGACGAGTCCAACAATAGGCTGCAGAATAATCAACCCATAGTGGTTGTTCCACCACCCCCTCCTGCATACGTTTCTCCTCGGGAAGCAAAGAAGGCGAAGAACTCAGCTTCACCAGGGAAGCAGAACAAGAATAAGATGGCGTCAGTGGCGGGCTCCGAGCCGGAGCGCCGCCAGGCCCAATGAAAACGTTATGCTGGAACTGCCGCGGGATTGGCGATCCTGCGACGGTTCGAGAACTCCGCGATCTCGTGGAGAGAAGTGCGCCGTCGATTCTTTGTCTAGTAGAAACCCAACTATCAAAGAGTCGAGTTGAAGGTCTCCGGTTTACTCTAGGGTTTGATCATAGTTTTGGTGTGAGTAGTTCTGGCCGCAGCGGTGGCATTTGTATCTTTTGGAAGAACTCGATGGATATCTCAATAAAGAATTTTTCGCAGTATCATGTGGATGCTTGGGTTAAGGAGCCACAGAAGGATCAGTGGCGCTTATCATGTGTCTATGGTGAAGCAAATAGGAGCTTACGGTATCAAACATGGGAGATGATGAAACGACTCCGTGGTGAGAGTACACTGCCCTGGTTATGTATAGGGGATTTCAATGAGATTTTGAGGAAGGAGGAGCAGATTGGCCCCAATGAAAGGGATAGTGCACAGATGGAGGCCTTTCGTGAAGCAATAGATGTGTGTGCTTTAGCAGATTTGGGCTATAGAGGATTGGATTGGACATGGGAGAAGAAGGTGGCTGGTGGTCACTACTGCCGTGTTCGGCTGGATAGAGCTTTGGCAACAGCATGTTGGTCGGCGCTCTTCCCTTATGCGAGTGTAGAGCATCTAACGGCAGTCAAGTCAGATCACTGCCCTATCCTTCTGGAAACTGAACTAGTGAATGACAGTATACGCGCAACACAGAAGCCCTTTCGCTATGAATGTATGTGGGAACGAGATGAACGATTTGGCGCTGCTGTGGAGAGTGCATGGAAGGCGACTGGGAAGACACAAACTGTTTCGGCCATCTCTGCAAAACTAGCTCATATGGCGTCAGAACTCCAGAAGTGGGGACGGGCGACGTTTGGGTCAGTCCGGGCTGAACTTAGGCATTTACGCCGTAAGCTGGAAGTATTGCGAGCGGAGCCACAGCGTGTTGGACCGAGCAAGGAGGAGAGGGAGGTTGAAGAAAGGATGGTCGAGCTTTGTTTTCGCGAGGAGATTATGTGGAGGCAAAGGGCTCGTATCCAGTGGCTGGCTGAGGGCGATAGTAACACCAAATTTTTCCACAAAAAAGCAAGCGCACGGAGGGCCAAAAACAATATTGTGGAGCTCCAGAGAATGGATGGCTCTATGACAACTGATTTGAATGAAATGGCGGCTATGGCGACAACTTTCTATAAGAATCTGTATGCTTCAGAAAGCACCATTGGGATGGAAGAGGTCCTTTCCCATATCCCGGTGAAAGTTGACGATCAAATGAACAGTAGGTTGGATAGACCATACACAATGGAAGAGGTTAAATCTGCACTTTTCCAAATGTTCCCTACGAAGGCCCCTGGGCCTGATGGATTCCCTGCTCACTTCTTTCAGAGGCACTGGGAATTGTGTGGTGAGGAAGTAACTGGTATGGTGCTGCGTGTTCTGAGTGGTGATGATTCACCGGAGGAGATTAACAAAACGTTCATCGTTCTTATTCCCAAGATTGCTAGTCCAAAAAATTTAGCACAGTTTCGACCGATCAGTCTCTGCAATGTGATCTTCAAGATCGCATCGATGGTATTGGCTAACCGGCTCAAACTCATTCTCCCCGAGGTCATTTCTGAGGAACAATCTGCATTTGTACCTGGCCGCTTGATCACTGACAATTTTATCTCTGCTTATGAGTGCTTACATTATATGAAAACAAAAAGGGTGAAGGGTAATCGGTTTTGCGCACTCAAGCTAGACATGATGAAGGCCTATGATAGGCTTGAATGGGCATATTTGAAGGCGGTGATGCTGAAGCTGGGTATTAGCCCTCAATTCACTGATACTATCATGAGATGTGTAACCTCGGTGTCCTTTTCGGTCATGTTTAACGGAGGAAAACTTGAGGAGTTCTCACCAACCCGAGGGCTGCGGCAGGGTGACCCCATATCGCCATACCTCTTCCTGCTTGCGGCTGAGGGTCTGTCCTCACTGCTCAAAGCGACGACTCCAGGGGAGAGTATCCATGGGATCCAAGTTGCACCGGGAGCGCCATGTGTTAACCATCTCCTCTTTGCGGACGATAGTTTGCTTTTCTTTGATGCTACACCGGAAATGGCTGAGCGAGCTAGTGTGGTGCTCCAAAAGTACTGTGCTGCATCGGGGCAACGAATTAACAAGGAGAAGTCCTCAATCTTCTTTAGCAAGGGATGTGCGGATGATTTGAAGAAGAGTATCATGCAAGTTCTCGAGGTTCAGAATGAGAAGCTGTCGGAAAAGTATCTTGGTCTCCCTTCAGATGTTGGGAGAGCAAAGGAGGGCTCTTTTAGCTACCTGAAAGACAGGATATGGAAGCAGGTTCAAGGGTGGATGGAGAAGGCACTCTCAGTCGGAGGCAAAGAGGTGCTTATCAAGTCAGTGGCACAGGCGATACCTACTTATTCTATGGCGTGTTTCAAGCTCCCACGGGGTCTATGCCAGCATATTAATGGACTACTCCGCAAATTTTGGTGGGGCTCGAAGAAGGGGGAGAGAAAGACTGCGTGGGTTTCATGGGAGGTGATGTCTCAGCCCAAGTTCATGGGGGGCATGGGCTTCCGCGACATTGAGATGTTCAACTTAGCTTTACTAGCTCGTCAAGCATGGCGTCTGCTACAAGAACCTGATTCACTTAGTGCCCGCATACTCAAGGCAGTCTACTACCCTGACAGTAACTTTCTAGATGCCGAACTGGGCAGTAAACCCTCTCAGGTTTGGCGCTCTATTCATGAAGGTCGTGACACTCTCAAGCTTGGCATTATCAAGAGGATTGGGACAGGAGCAGAAACTAACATTTGGCAAGATAATTGGATACCGCGGGATTACAAACTGAGGCCGGTGTGCCCAACGACTCCCAACCCCCCGCAGCTAGTATCAGACTTGATCGATCACAGCAATGCTTGCTGGAATGTGGCGGCTCTGGATGAACATTTCTATGCAATGGACAAGGAGGAGATCTTGAACATTCCACTGAGTACTCGTGCCCAAGGTGATTTCTGGGCCTGGCATTATGACAAGAGGGGTGTTTTTTCAGTCCGTTCTGCTTATCGGCTTCTAGCGGCGACAAAGCAACAAAGAACAGATTGGTTGGAGCACAACCCGGGTCATTCTCTAGGAGAGACGGACAGGAAATCTTGGGGCAAATTGTGGGACCTGCGTATCCCGTCTAAGATCAAGGTGTTTGCTTGGCGTCTAGCCAAGACCTCGCTACCTACGGGAGATGTTCGGCATCATAGGCAAATGACAGATACACCGGCGTGCTCCATCTGTAAGGCGGCTACGGATTCCTGGAGACACTCCTTGTTTGACTGCCATATGGCTCGGTGTGTGTGGGCATTAGTTGATGAGGAATTGGTTGAAGCTATCATCTCAAACAGGACTGATAATGCAAGATTATGGATCTTCTGGCTGATTGACACTTTATCCGAGGAGGAGATAGTTCAAGTCTTGGTAATGATGTGGGCGATATGGTGGGCGAGGCGCCGTGCTATACATGATGATCAATACCAAAGCCCCCTGAGCACATTCGTCTTCGTCAAAAATTTCATGGCTGATCTTGAGATGATGGCGGAAGATAAACGGCGGCTGGCCAAGGATCGGCCTGAGGGGCGGAGGGACCTGCATGTGAGAGCTGATAATCCAAGGACTAGACTAACTAAACCTGCATGGATTCCACCTACTGGCCTCGAGGCGAAAATTAATGCTGATGGGGGCGTGTCCAGAAGTGGTCGCAAAGGTGTTGCGGCGGTAGTATGTCGTGACAGGGAAGGTACCTTCTTGGGAGCATCAGCGAGAGTTTTTGATGGATTGCTGGATCCAGCTGCTTTAGAGGCGCAAGCATGCAATGAAGCTCTTTCTTTGGCTGAGGACCTCGACTTGAGCGATGTCTGTGTGGCATCGGATTGTGCCGAGATGGTATCCATGATCGGGAAAGAAGCTCCGTGCCACTACACAACGATACTCCGGGAGATCAACCACCGCTCTGCTGCATTTCATAGTGTCCGTTTTGTTCATGAAAGTAGAAAGTTTAATTTTGAAGCACATTCGCTTGCGAAAGCTGCAGTATCTTTGTCTATCGGGCGCCATGTGTGGCTTGTTTCTATGCCCGACATTATCTGTATCCCTATGAACATCCAACTATAATAAAGGTTACAGATGCTCAAAAAAAAAAAAGGTGTATGTGAGTTTGGACTTGGTTTGTTGGTTTAACTACTAACCTTGTTTACTTATTAGTCCCTTAATCTACATAGCAATGCATCAAATGGAGATAAGCTCTATTTGAAAAAGACATATATATCGATGTTATGGTTTCATTTTTGTGACCGGTTTATAGTTCCGTTGACCGTAAATATTCAATTTCATGTACATGTTTGGAGCTATTTTGGTTGAATTTTGTCAAATATCACGCACGATTCGCCGCTTAAAAATTTCTTTGACCGGTAGCTTTATCTTACAGTTTCACACGACTTTTGTGTTGCAATTTTCTCTTTCGACGATCGTAGACGAGTATATCTAACTTATTTCTCGTGACAAGTATATACGCATATGTGTTATTTGTGTTAATGCCACTCCTTAATCTCGATCTTCTCTCTCGTGTCATGCTACACCGGCGTCACCGCCGGCATCGCTCCTCTCAGCCTCCTCTCCCGGTTGTTGTTGCACTACCGCCGCCGTCGGCGTCGTTCCTCTCAACCTCCTCTCCCATGTCCTACTATACTTGCGCGGTCGTCGTTCCTATGTGCATTCTCTCCCATGTCCTGCTACACTGAAGTCATCGCCGCGTCGTTCCTCTCGGCCTCCTCACTCGCGTCCTACTACACTGGCGTCGCCGGCATCGCCGTTCTCTCCCGCGTGGTGTTACATTAGCGCCTCCGCCGGCGACGTTCCTCTCATCCTCCTATCCCATGTCCTACTACACTCGTGCGGCTGTCTTTCCTCTCGGTGTCCTCTCCCATGTCCAGGTACACTGAAGCAATCACCGGCGTTGTTCCTCTCGGCCTCCATGCTCGTGTCCTACTCCATTGCCGTCGTCTCCATCGTTGTTCCTTTAGGCCTCCTCCTCTCCGGCCTACTACAGTGACGCCGTCATGGCGCACAAACTGCAATTTTTTCTCCATCATCCTCTGCCTCAACGCCCTCATATTCATTACTCCACACGGGCTATCTCTGTGGGGACGCCGCTAGCAACTAGTTCACCGCACCCTCGGTGGAATCCCTCGCCCGTCCTTGCTCGTCGTGTCAGACGTGGCGCCGCGACCACCGTCGACCTTTGTCGCCGAGGCACTCTAATGCAACATTGTGTGTTATGTGTAGCTGTTAACTCTTAATCATGCCTAGTGTATTCAACCAAACAACATGCACTAGAATGAGCACAACCAATGCGAGTAACCCAACACGGTGCGTAGAGGCGTTGCTACGATGCAGGGAGAGGAGATGCATATGCAACCAATCAACATGCAAATGTTGGTTTTTGCCTGTATATGCTCAACCATGCCAAACTGAAACATGTATGCAAAAGGACAAAAAACTAAGTAGGTAACCAAACACATCCTTGTTTTTTCTTGATCTCCTTCTATACTGGTACTATTGCAATGTAAGTTTCCTGGTTTTATAAAATAAGACAATTGGCAAGTTTGAAAAAAGTTCACATATGTGAAAAAAGTCCGTGATTTTGAGAAAAAGTTCACGAATGAGGAAAAAGTTTACGAATAAAAAAAACTCAACTTTGAGAAAACTTCACGAAATTGAAAGAAAATCAGGTGCACATACCACATGCAAGACGAGAGGGCACCATCTGAACCCATGGGCATATGCACCCACTTTTAAAAAAAAATGTATTTTAAGCACGTTTTAAAATGTCAAAAAATTCAAAAGAAAAAATCACGCATACATGTTCGCAAATGTGTGTATGCGGCACAATCTTTTATAAAAAAATGTCTTTTTGTTTTGCCTACGTAAAAAAGACAAATTTCAGTGCTTCTAAATAGTGTTCCACGACATAATTTTTTGTCTTTTTTGCACAGGCCACAATAAAAGTTACTTTTCCGTGAAACTTTATGCACGCACATAGAACATGGAGACGTACCCGTGTGATTTTTTTTTCAGATTTTTTTAGTATTTAGAAATGTGTTTTTCAAAGTGGGTGCATATGTCCATGGGTTCATCCATGCACTTCTCCATGCAAGACACGTTAAAGCTTGGCATGAAGGTACAGTATCTCAAGAAACATTCAACAACGTGTAATACACGTTTTTAAGCATACTGGAGCATGAGAACATATAATATAGTTTTTTTTATCATTTATGTCACTAGAGGCACATATTTCGTGGGAAATGATGTTCATATATTTCGTGGAAAATGATGTTCATATTTCTGTGACCTCAAGATAAGTGGATAGCACCCGCAAAAAAAAAGGATAACTGGATAAAGAACAAATATTAATGCCTGCTCACGGCTGGCCTTCTTCATACACTAACACCAGAAAATACCAGCAAATTTGTAACACGTTATTTCTAATTAGGTGTCGCTAGATCTTAATGGATCGAGATTTAACTAAATCTCACTCAACATAACACGTTTTTCCTTGTTTGCCATTTTACTTTTCTCCTTTTTTTTTTTTGTTTTTCATCTTTAAGTTTTATACTTTTGCACAAGATGGAGGATATGCAGTTATTGTAGTGTGGCCGATAAGGGATGTGTAGCTTTAGTTACATGGCGAACGTGCATAGTTGCCTATGGCTGATGACAAATGTCAGAGCACAACACCAAAAAGGGAGAACAATAGAATTTTTTGTTTGCATGAATCTTCTCGTGTCGCATGGGAGTTAATTAGATCTTAATTTATTGAGAATTAGCAAATCCAAGATTATTTACAGTCGTCATATGCGTTATTTAGTCCGTCTGAAAAAAAGTTAGAATCAAGCGGAAAGAGAGCTGTTTCGAGGATTCTAAGGCAACAATCTAACAACGGAGGAACAAAATTAACGGTGGAAAAAAAAATCATCTTCTGTGGGGTAACTAGCACACTAAACCAAAAGGTCTTGTGATGAACCACCAGTTGGTGTAAACAAACCACGGGGATAATGCCAGGTTAATGAGGATTAGGAGCAAAGCAACCTACAAAAGAAGCAAGAAAGGCAACCCCTTGCTCCTTATCACCACCTTTCCGCCCCCATATTTTTATTCACCTCACCCCTTATTACAAAGCCACTTGGCCTTTTTGTTCCAACTTGCACATCCTGTGGAGGCATATGCCATGCCTTCTACCAATGAAATAGCCTGGACAAAAATACCATCGCCGGCCGTTCTTCAACGACACACAAGAAAATACGGCCGATAGAGTGACAGAAAGAGGAGATATGATTTTCAATTTCACTGGCGGAAGTTTGCTTGTGCCCATGCATGGACCCGGCCGGCCGGGGGAGCAAAGGTGTGGATCGGCCATTGACGAAGATGAAAAGGGCACTGTTATCAGATGGGATTTGAACAGGCTATTGGAGGGATGGAAAGGCGATATGAACATGATAAAAAGTTGGAAAGAGACCTCCACAATGGGATGGGAAGATGGTGATGCATGGTGGTCTCTTCTTGCTTCTTCCTTGCTATTCCATGGGTACCAGCTGGCCTCCTGATCTGAGCATCTTTTGATCTAGCAAGTTGCTTGCTTGACATGCATGGGGCTAGGGCTCTATCATTGGATTCCCATGCAATTTTTCGGAAATGGATTCCCATGCACTCGTGTGATGGTGTCTTGGAATATAGGATATATTTTCTGCTGAAGATGATATCTATACGTCTGCGCGTATATCTACCGTCAAAGTTGTACCATTTTTCACTTTGCGCTGTATAATATCTAGCCGTGCAAAATTCGCGAATATTTCCACTTGTATAGGTTGAATAATAAATATCAAGTACTCCTGAAAAATATTTGTGTGTAACACCCCCAAGAAAAAAGAAATATATTTTTGTGTAGGAAAATTTAATCTTTCTTGCCTATCTTTGGATTTAAAGACATGGTTTTAAATGGCATGATATAGATCTGCTATAGCACAATATAACATTTAGAAGAGGTCTTGCGCTAAGAAATTTCGGTCCAAACACATGAACAAATAATTTAAATAACGTGTTATAGCACCGCTATAGCACAATATAGAGTTTAGAAGAGGTCCGCCGCTAAGAGGCATTATCCCGTTATTTAAAACTATGATTTAAACGCAAACTTTGTGCATCTCTCTCCTATATATGCAGAGGCTGAAGAATTAGTTGACTTATTTTTCGAAAGCAGAGGCAATATATTTGTCTTATCAATTAATTAAATAGACGATAATTAATAGTTCACAATCTTCGATTTGGACAAGTTCATGTTGCAACTTTTGTTTTGAACAGGAGGATTATCCCCTGCCTCTGCATCAGAGTGATGCATGCGTCCCAGTTCATTTTGCAACTGATTCTCCAGAAATACGATAATTAGTCACATACACATTTGCACAAACAGCTGTCACTAATATAATCTCACAACTCAACTTTTACGCATATATTTACATGCATGAATTAGTATATATATATATATAGTAATACAAGTAGTGCAATTAAGCTGTCTAGCTAGGAAGAACAAGAACAACAAGAGAAACGTAATTAAATCCTCTCAATTCAGAGCGTGTTGATCGATCTTGTTGTAGTACTCTTGGTCGTCGATCCTCCACAGGGAGTAATCCTCCTCGCAGAAGTCCCACACCGGCGACGAGGGCTCCACGGCAGGGGCGACCGCGACATGTCCGGCTGCGCCCCAGCTCATCATCATCATCTCCGGGTAGCTCTCCGACGCGGCGATGTCGTTCCACAGCTGGTTCATGTCCACGGGGGAGCAGTACTGCACCACCTCCGCCTTCTTCTCCTCGCTCGCCGACGTGCTGGCCTCCTGCTCGGCCTCGTCGTCCATGCTAGTAGTAGTACTCTCCTGGGGCGCCTCCTCGGTGGTCGCCGCCGAGGACGACGTGGCCGTGGGGGAGGCCGAGCAGGTCGTTGTCGTAAGCGACGTGGAGTCGGAGGAGGAGGAGGAGGCGGCCTTGTTCTTGGCCATCGTCTTCTCCTCCTGCGCCTTCTTCCTCATGTGCGTCCTCCAGTAGTTCTTGATCTCGTTGTCGGTGCGGCCGGGGAGCTTCCTGGCGATCCTGGACCACCGGGACCCCCACTCGGCGTGGAGGCTGAGGATGAGGCGCTCCTCGTCGGCGGTGATGCGGCCGCGCTTGAGGCCCGGGTGGAGGTAGTTGACCCAGCGGAGGCGGCAGCTCTTGCCGGTGCGCCGGAGACCTGCAGGAAGCACAGCCGAGAACACGCCGGAGCACGATAGAAGAGAGGATTAATGGTGACTGGCCGTAGAGGTCAGGTTGGATCGATCACCCGCCACCGCGCAAACCTGAGACCTGAGCTAAGAAATCCCAACGGCGTTCGCCGAGCAAGCGCACGAACCATACCAGTTGGGCGTCCTCGTTCTCCGTCCACGGCCCCTTCCTTGCCGCCATCGCCCCGCCGCGGCCACCGCTGTTGTTACACATGGTCGATCTGTGATGAACTGATGATCCCTCCCCCTCGTGTCTTCACCGCCGGCTTCGTCTTCAACTCCGGCCAATTACCCTGAACCTGAGGAGGAGGAAGAGAAGCTCGTTTGTGTTTGCTGGCCGATCTGAGATGGACTCTGGACGGACCACCGGGGTTTATATAGAGCTACGATGGTACTCGATCCATGGCGGGGGAGAGAGTGAGTGGCACCTAGCTAGATGTGGCTATAGTGCGGCGTTGTGCGCGGTGATGTCAGTGGGTGCACAGCACGGTGGTGGATCCGGTACAGATATGCACCACTGATTGCAAGGACGGACCGAGGGTAGTGCGTGCGTGCCTCGTGATACTTTACTGGCTAGTACCAGCTGCCTGTCAATCGCTTGTCGTATCCGACGACGACGACTTGATTAGCCATGCCGGCTTCCCTCAAGGTCTCAAACCTGTTCATTGCCTCGCATGCGTGCTCAAAATTGTGCCTCTTGATTAGCCATGCCGGCCTTAGGTCTCAAGCCTCTTGATTCGATTTTTCTTTGACGATGGAATTTATAGTTTTTTTTTTGCATAGTTGGAATCTATTGTCTTTGTCAGGTCGACCATCGTGTCTCCCAGTCCCGCACTACGGTCAACATGGTGTATGTGCATACGTATAAGCGTTTGCGTCTGTAATTTGTTCAAAACGTCTTTCACGCAGAACCGAATTGAACTGACAAATATTCAAGAAAAGGGATTGTGCTTTCGGTGTTTTTTTTTTCGTATACATCATGTCTCCCAGTCACACTAGGCTCAACATGGCGTATGTGCGGGAGACACGATGTATACGAAACCGAATCGAACCAACAAAAGCGTCTGCGTCTGTACCATCTCTATTAAACTCTTGTGCAGTTGTGTCAGCTTTGGCGACGAAATGGACATCATGCACTCGAACATCTTCTATGCAAAACAAAAATCCAGAATTTTTTTGAATTTATTTTAGCATTTTTGTCTGAATTTACTGTTCATAAGGAGCAGATGAGCCTGTATTCATAAACTAATATTCGGTGTTTTTTGGGTTTTCTTGAGTTAATAAATAATCAAGATAAGAAATTCTTCCGTGCACGGATGGTCCCGTGAATGCCTGAGCCGTCCATTTGGTTGGACATTCGCGTGCATGTATGCATATCTTATGTTTTTGGTTCAAAAAAATTGTAAAGTAAGTTTTGTTTCGACAGTATCTTCTAATCTCGAGCTCAAATGCTCCTGTCATGAACAGTAAAATCGAAAAAAATAATAAATAAGTAAATAATTTTGAAATTTTGGCGGCAAACTTTAGGAAATGTTTGGAATGCATGCAAATTTTCGTCACCAAATCACATTGGAGCAAGTCGTGGGAAAAAATCAGAGCTCCAAAATGCGTTTGAAAGTAACATTTTCAGATTATCGATTTTTTTACCACGCCTTGCACCGATGTGATTTTATGATGAATTTTTCCATGCACTCCAAACATTATTTAAAGTTTGCCACAAAAAAAAATCAGATTTTTTGATTTTTTTTAATATTTTTTAAATTTAATGTTCATGCAGGAGCATTTGAGTCCGAGCTTAAAAACTCCACATCCATTTTTGTTTACATATTTGTGTTTGTCACGACAAAAAAACTTTCGCAAGACCAACCTCGAGTACATTTCAACAACTTCTAAAACAATATCCAACTTTCAAATATTGAAACATGATAATCGTAACACAATATTTTACCAAATTTCATATGCTTTTAGGGTTTTGTGGTTTAAAGTTTTTGTAGTTGAAACTTGACCAGCTGCCCGATTTGCCTCACGATCCGCAAAGTCGTTGGATTCCGCACGAGGGCAGACCAAGTATTAAGTTTCGGTTTGTGAAACTTGCAATTTTTTCATTCTCTTGTACCATGTTTCAATAGTTCAAACTTAACGAAGATTTAAAAACTCATCAAAATGTATTGAAAATGGATCTTATTTGAAAGCCCTTGACACAAGCAATATGAATCTGAAAACAAAAATTAAATCAGAATTATTGTTCCAAACATATATATATATATATATATATATATATATATATATATATATATATATATATATATATATATATATATATATATATATATATATATAAGATTCAAAATTGAAAATCAAAAGGAAAAGGATGGGAGTTGGGATGAGTGGAGCTGTCAATAGCTACATGCACGGGCCCATCCAAAGTAATCAATGGAGTAATCCAGGCATCGGACCTACCGTGCACAGGAGAAGATTCACTCTCATAAATAGTCTGACTAGTTTTTAGTTTGTTGCAAACATATGAAATTTTGACTTGCATTTAGCCCCTGCTAGTTTTAGCTTTAGGCAGCAGATTTTCATAGGAAAAATTAGAAGCTTTGCTACACCATTTGTACCGCCGCCGCCTGCTTTGGCAACAATGTCATTTAGGTTAGGGTCGGGTTTTCATCATAATTTTGCATGCGTGTGCTCAAAATAAAGCTTTTTATAGCACACTTTTTAGACTGCCAGGCTTGTCTTTTTTTTTTTCATGAAAAGCTGCATACAACACACGGTCCATCTGCACTGTCAACAAAATTCCAAAAGATTTGATTTTCCTTACTATTTCTCTGATTTTACTATTACGATCGGCCAAATGAAAATAATAGTTGTATGTTGCATTGACCTTTTTATTTATTTTAATTAAAAAGAACTAGATAATCAACCTTACCAAGTACCATAGTCATAATTGATATGCCAAGGCATATCCAGCGAGGACCTGAATCTCTTGACTGATGTTAGTCATATGCATGTACTAAAAAAATATCTGCCAGCTAGCTTGTTAGTTACATTCTCGCAAAAGCAAAGCTAGCTCGTTATTTACATGATCGAATGTCATGTGTAGACCTGATTCTTCACGTCTTCTAGATCATCTTTAGTGATAGCAATGTATGCATGCATGTAACTTACTTAATTGCCATGTTGCAATTTTTAATAATATCCTTGTGTTTTTATCTAATTAAAGAGAAAAGATGAAGAGAATTTGTTCTCTGATCCAATGATAAACTATAAAGATCAAATGCATCGGATGAAAGATGCCTGAAAATAATTTACCCCACTTGCGTCCACCTTTCCCAACTTACCCATGGATAATTTACAGCTCCGCCCAATCAAAATTCTACAGCTACCACTGGCAAAAGAATAAAAGATCCACAAAAGATACAGCTATTTGTTGCCAACTCCAGAATTTATCCATGAATCTTGCTAGGCTCTATTTGAGGTTGTTATGTGCTCTACACTTGCTTGATATTCTTTTTAAAGTGGACTCATTGAAAAGAAGAAAATTCTACTTATCTGTTGATTGGTAAATAAGAATAAATTCCATACTTCAATGAACGATGACCATCTCGCAGGTCTTCATATTTTTTTTTTTTGGGGAATGTGGCCCTCTCATGTATCGACACATATATTTTGAATTACAAGAATTAAAGAAGTTATCTCAACTTCACATATAGAAACAGAAAGGACAGTCACACATCTATAATTTTCTTTTCTCCAAAAGGAGGGAAGGCCTCCCCTTTTGCATCGGGTGATGCATGTAGCTAAACCAGATTATTGAAATTATCGCAAGTCACCACAATGCTAAACATCAGTGCATACGGGGTCTAAGTGCAAGGTTCGATATTATCTAAGCAACAAGAACCGTCGGCTTAGTGGTGCACCACTCAATCTTAGTACTAGTGGCATCCACCCAACGTTATCGCAAGAAAAGGGTATATCCCACTACACATATTAATCAAATCATCTTGGTTACTCGATTTGCCTCTTTAATTAATTAAAAGCTTAAAATTAACACAATGTATGTGCTCAAAGATGATAGTGTATCCAACGCATGGGCCAAATGAGACTCAAACTCAAGAGGATGGGCAGAAACTCAACGACAAGAAAATTGAGTTTTAAGAGAAACACATACCAGTTCATCTTAGAGTATATTTTGGTACATGTGTATTTGGTAGTATAGGATTCATATCTCTCTCCTACCTTATCTATACAAGGGCTTCTTCTCCTCCAAGGGAAAAAAAATTCTATGAGACCAGGTCTCACGGATTAGCAGGTGAGACCCATCCGGATGGATGACATGTGGCATTCACAAATCACAAAACACCTACCCCACCCCCACCTAGAATCAAGGGGGGGGGGGGAAGAAGAGATTAGATGCTTTGTGATTTGTAAATGGCACGTGTCATCCATCAGGATGGGTCTCACCTGCATTATATAAGACCTGGTCTCATATAATTTTTTCCCCCTCCAAGACATGTACACAATATATACTCGCCCACGAGGCTTAGCAATACAACAACGCTCCACCAATATCCACTCTAATACTCTAACTATTTTTTTTGGGAATTTCTTCTATTACAGGCGATCATGCCCTTTTTTAAAAAAAATCTGAATCTTTTCTCTTTCAAGATTGTCAGCCTTATTTAGAAAACGAAAGAAGAAAATATGCTAATATGATAGTTTGCAAAGTATTGGAGCAAAGATGAATAGTTTGGGAAGACATGAATAACATGCCCTGCAAATCGTGAACCAATCTAGGGTTTATCTTTCTTGACCCTATCCCTTGGTGGCTAGGGTAAAATCTCCCCTTCAGGCTTTGCCGGCGAGTCCGTGGATACGTCTCTCCTCCGCCTGTCGCTCCGGCGACCGATGATGGGAAGAGGAATCCTGATGCCTCCGCTCTGGTTAGTAGTTTATGTTAGGCTTTTTTAGTCCTCGCAGGTGAGGTGCTCGGGTGGATGGAATCGCTTCTTCTTTGAGTTTGTCTTCCGGACTCTGATCCTCCTAGAGTTCGTCCTCGTGGGGGCTTGGACGGCAGGCCTGTCAAGGTTACTGCGTCAGTACCTTCTATGAAGATGGATCAATGGAAGATGGCGGCGGCGACCTATGAGTGCGTCGGACCGGTTTGCGTCCCAAACCCAGTATGTGGCTTGGTTGTGGCCCCCGGCTTTAGATGTTAGGCATTTGTGTGATATCCGTTTGGTATTAGGCTTGGACTATCAGCACCCCTTAATCAAGTGGATAGGAGTTGTGAGAGATGTTGCTAAGCTGGTGGCTTCAGACTATTTGATATAGTATACTTTGTAAGGTCTTTGTGAATAATTAATAAAATTGATGCATGCATCTTCCAGATGCAGAGTCCGGTAGACATCCTCCTTTCGAAAATAGGGAGCGGTGACAGTGGCACGCCGACGGCTCGTTCTGTCGGCGATAGTGGTCATTTGGTGGTCTTGAAAGTTTGATGTGATTTTTATTGTGTTTGAGGTGCTTTGAACTTTCAGTGAACTTTGATAATAGATCTGAATAATTTTTGGGAAAAAATATATTTGGAGAAGACAACTTGTGTACTCTATTCATGTGTATCTTTGGCTACAGTAAGGTAGGCATTGTACATCATTCCTTCCAGGAAAGGTGAACTGATACTGTGATAGGATCAGTGATCGATGTCGGCAGTGCAGACTCCGTCCAACATACGGTTGAGGTCGCAACTTAGTGCGCCGACTAGCTTTAATTCTGTTCTAAAACACTGAGTACAACATAGACGGACACATACGCAGACACGTAAACCACAACACATACGGGCACACAAATGTGTTTATGTCTTGTTATCTCTGCACAGTGCACACGGCACAACATTCATTTTCAATGAAACTTTGTATGTCATTATTTTCTGGCATTATCTTCACCAATGAGCAAAACCACTATCTAAAACCGGGCAAGGATTGAAGGTAAACGGTTTTAGAAAATTAAGTGTTTGATATGGACGATATCATACTCCGAATCTTCTCCCGCAAACCGGAGACAAATGTGAAGGAGGTTTGCGGAAGTCCGGACACGCAAAACACGGTCTCCGTCCCCTGGCCCACTTAAAAAGAAGGCCGAGCCCGTGCTTTAGTACCATCCCGCACTGTTTTCGCGCCAAAATCCCCTACTCTCTACTTCCACTCCCCCGCCGCTCTCTGCCCAATTCCCGCTCTTTCCTCCACCCTCTCCTTCCCTCCCCTGACGCATTGAACCATCGAAGAACCTGCCGGAGATGGAGGCAGCGGAGGTGCCGGAGGATCCAAACATCATGCTCGCCCGGAAGATCAGCTCCGAGACGCGGCAAAATCGCCGCATCAAAGCGAATGTCAAAAAAGAGGTGAAGATGAAGAAGCGTACGTCCGGCAGTGAGCCTTGTGGCGGCGATGGGCGTGGCAGACGGGGCGGTCGGTGAGGCCACGGAGGACGCCGCCAGACAAGCGCGCCCATAGTACAGACAGCGCCGTGGTCGGAGCCTTACAAGGGTCTGTACTACTACTACTACGCTAAGTAGCTCGCAAACCCCACCGGTACAGTTCCTTACATAGTCGATGTTAACGCGGAGCCGCTCTGCTCCAAATATTCTTCGCCGTCGCTCGTTCGGGTGAGGACGGCGGGCGGTGGCCAGATGGGAGCCCGCGCACTGTTTGCTGCAATGCTGAGAGCGGGGGAGCCGGCGTATGACACGGAGGGAGATGCTCGATACCATCCACGACTGAGGCGAGGGAGGAGAAGGGGGCTATGAGGACGGACAAGTGGAAGACTCGGATCCCGCCCAATTCGGCAACTACCAGCAGCAGGAGTCCTACACCAAGACCGACGATGACACACGCAATAGAATCATTGGGCCATCGTAGAGCAACATGCGGAGGGGGTGGGGGAGTGGGAGAAGGAGGAGGATGGTGACGACGATGATCCGGATGATACAACTGGTGATTCGAGGAAGGGTAGATGAGAAAGGTTCAACATGCCGAATGACGAGTTGTTATGCGATGCATGGTTGGCCACTAGCCTCGATCATGTCCATGGCACGGAGCAAAAGGGCACAACCTTTTGGAGGAACATTCACATATGGTTCCATGAGCACAAACATTCCGCGACCTACTCCGACGCGTTAATCCGCAAATGTGAGTGGAAGTCCCTCCACCATCGATGGTACACAATCCATGAGGCCGTCTCAAAGTATTGCGGGCACTTGAAGCATTTCATCGCATGGTGGCCGAGCGGTGCACAAAGCACCGACCAAGTAAGTTGATCACTAGCTGGATATGCTTTGTTTTGTTGGTCACTAGCCGGATATGCTTTAGTTTTGTTTATCACTAGCCGGACATGTATTGTTTTGTTGCTCACTAGACGGATATGCATTGTTTCACTTTTGTAGCCTACTCGTGCTTGTGTGGTGTACAAGAAGTTGGAGAAGAAGTCCTTCACCTTCGTGCATTGTTGGTTGAAGTTGAATGGGTAGCCGAAGTGGAACCTTTTCATTGCCAAGACCGCCGCCCAAGCCAACGAGGAAGAAACCGGTGACCCTACCGACCCAGCCCAAGAACGTCCAAAGAAGGTTAGAGGAAATCTGCAGGCAAGAAGTGGGAGGAGGAGAGGGTGAAGCGAGAAGGTGCGGCGGCCAAGCTAACGGAGAGGTTCGAGGTGATCTTGGCGAAGAAGGAAGAGGCATGCATGAGGCACTCGGACATTAAGGAGCAGCGAAAGTCAGAGAGGTTCAAGCAGTTGATGGATGCGATAGATAAGAAGATCAAGCTCGAAGAGAGGAGGACAATGATCGAGGAGAGGAAGGCGGCGCTCGACGAGAAGAAGGCCGCGTTCGAGAAAAAGAGGGTTAAGATCGTCGCCAATGTGGAGGACACCAAGATGTTGACCTTAGAATATCGACTCTTTGGATGTGACGCTAGAATTATCGTGCAATACATCCACTACCAGATACTGGAGTGACAGAAACATGAGTTGGCAGCTGAGAGAGATGAGGACATGACGGAGGCGGAGGTGGACGCGGAGGCTGCCTACGCGGCGGCGATGGCACCACCTTGATCCGGAAGCATCTTACTGGAATTGCCGGTCTGTCAGGGCAGAAACGCACAGACTACTGGACTGTCGTTCTTTTGGATCCGGGCATGTAAAAACTAAGCATATTTTCCTTCTTTGGATTGTGATTGGGGATGCGATCCAACATGGGTGTGATCCGGCGTGTTGTATGGATCAGCGTAGATTTGAATTTAAATTTGCTGGCTGGCAGAATGCGGCTACGGTTGGATGGCGTCCTCCCGCATCCGTGTTCACGAACTGATCCCCCGGTCCGCGGACGGATGCGGGAAAAAATTTGTCGGTTGCTGTTGAAGATGCCCTAAGATAAGCTTATCTCGTTATCCTAGAAGACACTGTAACATTGTGTTCAACCTGGTCCTCAAACATGGAAACTTAGAGGAGACTTGTATATAAATAAACTGTACCTAGCTTCTTCCTTGCAAAAAGGAAGTAGGATTACCGAGCTGAACTTCTAAAATCTAGTACTCCCTCCAATCCGAATTAATTGACGCAACGTCAACTAATTCAGATCGGAGGAAGTAATGTTTCTGAATTTCATGCATCAGCTGCTTTGAACTTAAAAGAATACATGGATCCTAGCAATAATGGATTTTTACTTAAGAAGGAAGGTATATAGCATCAGCTACGTACGTGGAAAGGTGAGGTGGACAGCACCTACCTAAGTTCCTCTTATCCTACCCTATCCCGTACGTCAGCAGCCAACACTGCACCCTCACAGTAGGTAAAATGTTGAGAAGACTAATATGTGGCTGCAGATCTCCGAAATATGTTCTACTCCCCCGATCCAAAACAAGTGTCGTTGTTTCAGTTAACCAAAACCATGGCACTTATTCTGAATCAGAGGGAGTAGCTACTATACCTGTACAACACAGAAACATTGACTCTCCTTCCTGATCGGTTCGATCGTGTTGGAACGATTCTTGCTGACTTTGCTAGATTTTGTGACTGTTGATGAGAGGCAGATGGTGTGCAGCTCAAAAATGCATCAGGATGGCTAGCAGGAGCAGAGACGGGGGAAGATGGCCTTTTGGTCCATGTTAAGCCAGGCCAAGCTACTCTGTATCCTGTCTCTGTTAGTAGAGAATGGACGCTTGCTCAGGTGTCAGGTGTTCCTCTTCCAGGTGACAAAAGCAATAAGATCACATATGGTACCAGAAAAGCTAAGCTAGGCAGTATCACAAAGTTATTAGCAGTACATATATATACTGATCGAAAATGTTGTCTGGGACCATGGTGCATTCCTAAGTTTTTTGGTTGTTCTCAAAACCACACATCCCCTAGTTACTTTTACGGGGATATGTGCGAGGTGCATGCTGTAGAAATTGGCGGGAACCATCAAGAAGAGGTTCTCAACTAATGAATCCTAAATCGCTGCAACACACTAGGGAATAAAATACAAAGATGTATTGGGCTGTGTGAACTCTGTCTCCACACGAGCATGTACTATGTTTGTTTATTTCCTCGGTTCGCGAACCCAATATAAACAATTTCATGCCTTCTATCTTGCGTAAATTAGTACTTCAATTTTGCTGACTCCAAAAATATGCTTCAATATCCGCTAAAAAAAATCACCGCTTCACTATAACCATGTCTCCTGTTTTTGTGAGATATTTTTGTGACTTCTAGATTACAGGTAAATTTTCTTTTATTTTCTTTTCTTTTTTAGAGACCACAGTCAACCATTCTGGGATGCAACCTATATCGGATGCTTAGCATCTTACTGAATTCGTTGCAATTATTAGGCCATCCAAGTTTATCCAAACACTCATGTGCTACAGTAGCATTGGTAACTGTGCCAGCCATCCATATTAAAAATATAAGCCTAGGCAGGCCTACAAGCAACCTCGTGGAGAGATAGATTAAGATAAACAACAAAGATCCAAGGAAATTTGAAACTTGACAGGGACCGAATCCACATGAGAGCTGTAGTAAATCGGACGACGCCGAGCATGGGTTCGAGCGAACCATGGTCCTGAAACTCCTCCTTCGGCTGATGGATCTGGTGAAGATGGCAGCGATACCTCGGGGCGTCCTGGAAAACAAGTGAAGATGGCAATAACGTCTTCTCCAGCTCTGGATTTGTCAGGTTAACTTGTCAGGTCAATTTGCATCAAATTAATAGTCACACCTCACTGCGATTCGCTTAATTTACTCAGGGAACTATGTTGCAGCACAGGACGATGCATCTGAAGATGAGGATATCTAGTCGGATGATCTTCCTATGCCAACCTTGAATTACTTACCTGTGAAATTTTGTACAGGACATGGCAGTCTTCTAGAATATGAGTCTGTGGAGCCGGAAGAGCGTCCATCACCTCCTGAAACTGATTATGGGCTAATTCTTAGGAGTTGTCTATCTGGAGCACCAAGTGAGAGAGTAAATGCGCTTATCCATAAAGTTAAACCTGAAACTGCTGTATTCGAGGCTGTCATGAAAATTTGTGATGTTCAATCACCTCGTCCTCTTCTGGTAAAATACTCTTCTTCTTCTAAACTGAATCGGCAACTCACATGCTTATTATATGAACTGTATGTTCTTGTGTTTGCTGTTGTAATGTACATTTATGTTTCTACTCCCTCCGTTCCGAAATACTTGTCATGGTTTTAGTTCAAATTTTGATAGGGGGAGTACATTATAAGCGAGCAATTCCCATCTTCAAGCTCTCGTGAATCTTCAGAACACTTTAATGAATGTTTTTTCTCTGGACAATTGAAACATGTTTTTCTAAATTCAGCTTGAGTTTGGTTTATCTATTTATTATTCAATGATTATCACATTCAATTCATATATAACCAGATTATCCCGAAGGAACGTACATTAGCTGAAGCTGCACAGTTTCCACATGAAAATGGGATGCCTATCACACTTCAAATTCCAGACAAGAGCGAGAAGTGGCATCCAAGATTCTACATGGAAAAAGTCGAGGGCTTGCTTGCAGGTGATTGGTTAGGCTTCGTATGTGGCAACAATGTGCAGGTGGGAGATATTTGCATCTTTGTACCATCAACGGGTAGTGAAGGTTCCATGTTTACGGTCCATATGTTGATTGATCTGACGGCTTAAACAGGCCAGATAGATCAATTAGTCTAACAGAAAAAAAACAAAGGCATAACGATAAGAGGAAGGGGTCCACGTACCAACATACGTGAACTCTCGATCAGAACTAACGCGCCCTGATCGGGGGCGCCCAAAAACCAACTCAGGTTTTGGGTCCCCTGTCGCCAGCGCTATATTAAAGGATACGGGAGCGAGTTGGCTACCTGTGCGATCATAATTCTCGTACGGTTCTCTCTCCTTCCGATATTCTCATCCCATCCGATCAGGGGGAGTGCTGCAGCGACGGGAAGACCTAAGCCAGCCGCCGCTGCTGTCCCCGGGCAGTGTCGGTGGCGTCCTGAAGGAATCAGGACGTTGAGGAGATCATCTACTACCACTACATCACCCCTGCATTACGCCTGCACCGAGCAGGCGATCATGTCCACTCGAGTGACAAGTATAGAAACCCTAAACCCCTCTCTGTTCATGGTCATTAGGTGATCTAGATGCAATTTGATCTTGTTAATGGCATCCCATAGATGCATATTTATTCCAACAATGGTATCAGTCGCCAATTAAGATTGCATTAGATCCCTCACTGTTGATCAGTAGATCACTATCTTGTTTAGATCAATGTCAAGTTTAGGGTTCATAATTAAGATTGAAAGTTTTAGCCCCTGGTTAGCCCAAATTTGCATGCTACTGCCTTGATGCCCTTTGTAAATTATCATGTTTTAATTCTAATCAGCTACGAATCAGTACTTCCACCTATGTTCATCAATTTTAACTCATCTAAGTTCAGATCTAATGCTCACTTTCATGTTAAGATGATTAAAATTGATCATGCTTGAGTACTGTTTTCCGTATGCATTAGCAAAAATTTTTTAGGCAGAGGGATACAAGCAAATCTACAGTAGCATCCCCAAGTGTTCAAGAACCCTAGTTTTATCCCCAATTTGGTAGAACCCTAATTTGAAAATTAGGATTGTTTTTTCACAACATCAAGCTCTAATGTACACGAATTGGAGAAAGATGAGGCATATGCTCACCTAATGCGCCCCGTAGCCGCCTTTCCTTCGGGGCCCGCACTGCGTCCGCCGTGGTGCGAGGGCGGAGACGCCACGACGCCGTCGCCTCCCACCGGAGCGACGCGCGGAATGTTTTCGAGCTGCCGCCGCCGCCCCTCGAATGGACGAGCTCGTCGCCGTCGCCCCTCATGCCGCGGTGGCCGGTGTCCTCCCTCCCTCCATGAACGCCACGCGCGCGGGCGCCGGGGCCACGTTCGACGAAGGAGCGTCCGTTGCATGCTCCTCCGGCGAGCGCAGCCGCCGCGTCGCCATGGCCGGCATGCCTTCGGGCCGCCGTCGAACGTCGTCGCCGCTGGTGGAGCGTAAGATGCGGGGGGAACGGGAGGAAATGGACTAGGGTTTTCGTCCGCCGGCGTTTTTGTTCCGGCCGCAAACCGCGCTGGCCGTCCGATTCGATCGGACGGCTCACAGCGACGCGGAGCGCCGACCCGGGCCGGCGGGCGTTAACGGGCCGTTTTCGGCCACGGGCTTCAGCCCAGGTTGTCTTAGCCCAGAGAGTTTTTGTTTTTTCTTTCCTTTTATTTTACGTCTAAACTGCTGGGCTGGGCCGGTTTTAACCTTAGTTGTGGGCAACTCTGAAAATCACGTGGCCATTTTCTGTATATTTTCCAGTGCGTTTTAAGTTAATAATCATTATGTTCTGCACTGTTTAAAACAGAAAATGCCTGCATATATAATGAACACATTATTATTCTGGATAAAATTGAACCAACGAGATATTTTGTTCAGTTTTTTATGTGTTTTGCATGTTAAATTTTTAGACATCAAAATTAATGATATATATATATATATATATATATATATATATATATATATATATATATATATATATATATATATATATTTTATGTTGATGTCTAAATTAAGAATAAAATGACTCTGATTTTAATTCGGACCAACGTTGTTTTATCATTATGAGTCATCACTTATGATATTTTAATTCCATGTTTTTTCTGCCCAACGGTGTTTTGACGTGGAGTTAAAATTAAATACATTGCATGTCTATTTTATTTTGCCAACGTGAAATTTCATATTCATGTCAATTACTCATAAATTTTTTCATGTCCATTACAGCTTCCGCCGCGTTTACTGTCGAACCATTGACAGGTAGTAACTTCCCTCGTTGGAAGAACTCGATGGAATTATGCCTAGCCGTCCATCAGTTTGATTATGCTTTACGGGAGGATAAACCCGTGGCTCCCACTGCTGGTGTCACGGGGTATCCTGAATTAAAAAAAGCTTATGATTCCAAGATGGAGATATGGGAAAAATCAAATCACATTGCTATGCTTGTGATGAGATCATCCATATCACCTGACATAATAGGGGCACTACCCAAGAAAGATACTCCTAAGGAATTTATGGTAGCCCTGGAGGAGCAATTCAAAGGCTCCGACAAGGTTTATGCACAAGAACTTTTTCACAAGCTTCTTGGGAAGTATAATAATGATGGTGATGTCAGGGCTCACATTTTAAGGATGGTGAATGCTTGTAACAAATTAAAGGCATTACAGTGTGAGCTCAGTGACAATCTCCTTGTCATCATGATCTTGGACTCCCTCCCTGAAGAGTTTAATCAATTTAAGATTAAGTATAACTCTCTTAAAGAAAAATGGACAATCGCGGAGATATCTCCAAGAATAGTCGAGGAAGAAGAGATGATTAAGAGGCAAGGAAAGGACCAAGCTTTTTTGGTTGGCTCCTCCAAGAGAAAACACGATGGAGCAAGCTCTTTTAAGCAACAGCCACAAAAGAAGTTCTTTAAGAAAAATTCATCAACCTCATCTAAAGGAAAGGAGAAGGTGGACGATAATCCTAAAGACAACAAGTGCAAGTTCTGCAAGAATGAGGGTCATTATCAGAAAGACTGTCCAGAATTCCTCAAATGGTTGATGAAGAAAGGTACTGATGAAATTACTTTCGTTGATGAAATGTTATATGTTGATTACTCTACTACCTCTTGGTGGATTGATTCAGGTGCAACTTCTCACGTTGCTAATTCTATGCAGGACTCAAGTATAATCCAAGCCATGGCAAAGGGGGCAAGAAGACTTAAGGTGGCAAATGGAGTCGAAGTGGATGTTGAAGCCATAGGGTCAATCACCTTAGAACTCCACACTGGCTTCCATCTTCATTTAAATAATGTTCTTTATGTCCCTACCTTAAGTAGGAACTTGATTTCTGTCTCTTGCCTAGATGATAACATGTTTGAGAGCAAGTTTGGGAACAAACAATTTGTTTTGAATTATTGTAATAAGAACGTAGGCCTCGGCGTCAGACGAGGCCAATTATATATGTTATCATTGAATGATTCTATCCTGCATGTGAGTGATGTATGTAATATTGAGAAGAAATGGAAGGGTACGAGTACCTCTTCAAAATTATGGCACCGTCGTTTAGGCCACATTTCGAGGGGGAGAATTGAAAGACTTATTAAAAATGACGTACTCCTTCCATTAGACTTCTCTGATACATACAAATGCATTGACTGTATAAAAGGTAAATACGCAAAAACGATTAAGAAAGGAGCGGTAAGAGCCACGGGTGTCCTTGAACTCATACACACTGACATATGTGGACCCCTTAATGTTAAGTCTATGGATGGTTTTGATTCATTCATTACCTTCACATACGACATTTCTCAATACAGATATATTTATCCTATACGTGATCGATCGGAAGCTTTGGACAAATTCAAAGTGTTCAAAGCCGAAGTTGAGAACCAACTAAACACTAAAATAAAAGTTGTACAATCAGATCGCGGGGGAGAGTATTATGGCAGGCATGCCCCTTACGGGCAAATACCAGGACCTTTTGCTAAGTTTCTCTCTGAGAATGGAATTGTTGCCCAGTATTCAATGCCTGGTGAACCTCAACAAAATGGAGTGGCTGAACGCCGAAACCGCACACTTATGGACATGGTGCGAAGCATGCTCAGTCATGCAAGTTTACCAGTCAGCCTATGGATGGAGGCATTAAAGACGGCCGCACATGTGCTAAATCTCGCTCCTACTAAAGCAGCACCGAACACACCTTACGAGATGTGGACGGGAAAGAAACCGAGTTTGAATTACTTACGTGTATGGGGTTGTCCCGCTGACGCTAGAATTTTCAATCCACAACTTAAGAAATTAGATCCAAAGACAGTTAGTTGTTTCTTCATTGGATACCCTCATAGGGGAAAGGGATATCGTTTCTATTGTCCGGGTCACACCACCAAGTATGTGGAGACTCAACAAGCAGTATTTTTGAGGATAACGAAGCCACCGAAATAAGGGAGATCAATCTTGAGGAGAAATGGGTGTGTGTTCCATCCCCGACTATCCATGAGATTGTTTTGCCACCACAAAGTGTAGTGACGTCTTATGCTAATCCTCAATCTAGTACCTCAGTTCCTGAGGCTGATGGTGATCATGAAACTAATGTCAATCCAGAAGGTGAAGAAGATCACCATTCGGGTAATGAAGATGACCCTCAGAACAATGATGCTCCTCCACCACCTCCTCCTGTGGGCAGGCCACATCGTGAGAGAAATAAAGCCATATCAGATGATTGTATCACATACATGATTGAGGATATGAATGATCTGGGAAAGGTGGAGGATCCGACCTCTTATAAAGAAGCCATTAAAAGCAAAAATTCGTCCAAGTGGTTGGTTGCCATGGAAGACGAGTTAAAGTCTATGGGCTCAAACGACGTTTGGGACTTAGTAGAGGTTCCCGATGGAGCTAAGAAAGTAGGCTGCAAGTGGGTCTACAAAACCAAGTATGATTCCAAAGGGAATGTCGAACGGTTCAAGGCAAGGCTAGTAGCAAAAGGGTATACACAGAGAGAAGGCATTGATTATAAGCAGACCTTCTCTCCTGTGTCAACCAAGGATTCTTTTAGAATCATAATGGCATTAGTAGCTCATTATGACCTAGAACTACACCAAATGGACGTTAAAACGGCATTTCTGAATGGTGACTTAAAAGAAAACGTTTACATGGCTCAGCCGGAAGGTTTTGTTGTGGAAGGGAAGGAACATTTAGCATGTCGTCTAAAGAAATCAATTTATGGCTTGAAGCAAGCTTCAAGAGAGTGGTACCTCAAGTTCGATAAAATTATCAAAACTTTTGGTTTCACCGAAAATATTGTGGACAACTGCATATATGTTAAGTTTAAAGGCAGTAGGTTCACAATATTAGTCCTATACCACTAGTAGATAAAGGGTCATCAGACCCGGTTCGTTTGGGCCTTTAGCCTCGGTTCCTGAACCGGGACAAAAGTGTCGGTACTAATGCTCTGACCCTTTAGTCCCGGTTCAATCCAGAACCGGGGCCGATGGGTGTCCACGTGGCCTGTGCGCCGAGCCCAGGCAGGAGGGGCTTTGGTCCCGGTTGGTGGCACCAACCGGGACCAAAAGGCATCCACGCGTCAGCATTTCTGTGGCTGTGGTTTTT
>LR738709.1:32991574-33002061 GCA_902687465.1 Secale cereale | reverse complement strand
AAAGACGGATTATCCTATCAGGGACTTCGTTCCAGAACAACTTTGCATAACTTCGTAGCAACATGCCCCGGTTACTTCTGGCAAATGATGAAGTCATGGATTTCTTCAATACTTTGACACTAGCTAGGCAACCTCTCTCGACCCCTCGACCCTCGACTGCTCGGCGATCCACAACCCTAGACCCCCTCATGCCACCTTTTGTCTAGTGTCAAAGGATTCAACAAAACCAATACTTCATCATTAGGCAAAAGTAACAGTCGCATGATGGCACGAAGCTCTCCAAAGTGGTTTTGGAACAGAGTCCCAGAAAGGATAATTCGTAACAAAAGACGGATTATCCTATCAGGGACTTCGTTCCAGAACAACTTTGCATAACTTCGTACAAACATGCCCCGGTTAAATAATATGTCCACTATGTAACTTTGCATAACTTCGTACAAACAACTTTGCATAACTTCGTAAAATCATGTCCGTACTCAAGTTCCCATATGTCCACTATGTAACCATAATATGTGTCCTTTCCTCTCGATTGTTGCATCAAAGCGGACACCGCTATTTTGGTTGGTGCTCTTTTGATCTTGGACAATCGTGTAAAATGTATTCCCATTTATCTCGTATCCTTTGTAAATCAATACAGTCGAAGATGGTCCCCTGGACAACAAGTACAACTCATCACAAACAGTGTTGTCATCTCTGAGACGTGTTTCCAACCAACTGCTGAAAGTCCTGATGTGTTCACATGTAATCGAGTCGTCGCACTGCTCCGGGTGTTTGGAGCGCAGACTGTTCTTGTGTTCATCGACATACGGGGTCACTAATGTAGAGTTCTGTAGAACTGTGTAGTGTGCTTGAGACCAAGAATATCCGTCCCTGCATATTATTGAGTCCCTTCCAAGCATGCCTTTTCCAGTCAGTCTCCCCTCGTACCGCGATTTAGGGAGACCTATCTTATTAAGGCCAGGAATGAAGTCAACACAGAACCCGATGACATCCTCTGTTTGATGGCCCATGGAGATGCTTCCTTCTGGCCTGGCGTGGTTACGGACATATTTCTTTAGGACTCCCATGAACCTCTCAAAGGGGAACATATTGTGTAGAAATACGGGCCCCAGAATGACAATCTCGTCGACTAGATGAACTAGGACGTGTGTCATGATATTGAAGAAGGATGGTGGGAACACAAGCTCGAAACTGACAAGACATTGCGCCACATCACTCCTTAGCCTTGGTACGATTTCTGGATCGTTCACCTTCTGAGAGATTGCATTGAGGAATGCACATAGCTTCACAATGGCTAATCGGACGTTTTCCGGTAGAAGCCCCCTCAATGCAATCGGAAGCAGTTGCGTCATAATCACATGGCAGTCATGAGACTTTAGGTTCTGGAACTTTTTCTTTGCCATATTTATTATTCCCTTTATATTCGACGAGAAGACAGTGGGGACCTTCATACTGAGCAGTCATTCAAAGGAGATTTCTTTCTCTTCTTTCGTAAGAGCATAGCTGGCAGGACCTTCATACTGCTTCGGAGGGATGCCGTCTTTTTCGTGCAAACGTTGCAGGTCCTCCCGTGCCTCAGCTTTATCTTTTGTCTTTCCATACACGCCCAAGAAGCCTAGCAGGTTCACACAAAGGTTCTTCGTCACGTGCATCACGTCGATTGAAGAGCGGACCTCTAGGTCTTTCCAGTAGGGTAGGTCCCAAAATATAGATTTCTTCTTCCACATGGGTGCGTGTCCCTCAGCGTCATTCCGAACAGCTAGTGCGCCGGGGCCCTTTCCAAAGATTACGTGTAAATCATTGACCATAGCAAGTACGTGATCACCGGTACGCATGGCGGGCTTCTTCCGGTGATCTGCCTCGCCTTTGAAATGCTTGCCTTTCTTTCGACATTGATGGTTGGTCGGAAGAAATCGACGATGGCCCAGGTACACATTCTTCCTGCACTTGTCCAGGTATATACTTTCAGTGTCATCTAAACAGTGCGTGCATGCGTGGTATCCTTTGTTTGTCTGTATGAAAGGTTACTGAGAGCGGGCCAATCGTTGATGGTCACGAACAGCAACGCCTTTAGGTCAAATTCCTCCTGTCTGTGCTCATCCCACGCACGTACACCGTTTCCATTCCACAGCTGTAAAAGTTCTTCAACTAATGGCCTTAGGTACACATCAATGTCGTTGCCGGGTTGCTTAGGGCCTTGGATGAGAACTGGCATCATAATGAACTTCCGCTTCATGCACATCCAAGGAGGAAGGTTATACATACATAGAGTCACGGGCCAGGTGCTGTGATTGCTGCTCTGCTCCCCGAAAGGATTAATGCCATCCGCGCTTAAAGCAAACCATACGTTCCTTGCGTCCTTTGCAAACTCCTCCCAGTACTTTCTCTCGATTTTTCTCCACTGCGACCCGTCAGCGGGTGCTCTCAACTTCCCGTCTTTCTTACGGTCCTCATTGTGCCATCGCATCAACTTGGCATGCTCTCTCTTTCTAAACAAACGTTTCAACCGTGGTATTATAGGAGCATACCACATCACCTTCGCAGGAACCCTCTTCCTAGCGGGCTCGCCATCAACATCACCAGGGTCATCTCGTCTGATCTTATACCGCAATGCACCGCATACCGAGCATGCGTTCAGATCCTTGTATGCACCGCGGTAGAGGATGCAGTCATTAGGGCATGCATGTATCTTCTCCACCTCCAATCCTAGAGGGCATATGACCTTCTTTGCTGCGTATGTACTGTCGGGCAATTCGTTATCCTTCGGAAGCTTCTTCTTCAATAATTTCAGTAGCTTCTCAAATCCTTTGTGAGCCACAGCATTCTCTGCCTTCCACTGCAGCAATTCCAGTACGGTACCGAGCTTTGTGTTGCCATCTTCGCAATTGGGGTACAACCCTTTTTTGTGATCCTCTAACATGCGATCGAACTTCAGCTTCTCCTTTTGACTTTCGCATTGTGTCCTTGCATCGACAATGACCCGGCGGAGATCATCATTTGGTTCCTCTTGATCTTCAGCAGCTTCACCCGTTGCAGCATCATTGGGCACATCGTCTGGTTCCTTTTGATCTTCACCAGCTCCCCCCATTGCAGCATCACCGTATTCAGCGGGCACATAGTTATCATCGTACTCTTCTTCTTCGCCGTCTTCCATCATAACCCCTATTTCTCCGTGCCTCGTCCAAACATTATAGTGTGGCATGAAACCCTTGTAAAGCAGGTGGGAGTGAAGGATTTTCCGGTTAGAGTAAGACATCGTATTCACACATTTAGTGCATGGACAACACATAAAACCATTCTGCTTGTTTGCCTCAGCCGCATTTAGAAACTCATGCACGCCCTTAATGTACTCGGAGGTGTGTCTGTCACCGTACATCCATTGCCGGTTCATCTACGTGCATTATATATAATTAAGTGTGTCAAAAACCATTACAGAACATCATAAATAGATAATTAAGTGACCAAATGGATAAAAGTTCATCACCACATTAAAACCAAAGTACATACATATATAGTTCTCATCTAACAACATATAGCTCTCCATACACATCGAAACTATGTAAAACTTTTCAATGCGAAAACAAATGCGATCATAATCGCAACCAAGGTAACAATTGATCCAACGGCATAATGATACCAAGCCTCGGTATGAATGGCATATTTTCTAATCTTTTTAATCTTCAACCACATTGCATCCATCTTGATCTTGTGATCATCGACGACATCCGCAACATGCAACTCCAATATCATCTTCTTGTCCACAATTTTTTTTATTTTTTCCTTCAAGAATTTGTTTTCTTCTTCAACTAAATTTAACCTCTCGACAATAGGGTCCATCTTGATCTTGTGATCATCGATGACTTCCGCAACATGCAACTCCAATTCCATCTTCTCCTCCTCTATTTTTTCCAATTTTTTCTTTAAGGAAATGTTTTCCTCTTCAACTAAATTTAACCTCTCCACAAGAGGGTCGGTTGGAATTTCCGGTTGAACTACCTCCTAGACATAATAAAACATCTATGCATGTCAGGTTGGTCGGCATAACTATCATAAACACTAAAACAATTAGTTATAAATTAAAGATAATATACCACATCCGAATCGTAGACAGGACGAGGGCCCACGTGGGCGGATATCAAAACCATCGCACTATATAATAACAAGCAATAATAAACGTAAGAAAATTAGACAAATATCTATCTAAAGCAATAATAACAAGCAATAATAAAAGTAAGAAAAGCATGGACATAACAAGAGGCTCACCACGGTGGTGCCGGTGACGAGATCGGCGGGGGCGATCGACGGCGGCGAAGACGGGGACGGGACGTGACGGACCGCTAAACCTAGACAAATCTCGGAGAAAATAGAGCTTCGAGAGGAGAAAAGCTTAACTAGTGTGGCTCGGGCATTCCACCGAACACGTTCTGTGCATAGGAGGTGAGCTAGAGCACCACTAACCCCTCTCCTCCTCGGCCAGAAAAAAAAACAGAGCAGTGAGCTCTGCTCTTGAGTGAGGGGTTATATATAGGCACCTCATTGGTCCCGGTTGGTGCTACGAACCGGGGCTAAAGGGGAGCCTTTGGTCCCGGTTCATATCACTAACCGGGACCAATGGTGGTGGGCCAGGACCAAGAGCCATTGGTCCCGGTTTGTCGCTCCAACCGGGACCAAAAGGTCCAGACGAACCGGGACCAATGTCCCACGTGGCCCGGCCGGCCCCCTGGGCTCACGAACCGGGTCCAGTGCCCCCATTGGACCCGGTTCTTGATTGAACCGGGGCTAATGGGCTGGACAGGCCTGGACCAATGCCCTGTTTTCTACCAGTGTACATTGATGACATATTGTTGGCATGTAGTGATAGTGTGATACGGATACGCTGCATGAGACCAAGAATTTTCTGTCATCCAGTTTTGACATGAAAGATCTTAGTGAAGCCTCGTATGTCCTCGGCATCGAGATTCATCGAGATAGGTCCAGAGGAATGTTAGGACTATCACAAAAGGCATACCTTGAGAGAGTGCTGAAGAAATTCAATATGCATAAGAGCTCACCCTCACCTGCTCCTATAGTTAAGGGCGATAAATTTGGGACATTTCAATGTCCGAGGAACCAGTATGAAGCTGATCAGATGAAGTCGATTCC
Source organism: Secale cereale (assembly GCA_902687465.1). Lineage (NCBI taxonomy): Eukaryota > Viridiplantae > Streptophyta > Magnoliopsida > Poales > Poaceae > Secale > Secale cereale. The sequence continues at coordinate 32,996,919 of LR738709.1, read as the reverse complement.
TTATGCTTCAGCTGTCAGGAGCATCATGTACGCTCAAGTTTGTACGCGCCCAGATTTATGTTTTGTAACCGGGATGCTTGGCAGATACCAATCAAATCCAGGACCGGACCACTGGAATGCCGCAAAGAAAGTCTTGCGTTATATGCAAGGAACTAAGGATTTCACGCTTACATATAAAAGAACTGATAACCTAGAAATTATTGGTTATTCAGACTCTGATTTTGCCGGGTGTGTGGATAGTAAGAGATCCACGTCAGGTTATGTATTCACACTCGCGGGAGGAGCCATATCGTGGAAAAGCTCCAAACAAACGTTAACTGCTGCGTCTACGATGCAAGCAGAATTTGTAGCATGTTTTGAGGCCACCGGGCAGGCTGTATGGCTAAAGAATTTTATTCCCGGACTTAAAGTGGTTGACAGCATATCTAAACCAATTTTATTATACTGCGATAATGAGCCTGCAGTTTTCTATACGAGTAACAACAGGTCAAGTGATGCTGCCAAACACATTGACATCAAGTATCGTGTTGTGAAAGATAGAATCCAGGATCAAACAGTTGATGTTAAGCATATAAGAACGAAAAATATGCTTGCGGATCCGCTAACAAAAGGCTTACCACCCAGTATTTTTCGTGAGCATGTTGCCGGCATGGGACTACTGGAAGCCTTATGATTCTGGAATAAGAGGACCATTAAAATAAACCACTCCTCAATTACCAAAAAGTTTTCCATTTCGAAATAGGCCAGTGTGCTATAAGTGTTGAGGTTCTATGGCGTTTCGAGCTGTTGTAACACCTCACTTTGGTACACCGTTCCTATGTAGAATGGGCAAATGAAGTTAAGCCTAACGATCAAGGGGGAGAATGTTGGTTGATCTGACGGCTTAAACAGGCCAGATAGATCAATTAGTCTAACAGAAAAAAAAGGGATAACGATAAGAGGAAGGGGTCCATGTACCAACGTACGTGAACTCTCGATCAGAACTAACGCGCCCTGATCGGGGATGCCCAAAAACCAACTCAGGTTTTGGGTCCCCTATCGCCAGCGCTATATTAAAGGATATGGGAGCGAGCTGGCTACCTGCGCGATCATAATTCTCGTACGGTTCTCTCTCCTCCCGATATTCTCACCCCATCCGATCAGGGGGAGTGCTGCAGCGACGGGAATACCTGGCTTCCCCGGGCAGTGCCGGTGGCGTCCTGAAGGAATCAGGACGTTGAGGAGATCATCTACTACCACTACATCACCCCTGCATCACGCCTGCACCGAGCAGACGATCATGTCCACTCCAGTAACAAGTACAGGAACCCTAAACCCCTCTCTGTTCATGGTCATTAGGTGATCTAGATGCAATTTGATCTTGTTAATGGCATCCCATAGATGCATATTTATTCCAACACCATATACTTGCAAAAGCAACTCATCCTTGGGGTGTTACAAACATTCGCTCAAGATATGGTACAAAGGATGCAACATTCTATATTTGATACGTTCTATATTTTGTTCTAATCAACCGAAGTTATATGCAGGAGGAAATGTTTCCCCGGAAAGCAACAATTCATGGTTTTCCTCATGATAGTCTAGATGGCAAGGACACTCGTCCTTCTGTGCAACCTTCTTTCATCTTACCTTTGAGAACCAGTCTGACTACTACTCAGCGGAAGATAGTTGATGAGAAATGGCAAGCTATCGGATCTAAGTATCCCCTATATGTAGCAACATTGAACTCAAGCAGCCTTCAGAAGAAGCAATTTGTAAGCTCAATTCTTTGTTGGCTTCAATTTATACAAGTTGAAAAACTATTTCGTTAACTTTTGATCTGTCATTGAAAAAAAAACTTAATTAAGTGATGCAGATATAATTAACTCCTTTTGTTCTCCTTTAGCTTTATGTTGGTTTTCTATGGGATGTAGGGGTGAGAACTATTAAACAAGACAGAATAGGCTTCTTCTTTTTTCTCGAATACGCACGAGTGTGCGTATTATATATTAAAGAAGAGGATGAGGAGTGAGAAACCCCTCCACGTTGGCGGTTACAATATTGTTACATAACCCCAACTCCACACGGACTATCGCAACCTAACTACTCGCGTCATGACCCACGGCCATGGCCGCTGCGAATCGGTCCATGTCTGCCTTAGGTAGGCCTGCCGCCTTCTATGCCCTACATTCTACCGATATCCTATGGGTTATATGCGAGCTCGACGGAGCATCACCATCAAACTCAATCCCGTTTCGATGTTTCCATAATTCTCACATTACAAGTATGAGTAGTGTCCTTGCATCCTTTCTCCCTAAGGCGCATTCAGCGGTGGCCGTGTACCAGTCTTCCAAACTAGATGATGAAGTCGGAGTCCATTCCGGCTTGCCCAAAGCCGCACAAACACGCATCCACACTTCCCTTGCGAAGACACACTGTAATAGTATGTGGTTAATACTTTCTTCCTCCTGGTCGCAGAAAGGGCATGCTTCCTGATGATCCACGCTCGACTTCCCTCGCGAATAGGCTTCTCATGTTCAGTTGTAGAGATTGCACTAAGAAAAAGAGACTCAGCGGTACATATTGTATTCGAGTTCACCGGTTCTTATCTTCTTAACCTGTGCTTTGTTGAAGTGGCATGATTTGTATTGTCAAGCGTCTCCAGGTTACCGTGGATAACATCAAACTACATTACTCTTGAAATGGCACTTGCCTGAACTGGTTACCTACATGAAGAAGTTTACTTACTTCCGAAAAAAGGTTTCCCCGCTTTGTATACAAAGCAACCAACCGAGCCATACAAGGATAGATGCTGAGGCGGAAGCAGCACAGTCACGCCCAAAAGAAACGACAGAGAAAGAGCAAAAGAAACAAATGCCGACAACGGCGGATCAACAAAAATGAAGAAGCCTCGCGATCGCTGCGCCCACCGGGATCTTCCACTAGGCTTCAAGACTCCGAAGCGCCGGCATCTATCAACACCTCCAAGAAGGATCGCGACGATGACGACGCTGCTGCCAAGGGTTTCTCCCGGTACACGACGAGGCGAGAGGAAGGGTAGCCCCCGACGCCCTCCCAGAAGGTCAGGTGGCACACACAGGCGCCACCGCGCCGGTGTCGGCCAAGTCGACAGGGGTTTCCCCCGATCCCAACCCGCACCGCGGGCGCTCCAGAGCCAGCCACCAAACCAACCACTACCCACTGCCAACACGGTCAAGAGGTCCCCACGCCGTCTCACCACGGCACCGCGAAGTGAGGACAACACGGCAAAGAATCAGAGCCGGGACTAGGGCATCAACACCGTCGGCACGCGGGAGGGCCCCACCTCCACCGTCAGCGACGGTAGCCGTCCGGACGCAATAGCATGGGCACACCGGGCCCGGCCGAGCCCTCATGGGCCCGTAAAGCTCCCGCCCTCGCGCTGCTGCCGGCACACCGTCGGCACCGCCGCCCCAAATCCGAGCCGCTCCTCCTCACCGCGCCGCAGACAACGAGGCCACACCGAGTGGCCGGCCCGCTAGGACCCTGATGGGGCCCGCCGGGCCCAGATCTGGGCCGGGGGCGCGACGACGGCCACCTAGCACCACCACGCCGCCCCGCTGCCAAGGAGCGGCGCCGACACCACGCCTGCCGCCGGCCGCCACCGCAGGGCCGCCGGACCGCAGCCAAGCCAAGCAGCACCGCCGCCGCCTCCCTGCCCCAGGAAGGGAGCATGCGCGCGCGTGACCGAGAAGGCCCACCACCGCCGGCACCACCCGGGCCAGCGCCGGGGGCGCCTGCCGTCGGCGGCGGGGGAAGACGGGAAAGGAGGGGCCCGGGGGAAAGGAGCTCGAGCTCCGCCCCGGCCACCTCCCGGGGAGGCGGTGCGAGGCGGACTGGACGGGGGAAGGGGGGCGGAGGGGGCGCGAGGCCGGCGGCCGGCGGCGGCGGGAGGGGAGGAGGGGGGAACCCTAGCCGCGGGAGGAGAGGCGCGTGAGACTCACCTTGCTCGCTGGTGAGCCTTTTAAGTTTACTTACTTCACCGACATAGTCCATTTTAACTTGCAGGTTTGCTATTTCACATCTAGATGTGAAATAGTTATCTCACATCTAATTTCCTGGCCCTCAGATATATAACACATTAAGATTCGTCCGTTGTTTTTTCTGCCCTCGTACATTGTTGCGTTGTAGAAGCGAACCTCTCGCTGCTTGTTTTGTATGAGCTGTTTGGGCTTCCGTACTCTATTCAGCTGCGTATCAGTTTCTTTTTTGTTTTTTGTTTTAGACAGTTTGTGTGCTTGGAGGTAGTAGTGGGGACGCCAACTATTCAGGACGCAACTTTCTGGTCTATTCATTTGGATTGAGTGTTTTGTGTTTTTTCAAGACGTTGACAAGCTGTTTTATTTTGCTTCTTTTTTTTCTCTTAAACGATTTGACTATCAATTTTTTTCTCTAATTTTCAGGGAGAAATTTGTATTTATTTGTTCTTATTTTTTTCATTTTAATTTTTTTCATATTACCCTTTTCCTTTTTTCGTTTTTCTTCTCCTTTTTCATTTTTTTCACTTTAATTCATGATATTTTTAGTACATGAATACTTTTCAAAAGTGCACGAACACTTTTTAAATTTCATGATTTCAAAAATTGTACCTTTTTAAAAAAGTTGTGTTTTTTTATAAATTCATGAACCATTTTTCAAACAGATTTACTATTTCACATATAGATGTGAAATAGCTATCTCACATCTAAGTCCAGAGCCATTGGATGTTGTCCTGTCTTTAAGATTCGCGCACACGCTTTTTTCTGCACCCGCTTCGTGCGTTCGCTCGCTTCGCTGTTTTCTTTTGTTGTCTCGCAACCCGTTTGTCTTAGTGGGTTGCATAGCGGTCCGTGGCGCTGTGTTGTTTGTTGGATTGCATAGCGAGCCGTGTCGTTGGTTTTGAAGTTGAGATGGCGGCGATTCAGTTTTCCCCTTCCCCTTAATCTCCTTTTCTTTCCCGAAGCATTCATTTCGCCCATTCCCCGTTTTCCCTCTTCGGCAGTTGCTTATCGAGGCGGCGGCGACTTCCGGAGAGCGTGAATGAGAGGCAGACGCATCTGAGTGAGTTGCCTGTTGTCTTTTCTCCCCTCTCTTCTTTTGTGTGTATGTTGTTTGCTCACAGATCTGGATTTTTTGATATATTTCATTTGTCAGTTCATCGATCTAGGGTTTATGCATCAATGCGTCCTATTGTGTATATGGTTCCTCACATATTCTATGACACATGCTTCTTTTCGTTTTTGTTTGTGTGTCCATGATTTTTTTAGGGTTTTTAGCAGCACACCCTTATTGTTGTGTTTCCGTTCATCTTTTCTAGGTGAGGGGTGAGGGGGGGGGGGGGGGGGTTG
>LR738709.1:32968185-32991473 GCA_902687465.1 Secale cereale | reverse complement strand
GGGGGGGGGGGGGGGGGGGGGGGGTTGTTCCCCTATGTTGGGAGGTAGGGATTTTGAAGTAGGTCAAGATTGGTTCAGTGTGTCATTGTCTAGTGTATAGAGTTAGGGAGGCGCGGATTACGCCCTTTTTTGTAGTGGGGGTGATTTTTCAGTGTGAGACTTTATTTATCCCCTGCTAGATTGATGTTGTTCCATCGATCAATGGGGATTGTAGTTTGTAATCGCCCCAGTTGCAGGTCAACCATGTGCTTGCAACTTGGGGATATACTTCTATAGTTGCCCTAGTTGCAAGTCCATCCTCGACTCGCAACACGAGGGTTGTTGTTTTTTGTCCTTGTTTCATGGTAGTTGCAATTAGACCCTCGACCTACAACTAGGGGTTTGTATCGGCCCAGTTACTAGTCCACCATCGACTCGCAACTCGGGGGAGGGTGGGTGTTGTTTTGTTTTCACCCCAGTTGCAAGTCCACCCCCGACTTGCAATTTCACGCATGTAGTTTTTGTAATCGCCCTAGTTGCAAGTCAACTATGTGCTCGCAACTCAGGGATGTAGTTTTGTAGTTGCCCTAGTTGCAAGTCCACCCTCGACTCACAACTCGAGGGTATTTTTTTCACCCCAGTTCCAAGTCCACCCCCGACTTACAACTCAAGGCATGTAGTTTTTGTAATCGCCTCCGTTGCAAGTCAACCATGTACTCGCAACTCGGAGATGTAGTTTTGTAGTTGCCCTAGTTGCAAGTCCACACTCGACTCGAAACTCGAGGGGGGTGTTGTTTTTGTGTTACTGTTTCATGTAGTTGCAATTAGACACTCGACCCGCAACTAGGGGTTTCTGTCAACCTAGTTGCATGTCCACAATCGACTCGCAACTCGAGGGACTGTAATTTGTAATCGCCCCAGTTGCAAGTCAACCATGTGCTCGCAATTCGGGGATGTAGTTTTCGCAGTTTCCCTAGTTGCAAGTCCATCCTCGATTTGCAACTCATGGGGTGTTGTTTTTTTTCGTTGTTTCATGGTAGTTGCAATTTGGCCCTCGACCTGCAACTAAGGTTTCCTGTCAGCACAGTTGCAAGTCCACCCCCCGACTCGCAACTCGGGGTTGTAGTTTCGTAGTTGCCCGTGTTGCAAGTCCACCTTTGACTCGCAACTCGGGGGTGTTGTTTCTTTGTTGTTGTTTCATGGTAGTTGCAATCAGACCCTCGACCTGCAACTAGGGGTTTCTGTCGGCTCAGTTGCAAGTCCACAATTGACTCGCAACTCGAGGGATTATAGTTTGTAATCGCCCTAGGTACAAGTCAACCATGTGCTCGCAACTTTGGGATGTAGTTTTAGTAGTTGCCTTAGTTGCAAGCGCATCCGCAACTCGCAACTCGGGGGGTGTTTTTTCTTGTTTCATGGTAGTTGCAATTTGACCCTCGATCTGCAACTAGGGTTTTATGTCGTCCCAGTTACAAGTCCACCACGACTTGCAACTTGAGGGATGTAGTTTTTGTAATCGCCCCAGTTACACATTAACCATATACTCGCAACTCTGGAATGTAGTTTTGTAGTTGCCCTAATTGCAAGTCCACCGTCAACTCGTAACTCGAGGGGGTGTAGTTTGTAGTCACTCCAGTTGCAAGTCCAACCCTGACTTGCAACTCGAGGGATGTAGTTTGTAATCGCCTCAGTTGCAAGTCAACCATGTGCTCACCACTTGGAGATGTAGTTATATAGTTACCCTAGATGCAAGTACACCCTCAACTCACAACTCGGGAGCAGGGGGTTGTTCTTTTGTTATTGTTTCATGGTAGTTGCAATTAGACCCTCGACCAGCAACTAGGGGTTTCGGTCGGTCCAGTTGCAAGTCCACCCTCGACTTGTAACCTGAGGCATGTAGTTTTTATAATCGCCCCGGTTTCAAGTCAACCATGTACTCGCAACTCGGGGATGTAGTTTTGTAGTTGCCCTAGTTGCAAGTCCACCCTCATCTCGCAAATCGGGGGTGTTGTTTTTTTCTTTTGTTCTTATTTCAAGGTAGTTGCAATTAGACCCTCGACCTGCAACTAGGGGTTTCTGTCGTCCTAGTTGCAAGTCCACAATTGACTCGCAACTCGAGGGAATGTAGTTTGTAATCACTCCAGTTGCAAGTCAACCATGTGCTCGCAACTCGGGGATATAGTTTTTGTAGTTGCCCTCCTTGCAAGTCCACCCTCGACTCGCAACTCGGGGGGTGTTTTTTTTTCTTATTTCATGGTAGTTGCAAATTGACCCTCGACCTGCAACTAGGGTTTTTTGTCGGCCCCGTTGCAAGCCCACCCCCGACTTGCAACACGAGGGGTGTAGTTTTATTAATCGCCACTGTTGCAAGTCCACCCTCGACTTGCATGTCGAGGGATGTAGTTTTTGTAATCACCCCAACTGCAAGTTAACCATGTACTTGCAACTCGGGGATGTAATTTCTTAGTTGCCCTAGTTGCAAGTCCACCCTCAACTCGCAACCCGGGGGGTGTAGTTTGAAATCACTCCAGTTACAAGTCCATAATGGAATCACAACTAGGCTAGTAGTTTCATAGTTGTCCGAGTTACTACTCCACCCTCTACTCGCAATTGGGCTGGTAGTTGTACCAATTGCAAGTACCCTTGACTCGCAACTGGGGCATGTGTTTTGTTTCTCATCCCAGTTGTAAGTCCACTCTCAACTCACAACTGGGACTTGTAGTTTTTTATTGTCCTAGACTCTCAGTTGCAAGTCCATAATTGACTCGCAAATTGTATCATAGTGTCTTTGTTATCCCAATTGGATGTCCATCCTCCACTCACAATTGAGACTATAGTTTGTTTTGCATCCTAGTTACAAGTCAATCATGGACTCGCAATTAGGCTCATAATTGTTGGAGTTGCAAGTCCACCATCAAATCAGAATTGGTTTCATAGTTATGTGTAGTTGTCCAAGTTGCAAGTTCAGGCTCGACTCCCAACCGAGCATGCTATTTTTTTATCCCAGTTGTAAGTCCACTATCAACTCGCAATTGAACTCGAAGTTTTTTTGCCACCCCAATTTTTCAAGTACACTCTCGTCTTACAAGTAGCATTGACCCTTTTTTTTGTCCACTCCTAGTTGCAAGCCCACCCACTACTTGCAATCGGGGGGTTTTTCACCTTTTTTTATTTGTTGCCTTAGTTACAAGACCACCGTCATTTTTGCGAATATGTCTTCCTTTTTTATTCTTCGCCCCAATTGCAAGTCAACCACCGACGTGCAATTGTGCTGCAGGTTTTTTTTATCGCAATTACAAGTTCACATCAACCTGCAACCAGGGTGAGCGACCAATTTTTATCTCGGGTACAGTTCCATCTTTCAATACATAAAATGTGAGTCCCGACCCTCACAGTTACTAGTCCACTTTTTCTTTCTTTTTTCCATTTTTATCCGCCAATACTTTTTGGATTTTATTTCTTGGGCCCAAACTATTTTTTCAAATGTCCCAGTTTCAAGCACATCTTCAACCAATTTTTTCATATTTTTTTAAACGTATGCAATCGAATCAGAGGGACCCAAGTTTTCACGTGTTTTTTTTTGTGAGTGAAAAAAGCATAGTTTATACGAAATTTAGTTCCCAGCCCATTGAGTCAGTCCCTCAACTTTTTTGAAATCACATACTTGTATACAAATGAGACAGTCCCTTTTTAGTCATATCCTTTTGTATATAACGCTAGTTTGTTCACTGATTCAAACGATGTTCGTGCTTTTAAAATAATGTTTTAGTTTTTTTAAACATTCGTATTTTAAAAGAAATATGTTCATTTAAAAAAAATATTCACCTCAGTTTTGTTTTTCAGAATTTCAACAGATGTACTCATTTTCAAGTTTTGTTTATAAATTGGAAGAAATTTTCTGGAACTTTACATTTTATTCACTGTTTGGAAAAATGCCCAGAAAATTTCAATACTGATGCTACTAGGCCCAATGTTTTTTTTTGTCTTAGTTGCCTAGTTGCAAGTCCACTCAATTCGTAAGTTGTACCAACCTTTTTTAATATTGTGTGCATAATTTTTAAAATTTCACAAACATAAATTTTGAAATGCTTGAACAATTTTTTAAAAGGGAATTAGTTACGGCTCTAGGATTTGTGTTTTAGTTTTTTTTAGGCTGGTCCTGTATGTCTCTCTCGATCTGCACGTGGCCTGGCCCTGTAGCTCAGGCTACATGGAACCTCTTATCCTCAACCCTTCAGCTTTGCGTTGAGATCCGTACTCTTCAACTAACTTACAACATGAAGATTTCTCTTTTTTGTTTCTCTCAAACTACACATCATATGAACTTCAAACTTTGCAGATCGAACAAACATTAGAACATCAATGTGTGAAAAAACTTTCAGATTTTTTGGTCCGATATAAATATAGAAAATGGCATTTTCTTTGACTAAAAATATTATTTTAAGTATTTAAAATGCATGAAAAAATCTGAAAATATTTTTCCCCCATTGATGTTCGATCTGCAAAGTTTGAAGTTCATATGTTGTCTCGTTTGAGAGAAACAAAAAAGACAAATGCATTCGCACGGATCGCGATGCAGAATTGGATGGTGAAGATAAGGGGTACCACGTAGCCTGAGCTACAAATAAACTTTGTGTTTTGCATGTGGTTTCAGTCCATGTGCTTTGGGCCATTCTTTGCTTTTTCTTTAGCAAGTTTTCACGTGTGTGTAAGAAGAGGAGGTACGCTAACAGTCGTGTAGTAGTTTTTTTAGGACAAAGCTGTGGTGTAGTATCCCCACACAAAAAAACTGTCGTCTAGTAATTCTACTAGTAGCAGCAGGAGAGTGGTCTTGGCAGGTCGCAGGAGCAAGCCAACAGTGCACCGGCGACGCGTTGTGCTGGGCTGGACTAATATCAACTAAAACAAACAAATAAACAAATAAGCCCGTGACAAACAAACAGGCCCAGGGAACAAAGTTAGAAACGAGAGGAAGGGAATGAACGTAGCTGTCAACAATTGGGGCTACAATTTAGGATGACATCACGTTAGATGTGAGATATTATCTCACATCTAGATGAGATAGTCACACTTGTTTTTTGTATCTGCAAAACACCAGGAATTCGGTAAAGACTATGTCAATGCCGTAGGACTTCCAGCTAAAAATACTAAAGTGAAACTCAAGTCGAAGGAGAAGGACTGGCCGACTGAGATGTCTTGCAGGAAAAGCAATAACTCATACAGATGGATGCTTGTTAGTGGTTGGGGCGAATTCGTGCGTGGCAACGAATGGCGGGAGGGTGGCCTGCTTGACGGAGACATGGTCCTCTTCAAACTCAAGTCTATGAACAAGGAGGAGATTACCATGGAGGTCGATGTCGTTCCGAAAGAAAATTTCTAGTTCCAGCTAGCACCTGCATTCTCTTCCTGTTTAGCACTCTGAAATCAAGCCATGGCTAATCTGATGCACTAAATAAATATAATAAAACCATCTTGTGAGCTTTGTTTACTTGTTTTGATGTGTGTTTCTGAATCTGGGGAATGAATTCTCAACAACCAAAAAACTTAGGAATGCACCATGGTCCCAGACAACATTTTCGTCCATCAGCCACAGTTGCAGCAGAGGACGAAGCTCCATTTTTTCATACTTCTTCGTTGTGTAATTTTGTGTAGATTCATATATAATCCTTCCGTCCGGAAATATTTGTCAGAGAAATGAATGTATCCAGATGTATTTTAGTTTTATATACATCCATTTTTATCCATTTCAACGACGAGTATTTCCGGATGGAGGGAGTACTACTTGAAGGGCCATTGAGAGTTTCCCTAAAGTGCCCCGTAAAGTACTGTACGGGCTTCTTCATGACATGTACTTTCCTGTATTATGTTTGAATTTACTTACTCTAAATTGATTAAACTTGGGCGCCTAGCCACCTATTGCATGTAATACGACAAAGAACCTCTATAAAAACTATTCTTTGTTATCATCTGCGGTAATTAATTCTGTCATGTGTCTGTCTAGACTGTTGGTTGTTCTGTTTTCTAAATTCAACTTCTGCTTTTTTGAATGGAAAATGCTAATGAGCTGCAGCTTGAATATGTTTTTTCCTTATTGCAGTTTTAGGCGTATGCAAACCCCAGTTAAAGGGTGCCTATGCAAACACCATCAGGTACAGATTCTACCTGTTTATTTGTATTCATGGGTTCAGCCTTTTCCTTCTTGCCAGAAATAATAATGTCGCCTGTATTTTGTAGTGTTTCAATTATGATATTTACATGGATATTAACTTGAGGAAACCAACCTGGCGCTGTCCATTTTGTAATACTCCTTCAAATTTCATTGACAGTCGAATCGATCAACAGATGGCCAAGTCAAGTTGTATAATGTACCTGTAGTTCTATACATGTTGTCATCTGATTATGTTTCTTTATGTGATAGATATCCTTTTTCTTTCAGATTTTGCAAGAGACTGGTAAGGGTATCATCAATGTTCTTATATTACCTGATTTTTGGAAAAGTCTTATATTACCTGATGGATATTGGAAAGCTATTTTAGTTCATGATGAGAAATCAGATAAACATGGCGATACAATTCAGCAGAATTGGGATACTGTAGAAACCGAGGCAACTCCATCGGATGTTATAGACCTAATAAACCGGGATGATGACGGTGATCTACCTATGCGCTCGGCATCTTCCTCAGAAGATTTGAAGCCTGTGTTGAATAGTCAAGATATATCTGTCATGGACTATCTTCCGGATTTCCCTCTAAGCTCAGCTGCTCGATCAGTCGCCGCCGACTCTAAGAAGGCCACGAATGTGGTCACCGGCGACAAGGAGCCAGAGTTCCTAGGTGAGCTCGTTCCCGCCGATGAGGTCCGCGCCATAGGACGCAGCGCTACCAGCGTAGCTCGCCCATGAGGTACGCCCGTCCCGCCGTCCGCGCCATATGGACGCAGCGCTCAGTAGCCATATGGACGCAGCGCTACCAGCGTAGCTCGCCTATGAGGTACGCCTCGGATCCATCCCGCCCTGACCCATCTCCTTCGCACGCCAGATGTGGACTTGCTCCTCATGATGCAACAGAAGGCTACATATATAGCACAAGACAGCAGTAGCCCTTCAAGTTTCAGCATCAGTTACCACCTACCACACAGGGACACGAACACTTTGACCAATAATGAATTCGTAAATAGGAGCAGCCATGTAATACAACATTTTGTCCATACCTCATTGTATTTGCGCTACTTTTTTCTGGCCCGCCAAGACATGGTAAGCAACCGGCCCTTCAACTGCATCCTTTAAGTGCAATAGGGTGTAAGATCCCAGGCCGCCTGAGGTGCAGTTCCACCACTCGAGAAGAGTATATATCTGTTATATCATGTAGACGCATATACCTACAAGTTCTAGCTAGCACTGCACAGACTTTTGTTGGAATATACAGAAAATCCTGTGTTTAACCATGGACAGTTGTATGATGTGTTGTGGGTCACGTCAAGAAAGTATCTAAAATTACTCTTTTTTGCGCTTTTGCTTGTATTTCTTTAATGGATAATTCCCTTAATACTTTTCTCCGATTTTACTGAATCTTATTGTTATTACTGTACTGTGATTTGTTCTCTTTCTTTATGTTTTGGGAAACTACTTTGCGATACTTGTTTCTGTGTTTGGAGAATGTCCATTCTATAATAAACATATCCACTGTTCTATGATGATGTTTGCACATAATCTATGTTTTATGGAAAAGAGGTTATTGCCATGATAAGATTTCCATCATGCATTATCCATCCTCTTATCATCAATAAACATGTTGTCTTCTAGCCTGTTTTTGTAATGTATATTTGGGATCCGATTCTTTTTGTTTCCCTAGATGGTGTTCAGCCCTTTTGGCTCGGCTTTGTCAGGGTAATACCATCTGGCACGTCCGTGTATATGTGTCACGTCAATACCATCTTGCATGTCCGTGTGTATGTCATGGGTGCGGTGCCACCTGGGTGGAACTAAGAGCATCTCCAGCCATTGGCCTCCCAGGGGGCGCCTAAAAGCGCCGCCTGGGGGTGAGCCGGCGCAAAAATTGGGCCTGGGGGCGAGTTGGTCCCCAGCCGCCGGCCCCAGAGCCGCCCTAGGCGCGTATAAAAAAAATATAACACCGTTCGGCGAAGTTTGGCTAAAACACGTTCAATTTCGGCCAAACACGATAAATTTCGACGAAGTTCACGGATTTTCATTACATTAACCTAATCTAAAAAAAAACTGGATGAAGTCGTCGCCGCCGTCGTCGTCGTCGGCCTTCTCCTCCTTGACGCGGGCGCCCCTGCTGGACCCCTGCCCGGTGTCACCATGGCGGACTGGTGGCGGCGCGTCGTCGTCGTCGCCGTCGCTGTCGTATATGACGACGACTTCGCCTTCGTCGCGGCCGCGTCGGCGCTCCGCGAAGCGGCGCAGGGCGGCGCACTGGCGCTCCTTTTCCTTCTCCCGTCGCTCCTTATCCATCACAGTGGAGTCCAAGCGCGCCCATTCCAGGGCCGCGTCGTCGTTGTCGAGCTCCGTCTTCACCGGGGTGGCCGGCTCCTTCTTAACCGGCGCGAGCCCCGGCTCCGTCTTCACCGGCGCGAGCCCCGGCTCCGTCTTTGGCTTGACGAAGCGCGGAGGAGCCAACGAGGAGGCGCGCCGGCCGCCCTCGTTGATGACGATGCCGGCGCTGCGAGTGCGTCGGCCGAGCGGCGTCTCCGCCGCGGGCTCGGCCTTGACGCCGAGCAGCGCCGGGGTGCCGGAGGAGTGAGAAGAAGAGTGCGAGGAGGAAGACGAGGAGGAGCCGGACCTCCTTGGCGCCCATGGCCCGGCGCGTCGGTGTTGCGACGGGGCGGGCCCCCTCGCTGGGTACGTCAACGGCGGGTCGTTGCCGCCGTCGAGGTACGTCAGCACGCCCTCCAGCGTGCGACCGGGAACGCCCCACCACAGGTGGCGCCCCTCGCTGTTCTTCACGCCGCCGACCACCGGCGCGCCGTTGGTGGACGCCAGGCGCTGCTGCTGGCGGCGCTCGAAGTACGCCGCCCATGCCGCGTGGTTGTCGGCGGCGTACTGGGGGAGGAAGAGTTCGGCGTCGGTCAGAGAGGCGCGCATGACCTCGACCTCCTCGGCGAAGTACTTGCTTCGCCACGGCATCGGGCAACGGGGGAACGGGTACTCCCCCGACGCTGAGTCGCCACCCCGTCGGCTCGGCGCGCATGTCCGGCGGCGCCGGGATGTTTGCCTGGAACAGGAGCCAGGACTCCTGTTCGCGGAGCGAACGGCGGCCGAAGCCGTTGGCCCCCGCCTCATCTCCGGGGAAACGTTCTGCCATGGCGACGGGCTCGGCAGAGGTAGAGAGGGAGAGAGAGGGGCTGGGCGGCGGCGCTCGGGAGAGGTAGACGGAGAGGGAGGGGCTGGGCGGCGGCGAGGGGCGAGGCTGGTGTGGGCACAGGCGAGTGAGACCGCCGGCTTTATAGCCGCTCCGCGCCCGTGTGTATGCGTGGGATGGAGGGGAGGCGTCGGCGCGCCGTCCCGTGACGCGCCGCCCTTGATGAATCAATGGCAAGGCTGACCGGCGGCAGCCTTGCCATTGATTCCCCGCGGGAACCGAGGCAGTTGGGGGAAGACGAGCCGCCGTGTCGCTGACGCGGCTGGCCCGCGGCTTTTTCGCGCCAAAACAGTTCGCCCCGGCGCCCCCGGGCGCCCCCTAGCGCACCGGGTTCGGCTTGGGTCCGCCGACGTTGTTTTCGGCCCAGGCCGGCGAAAATCGGGCTACTGGGGACGCGACTGGGCCGTTTTTTCGGCGCCGGCGTGAAAAAATCCCTGGGGAGGCCTTCCTGGGGAAGCGGCCGGAGATGCCCTGACAATGCACCCAGTAAACATACAGATCTGCTACTTTTGGACACCCACGTGTGATCCTAATATTGTTTGCTTCCACTTACCACTTTGTCATTTACTAAGAAGTTTTGAAGCCTGTGTTGAATAGTCAAGATATATCTGTTATGAACTATCTTCCGGATTTCCTTCTAAGCTCAGCTGCTCAGTCGTCGCCGACTCCAAGAAGGCCACGAACGTGGTCACCAGCGACAAGGAGCCAGAGTTCCTAGGCGAGCTCGTCCCCGTCGACAAGGTCCGCGCCATATGGACGCAGTGCTACCAGCGTAGCTCGCCCATGAGGTATGCCCGTCCTCGCCATATGGACGCAGCGCTACCAGCGTAGCTCGCCTATGAGGTTTCTATATCGAAGTTGCCGCTTTAGTGGTGTGTCGGCTATCATGTTATATACATTTGTTCCCCTTCTATGTCACCGAAGTAACCTATTACTACCTGTATTTCCTGTATATGGTCCCTTCTTTGTTCTAATAGCTATGCCTTAGTAGTTGTACCATCTCTATAGCTAGTACTAGCTACTATGTCTAGCTTTTGCTTTCTTGTTATGTTCCCGCTCTTAGTCCTTTACTTAATGTAAGTGATTTGCTTTTATGGCCTTATGAACGCTTATAATCTCATGACCATGTTGAACTCGATAATATCTTGCTTCTGATACAAGTGAATGTTTGTTTCTTCTTTTAAACCTGAAAATTCGTCGTCCTATTGAATATGTGCGCTAAACGATGCTTCCAAGTAACTTGATTTTTATCTGCCTGACCACATCGTTAGGACTGGCACCCCGCGCCAAGGCGCGGTGCCGATCTAGTATACATGAATGAACACTCATCCTACAAGTTCTGGGACAAATCTGCTTCAGTAGTGCCCGTCTAGTTTCTGATTCCTCTCGTTCCCAGCAACTATCCTCACATGGTCATACTCATTTTCTCATTTCCACTTCTACAGGAGTCAGGACTAGCTAGTCGCTATTTGGGTGCTCTCATGCAGAAAGCAATATATATACACTCGTTTGCTAGTTAGAAAACATGACTTAGAAGTCAAAATTTTGAATGTATTTTGCTCTCCTTATGAGCCATAAAAGACATGCCGCATCTAAGTTTATTGAGATGCATTAAATTTGTACTCCCTCCGTCCGAAAATACTTGTCATCAAAATGGATGAAAATGGGTGTATCTAGAACTAAAATACATCTAGATACATCCTCTTTTATTCATTTTGATGACAAGTATTTCCGGACGGAGGGAGTATGTACTATTTCAGTTATAACTTTGTCCCTTTTTATATGGGAACAATACATGTTTAGAGAGAGGAGGTACAAAGCTAAACATTTTTATACGAGCATCCAAACCACGTGTTAAATGATTTTATTGACAAAGCAAAGCTTGATTTATTTTTATGATTGTGTCAAGGTCAATACAATTGTACTATCGTTCAATAAGGATTTGGAATTCGGGATCCACACCTACTATTCTCTCTGTTTCTCATACTCCCTCCATTCCAGTGAAGAGGCCCGCTTCAATACATCCTCTCTTAGGGCCTCTTTTTTTGCAAAGACTCTTAGGACCTTTTTGATTCGCATGATTTTGAAAACATAGGAATAGGCAAAGTATAGGGTTGGAGTTACATACACACTTGAATCCTATAAATTAGCAAGGTGTTTGATGGCACAGGAAAAACAAAGAAATTATAAAGGATTTCAATCCTCCATAAATCCTATAGAATTCTTTTGTATCAAAGGAGCTCTTAAGGGTAATTTTATCTTTCAGTACTAATCAGTTGCTAATCTAGATGAAACTGTAATTTATCGGCGACGATCTAATTTTAATTCCTACAAAACAGAAATGGAGGTACTGCTACATTCGTAGTTCGTCCAGAAAAAAATGTTTATATGTATTCCGCACCATCGCGCCTATCTCCTTCAGCCCCTTCTCCTACTGCATGCCCAGCACAAAGTTGGATTCCAGGAACTCTGGCGCTCATCGTCTCGATCATGGGAGAGACTTGTATGAGATCTCATATTAGGTGAGATCAATGAGATCCTTTTCTTTTTGAAAAAATACACGTTCAAACATTCTTAACTTTTTGTAGACACACATCAATGTTTGAATATGTGCGCTAAACGATGCTTCCAACTAACTTGATCTTTATCTCCCTGACCATATCGTTAGGACTGGCACCCCCGCACCAAGGCGCGGTACCGATCTAGTATACACGAATGAACACTCATCCTACAAGTTCTGGGACAAATCTGCTTCAGTAGTGCCCGTCTAGTTTCCGATTCCTCTCGTTCCCAGCAACTATCCTCACATGTTCATACTCACTTTCTCATTTCCACTTCTACAGGAGTCACCACTAGCTAATCGCTATTTGGGTGCTCTCATGCAGAAAGCAATATATATACTCGTGTGCTAGTTAGAAAACACTACTTAGAAGTCTAAATTTTGAATGTATTTTGCTCTCCTTATGAGCCATAAAAGACATGTCGCATCTAAGTTTATAGAGATGCATTAAATTTGTATGTACTATTTCAGTTATAACTTTCTCCCTTTTTATATGGGAACAATACATGTTTAGAGAGAGGAGGTACAAAGCTAAACATTTTTATACGAGCATCCAAAACCACGTGTTAAATGATTTTATTGACAAAGCAAAGCTTGATTTATTTTTATGATTTTGTCAAGGTCAATACAATTGTACTATCGTTCAATAAGGATTAGGAATTCGGGATCCACACCTACTATTCTTTCTGTTTCTCATACTCCCTCCATTCCAGTGAAGAGGCCCGCTTCAGTACATCCTCTCTTAGGGCCTCTTTTTTTGCAAAGACTCTTAGGAACTTTTTGATTCACATGATTTTGAAAACATAGGAATACGCAAAGTATAGGTTTGGAGTTACATACACACTTGAATCCTATAAATTAGCAAGGTGTTTGATGGCACAGGAAAAACAAAGAAATTATAAAGGATTTCAATCCTCCATAAATCCTATAGAATTCTTTTGTATCAAAGGAGCTCTTAAGGGTAATTTTATCTTTCAGTACTAATCAGTTGCTAATCTAGATGAAACTGTAATTTATCGGCGACGATCTAATTTTAATTCCTACAAAACAGAAATGGAGGTACTGCTACATTCGTAGTTCGTCCAGAAAAAAATGTTTATATGTATTCCGCACCATCGCGCCTATCTCCTTCAGCCCCTTCTCCTACTGCATGCCCAGCACAAAGTTGGATTCCAGGAACTCTGGCGCTCATCGTCTCGATCATGGGAGAGACTTGTATGAGATCTCATATTAGGTGAGATCAATGAGATCCTTTTCTTTTTGAAAAAATACACGTTCAAACATTCTTAACTTTTGTAGACACACATCAATGTTTGAATATGTGCGCTAAACGATGCTTCCAACTAACTTGATCTTTATCTCCCTGACCATATCGTTAGGACTGGCACCCCCGCCCCAAGGCGCGGTACCGATCTAGTATACACAAATGAACACTCATCCTACAAGTACTGGGACAAATCTGCTTCAGTAGTGCCCGTCTAGTTTCTGATTCCTCTCGTTCCCAGCAACTATCCTCACATGTTCATACTCACTTTCTCATTTCCACTTCTACAGGAGTCACCACTAGCTAATCGCTATTTGGGTGCTCTCATGCAGAAAGCAATATATATACTCGTGTGCTAGTTAGAAAACATTACTTAGAAGTCTAAATTTTGAATGTATTTTGCTCTCCTTATGAGCCATAAAAGACATGTCGCATCTAAGTTTATAGAGATGCATTAAATTTGTATGTACTATTTCAGTTATAACTTTCTCCCTTTTTATATGGGAACAATACATGTTTAGAGAGAGGAGGTACAAAGCTAAACATTTTTATACGAGCATCCAAAACCACGTGTTAAATGATTTTATTGACAAAGAAAAGCTTGATTTATTTTTATGATTGTGTCAAGGTCAATACAATTGTACTATCGTTCAATAAGGATTAGGAATTCGGGATCCACACCTACTATTCTCTCTGTTTCTCATACTCCCTCCATTCCAGTGAAGAGGCCTGCTTCAGTACACCCTCTCTTAGGGCCTCTTTTTTCTTGCAAAGACTCTTAGGGCCTTTTTGATTCACATGATTTTGAAAACATAGGAATAGGCAAAGTCTAGGGTTGGAGTTACATACACACTTGAATCCTATAGAACTAGCAAGGTGTTTGATGGCACAGGAAAAACAACGAAATTATAAAAAGAGGTTGGAGTGAATGTTAAATATCCTATGAAATGTAGTACAAAACATTCCTTAGAAAAACTTCTGTGGGATCCAATATGAATCAAAGGAACAACACAGGAAAAATTCCAAAGGATTTTAATCCTCCATAAATCCTATAGAATTCTTTTGTATCAAAGGAGCTCTTAAGGGTAATTTTATCTTTCAGTACTAATCAGTTGCTAATGTAGATGAAACTGTAATTTATCGGCGACGATCTAATTTTAATTCCTACAAAACAGAAATGGATGTACTACTACATTCGTAGTTCGTCCAGAAAAAATGTTTCACTAGTGCAGAACCGGGCAATAGCACCGGTTCGTAAGGCCCTTTAGTGCCGGTACCATAACCGGCACTAAAGTGTGGTCACTAAAGCCCCCCCCCCCTTTAGTACCGGTTCAGCACGAACCGGTGCTAAAGGGCAACCACGTGGCACGAGCCAGCTCCGGGGGCCGGGAGCCCTTTAGTACCAGTTGGTACTACAAGGTTTGGGGGGGTTTTGGTTTTATGATTTCTTTTTCATTTAATTTTGTGTTTTCCATTTAATTCTTTTTCGTTTGCTGGTATTTTACGATACTACAAAGGCCCACAGGGCAGAAGACTTGCAATAGGCCCACAAAGGTCTGCTTAGAGAGGAGCTCGACACGGTAGCCACGTCAGGGCTTATAAACCGGTGCGAACTCTTCTCAACTAGCGAGGTGGGACTAAATATTGTGCACTGCGGGTGGCAGCGCACCCCTTTAGTACCGGTTGATGGCTCCAACCGGTACTAAAATGGGGGGGGGGGGGTCTTTAGTACCGGTTGGAGCCACCAACCGGTACTAAAGGCCACCACCTCTTTAGTACCGGTTCGTGGCACGAACCGGTACTAAAGGTTCGCCATGAACCGGTACTAATGAGAGCGGCCCGGCTAGCCGTTGGAACCGGCACTAATATACACATTAGTGCTGGCTCAAATTCAAACCGGCACTAATGTGCTTCACGTTTGACCCTTTTTCTAGTAGTGTTTATATGTATTCCGCACCATCGCGCCTATCTGCTTCAGCCCCTTCTCCTACTGCATGCCCAGCACAAAGTTGGATTCCAGGAACTCTGGCGCTCATCATCTAGATCATGGGAGAGACTTGTATGAGATCTCATATTAGGTGAGATCAATGAGATCCTTTTTTTTTTTGAAAAAAATACACGTTCAAACATTCTTAACTTTTTGTAGACACACATCAATGTTTGATGTACAATCTCAAAAAGTTCCAGCTCCTAGTTCGACTTACATTAATAGAAACAAAAAAAAAGACAAAATCAGGTGTGAATAGTGTCAAAATACTATTCACCCAATTCACATTTAGTTTTGAGCAGATTTTTTTTTTTTGAAGTTGTAGATATAGCCCACATGGATGTTGTCAAATAATTTCAGACTTTTTATAAGTGTCTAAATATGAATTTTTAGGGTCGATCTCATGATCTCACCTAATGTGCGATCTCATACAAGTCCCCCCTCTAGATCACGCCGCTCTGCCTCCGTCAGCCGCTTCCACCGGTTCTTGAGTAGCGAGAAGCTCCAGACGATCACCCTGCGTTGTTTCTTTATCTCCTGGTTCAGGTTGGACGCCATAACGAAACTTCCTCACCATGAACCAGTATGTCGGCTGACGCACGTCCCAATGATGTGATGAAAATCCAAGGCAGAAGTGTGTGAGCAGGAGCTAAATGGAGTCCTTGTCTTCCTCTACTGGCGGCATAGTCAACACGACCAAGAGCTTCTCCGGCGAGAGCGCATTATCGCTGGGAGCATCATAGAGGTAGGGGTTGCTATCCTCTCCCTCTCAGATGAACACACTCCGGATGGACTTGACGGAGTCAAGCATGGCGTACACACCGGGGACTCGACGAACGATCACCCGCATGTCGTGGATTTGTCTTTTTAGTGTTCAATTTGACTATCATGCCCCCCATATTCAAAGGGGTATGTTTCAGTCTTTACCGTTGACTGAATTAAGGGGTTGGGGTATACTGAAGGAGAACCCTACAATTAATTGGGTGTGCACGCATTTTAAAATTCAATTTTGACCATAAATTAGGCCAACCAAAAAATGTGGCTTATATGTTTTGAAAATTATACCATTGGGTTCGCATTAAAAAGAAGCTTTCGATAATAAAAGAATTACATGACAAAATATACATTATTGTTCTAATTTATTATCAAATTAGATTTTAGGAAGTGTGCGTGCCTTATTCATTGGAATGGAGGGGAGTACTTGCTACTCGTCTGAACAGAAGACCTCAATATTGGTTGTTTTGGCTGTGTGCTTTCAAAAGCAATATAGATTTGGTAGGATGTTGTAATCCACACTTAGCTACTCGTAACAACTTGTAATCCATTTACTGAACCAACACTTAATTTTTATTTT
The DNA here is from genome assembly GCA_902687465.1 of Secale cereale. NCBI lineage: Eukaryota > Viridiplantae > Streptophyta > Magnoliopsida > Poales > Poaceae > Secale > Secale cereale. The sequence continues at coordinate 32,974,949 of LR738709.1, read as the reverse complement.
GAAGTTTTTGTGCCAAATGGACAAGAGAATCTTTTATCCATCATGTCGTCATCAAAAGAAGAATAAAGAATACAGTAGCTTCCATAAAAGATGACAACAATGTGGTACATGTTGAACCAATTCTATTGCCAATGTTTTTATCCAACATTTCAGAAAAAAGAGAAGTCGGTTTTGGAAATAACATACAATTGTTGTTACACATGCCAAGCAAAATATATAGTTGTGGTAATTTGTTATACCAACTTTAATGACCAAATAGAAATGCAATGCAACATCATCTTTATTGTTTGAGGAGATTAGAGATTTTTTTTAGAAAAGGATGAAGACCCCCGGACTCTGCATCTGGACGATGCATACAACCATTTTATTAATTATTAACACAAGACCTTACAAAGTCATACAAAAGTAAGACTAAAGCCACCGTCTAAGCAACATCTGTCGCTACTCCTATCCAGTTGATGAAGGGGCGCTGATAGTTTGGGCCTAATACCAAACAGACCTCACAGCCAAACCTCGCATCTAAGACCTGAGGTGCCAACTAGGACGCCTGCCGGGTATGGGCACCCACCAGTCCGGCGTGCTCCTCAACCAGGACGCCTGCCAGTTATGAGACCGCCGCATCCATCTGCCACCAATCCATCTTCAGAGATGTACTGATGCATCTACCTTGCCCGGTCTAGCTGTCGACGCCACCATGACGCCAGACAACGTCACCCTCCTACGCGAGTCCATCTCCACACATCGGGCGCCGAGTCTCCACTGCGCCACGTCGCCGAGATCCGCCGTCATCAATGGGCAAGATAAATCACCGCTCCTCCTCTTGTCCCCTCCAACCAGCACTTGCTCCAAAATGATGCCCCCAGGAGGGAGAACGACACCGGAGGCGCCGTCATCGTCCGATCCGGTGGACCCAGATCTAGGGTTTCTCCCGGAACTTCCCGATCAGGTTGACGTGACCTGCAACGACGATGCCTCAAGATGGGAACGACGTCTGAGATGCTGCCATCGTCCGCCAAGACCGCAGTCAGGCGCGATTTTCACCGGAAGCCAGGTCGTCCCGATCACGCGGCTGGCTAGAACCGAGCGGAACCTCGCCATGAAGACGTATTGTGCCAATGGAAAGCCGGTTGAAGACCTGAGGCCGCCCCACCCCGGCCCCATCACGCGTCGCCGGCCGGCCATAGTCGAACCATGACGAATCTGGCCGGGACGCCAGATCCACGGCCACCACCGCCGCCCATCGCGTAGCAGAGAATCCCACCGGAGGACCTCGCCAGTCCTGGGTTCATCGGCTGCCACCGCACAGCCAGGACGCCGCTCTGGCTGCCGCGCAAAGTCCCCGCACGAGGCGCCCGGGCCGCCTGATGGGAGATCCGCCGCTTCCCTTCTGCCCTAACCCTTTAGGCGTCGGGTGCCGCCACCACCGCAGCCAGTGCCGGCGGCAGCGGCGGCAGCGATCTGCCTCGCGGGAAGGCTGGCGGGGCGAGGAATTAGGTCCCCCTGGCGTCGCCCTGGGTGGCGTCGCGACAGAGGAGATTAGAGATGAAAATGAACTTTCTTTGGTCTTGCTCGCTAAGTAGAAATGAACCCATCCATAATGCGAACAAGTACTGAAATTAAAATCTAGTTTGTTCTTTGCCAACAATAATAGAAAAGGCATGAAACATGTGGACTCCAATCATTTACTCCGCTTGACTTCGCTTGCCAAACTCCTGGCCATAGATTCGCATCCATGAAGGAGGCGGCAAACTACACAGGCGTGTGAGTGTGGTTACTACCATAGCACTTGCAAAAACCTATGCGTGGCTCCGATCGAGACATATCCATCATAACGGTCACCTTGTGGCACATTTGGGAAGCCAGGAATTCTGCCCGGAATGAGCCTGAAGCTCCTCCTCCGAAACGTACAGCAGCGAGTGGCGCGGGCTTACATCGACATGATCTTTCAGCATCTGTTCAAATCTTGTTCCGCTGCTCCCCAGGCGACACCGGCTTCTAGCTCCTGCTAGTCTCCTCCTCCACAAGGTACGCTTTTTCTATCTTCAGATGCTGCGGGTGACTTGGAGTAGAATGCTTCGGCGGTGGGTGTTGTGGTGCAAGACCACACCGGCCAGTGTGTGGCGGCAGCCTCAGAACCCCTACCGGGAGTCTCTTCCCTAGAGCTGGCTGAAGTGCTGGCTCTTCGCCATGCGGCTTATTTGGCTCGTCAGGAGAACTACACTCATGTGATCATCCACTCTGACTGCCTCTTTGATCCGTGACCGTTATGTGGTGGGCTCGATCATTTCTGATATCAAGACGACATGCGGAGCTCTATCGTCTGTGTCTTTCAAGGATGTTCGTAGGCACCATAATGTCTTAGCTCATGTTTTAGCTAGGTCTAGTTTGAACTCTTTGAGTATTTCTTTTTATCACTCTGCTCCGGATTGCATTCGGGAGACTCTTTGTAATATGTTTGCATGATTAATAAAGGCCGACGTTCTCTCAAAAACCTACAGCTATCGGTCTCTCCCGTAGTACCCTCCCCACCCAATGCACTGGATGTGACATGTACTCCAACCCAGGATCCCACTTCTTGGCATGAAGTTTTGTGGTAAAACTCTAGTCTTGACTACACGTTGTATCCTCCACACATTCTCGACGAGCCCATCTAGTTTTTGATCCCTCTCATTCCCATCAGCAAAGGATCAAGGCCCACACTTACTCCTCTCTCTTTCTCATGTGCTTGCACCGAAGTCATCGCTACTACTCGAATCAACAAAAGACGTACGTTTGATGGTTGAAGGTGCTGCGGAGAGCAATATATTTCCGCATGCTAGTTAGGAGATGTTGGTAGGAGTATTAATACCCCGAACATTGGTATTTGCAGGGGACCCCAAAAGGATTTTTCTCTTCCATATTGGACCTAAAAGATGTGCCGCATATAAGTTTACGGCATGCATTAATCATGCATGTACATTTTCTTTCGTGGGGAACTTTGCATGTGCATGACATGGCCTTTTCATATCCAAACAACAAGGAACAAACATAGTAACATGCTTGTGTGCAGATGATATTTTTTATGAGAATAAACTGATTCTTGATAAAAAAAGAGGAAAAGAAATGCATGGAAACACCCTCAGTATCTCCATCGCGTGATGTACACAACCTTTACAAATCGTTTATTGACTAAAGTGAAGTATAAAGCACATACAAACACAATAAGCACACACATGGGCTCTCCATAGTAAAAAACTTAGGATGCACACAACCAACTCCACACACGCGGGAAAACATGCCGGCAAAGAGCAAAGTCATACGAGACCAACACTATACCTAAGCGAAGAATAAGAATATTCACCAGAGCGATCATTACAATGATCGACAAACTACAACAATGACCATATCCGCCCCAATCCTCTTTGATACAGCAAGGACAACGATGTTCTTCAAAAGCAAGGTCTGCGAGAAGGAACGACACTGAAACGCCGTCGTCACATAATCCAACCACCAAAGGCCATTCTTGGTTTTCACCCTAAAAACAAGTCCGAGCATATCCGAGTAATGCCCTTCAACAAGGTAACGACACAAAAACATCACCACTCCCTGGTAAGGGCTCCTCGAATGTTATTTATGGCTGAAACTTTGCAAGAATATCAAAAGTTTGGTCATGTTTGATTCCTGAAGTTTCAGTTTTTTTGAATTTACTGTTTATAGAGGGTGTATGGGCGCACCAGGTGTTGAAAGTCCAGTCTCATACTAAATCTGTCTAGAGCTGAGCACGTCACCATGTATAGTATGTGAACTAATGCAAATAAAAAACTCTAATAAAATGGACCTGATTGCAGGCTTAGAAGAACAAGTGATATATGACAGACTGGAGGAAGCAAATTGGTTGCAATGTTAGAGTTTCTATGGTGCTTCAATAAAATAATTTTTCGATAAATGATGCCTTTTATTGACTCATAGTGTAGCATCAAGCATATACATGCAACAACTGATTTTTTTTTTAAGAAAAGGAGCTTGAGCTCCGGCCTCTGCATCAAAATGATGCATACGGCCATCTTATTAGATGAAAAGCAATCCAACAAAGGTCTTACAAAATCTGCGAATACAAAAAGGTAGGACCGCCACAGCCGGCAGGCACAAGATATATAAGCTGCTAAACACCTATCCTATTACATGACCGCCATCCAAACCGGTTGTAGATATCCCGAGCTACCATCTCCCATCGGATAGACGCAGTAACCAAATGCTCCCTGGCCTCCGTCTGAGTGAGTAGCGACCACATACGGATAAGAGTAGTGGCTCTGAAGATAACCTGCAAAAAATGAATGTTTGTTGTTCTGTTAAAGACCAAATCATTTCTGCAATTCCAAATTGCCAAAAGTAAAGCACATACTCCCACTCGGATATGTTTTGCTGTTACCGTATCAATCCCTTGTAACCATGTCCCAAATTACATGTTAATCGAAACGGGGGGATTGATATTGAAGGCTATTTGAACCGAACTCCATAAGATTTTGGCCATAGGGCAATCAAGGAATATGTGTCTAATAGACACATCGTGATCACAGAAACTACATCTTTTAGACCCTGACCAATTCCTTCTGGCTAAATTATCTTTTTGTTAGAATGACTCGTTTATGAACAAACCACATAAACACTTTGATTTTTAGAGGTACCTTAACTTTCCAAACGTGCTTCGAGCTAGGAATCACACTAGTGTTAATAATATCCAGATACATGGATTTCACTGAGAAGACCCCATTTTTAGCTAGTCTCCATCTCAACTGGTCTGGATAATTGGAAAGTTGGACATCCATTAGCCGCCTCACTAGATGTAACCAAGCTTCCCACCGATTTCCCACCAAAATCCTTCGGAACTGGATATTAAGCGGATTGGTGTTTAATATTGTAGCAACATAAGCATCTCTCCGTTGAACAATATTATAAAGTGATGGATATTGAAGTGCCAGAGGTGTCTCCCGTAGCCATGAATCTTCCCAAAATCTAATGGAAGTGCCATCTCCAATAATGAATTTTACTCTGTTGAAAAATGTTGATTGTACTCTCATCAGTCCCTTCCAGAAAGGTGAGTCAGTCGGTCTGACCGTCACCAGGGACAAAGTTTTTGATTGAAGGTACTTATTGCGAAGAATCTGTGGCCAGGTTGCATCGGTCTCCCCAGATAACTTGAACAACCACTTACTGAGTAAGCATCGATTCTTCACCTCTAAGTTTTCAATACCTAGACCCCCTTGGTCTTTCGGTCTGCAAATAATATCCCACTTAGCAAGCCTATATTTCCTTTTGGATTCATCGCTCTGCCAAAAGAACCGAGATCGGTAAAAGTCAAGCATTTTCCGAACTCCAACCGGTACTTCGAAAAAGGACAAAAGAAACATAGGCATACTGGTAAGGACCAAATTAATAAGAATTAATCGTCCTCCGTATGACATAAGCTTACCCTTCCAGCAACTTAGCTTTTTTTCAAACCGATCTTCAATTATTTTCCATTCTTTGTTTGTGAGCTTTCGGTGGTGAATTGGAATACCCAAATAGGTGAATGGTGATGGCTTCTCGCCCCTCGTTGGTTACCCCAAGTGGAAGGTTTGAGATGCAGTGTAGCGGAAGTTTTCCCTTGGCAATACCAAGGATCGATTTCCCTGAGACTCCCAGTTTCAACAAGAAGGTGTCAACTGCTAACGGCGCCAGATATTAGCAATCAACGTGGACCTGCCCACAGATACAAATAACTTTGCTCCCAAGGAGTATAGAGAGGTTGTCAATCCCTCCGGCCTTGTAGTTTACAAAGGATCAAACGCAAGTGATAATAGTGATAGATATAATTGCAATAGTAAGTAAAAGTGGAAAAGTAAATAGCGAATGTGATCAATGATGGTAATATGGACCGAAGTCTCATGATGTTCACTAGTGATGTCTCTCTCCCAAAAGACGATAAAACAGCTATGTGAGGTAAACGAATTATAGCTGGGCAATTGACAGGACCATGTGCGCAAACCAATGCTGACTAAGTTGGAAGAAAGGTAGAGGTTCAAAGCATGGGCGGTACGCCGAGGTAAGTAGACCGAAATCCATCTGCATCTACTACTAATCATCCACCTTGAGATATCTATCCAGAACATCTCGCTGGTATTAAGTTGCGAGTCCCACCCATAGTGTAAACTCAAAGCAACAGACAACTGCATTAAAAGAACTTTGCGTAAAGTAAACAATCCTTGCACCCGCGGGCACAAGCATCGTTGTTTTCCCCCTTGTGGCAACAGCACATCCCCTAGACTCATGTTTCTGTCACTCAAGCTAGTCATCGAGGGGCATTAACCCACAATCAAGCATAACGTTCCCTCTTGGAGTCACTACCTACTACTTGGCCAAAGCAATAAATAACAACGGAGAACATGCAAGAATTACTTACGAACATAAATATAAAAGAGGTGAATCAAATATATTACTCAAACACAATCTGAACATAACCTCATAATCCATCGGATCCCAGCAAACTCATCATAGCAACAGCATAAGGATTACATATGTGCCTCGATCATGTAGGGCAGCTCACGAGGACTAATTAGTGAAGCACAAGAACGGGAGGAGAACATCACATAGCTACTGGTCATGGACCCATGGTCCAAGGGAGACTACTCACAACTCATCCGGGAGGCGTCCATGGTGGTGGAGAAGCTCCCGGTGGTGATCCTCCCCTCCGGCAGGGTGCCGGGAAGGGTTCTCCTGGTGCTCCCGATCTTGGAAGCGGCGGCGGC
>LR738709.1:32947716-32968175 GCA_902687465.1 Secale cereale | reverse complement strand
GGGGGGGGAGGGCGCCACCAGGGCGCCTGGAGCCCTGGTGGTCCCCCCCCCTCCTGGCTGTACTTTGGCTACCGGGAACCTTCTGGAAAGCTGATTTTTTATATATTTTTTCCGGGATTTTTCTGGCAGTTCTCGTAATGGGAAAAACTGAATTACAAAAACAGCAGAAAACAGAAACTGGCACTGGGATGCACTGAGTTAATAGGTTAGTCCAAATATGATCAAAAGTGTATGGAAGTGCATAAATATCATAGCAATATCACCCAAAAGAGGCATGGAGCAAGCAGAAATTATAGATACGTTTTGGACGTATCAACATCCCCAATCTTAATTCCTGCTCGTCCTCGAGTAGGTAAATGTTAACAAGAATAATTTCTGTGGTGACATGCTATTAACCATATAGGACTTTTTCATAGTCATATGACAAAAGCTTACTGAGACAATGAATCTATAGTAATTAAGTTGCCTCATGAGAAAATCACAAAGAACTGAAAGTTTTACAATATGATACTGAAACATCAAATAGATTTGTAATGAACATGGTGTGCAAATATGATAAAGTGATATCTCGCTTGCCCCCTTTAGTGAAGCAAAACATAAATGCAGGGGCACCTCCAAGGTTTAGGTGATGACTAGATACAATGATTGCAGAATAAACGATATCACAATCATGCAAAAGACAATGCTACTTTGGGACAATGCACATTACACTCAGAATGACAATCATGCTCTCAGTAGTTGGTGCTTTAAAAGAAGGTGGAGACTCTCGAACCGTGGCTTTTGTTGGCAAGGTTGAAAACCCGTAGTCGGAAACAAAGACAAAACATGTACCAGAGCTCTTGGTTTTAAAACAGAGGTAATAATAATTTTTTTTAGATCATGCATGTTTCGTCAACGAATGCTAGCAGACAACTCAATCACTTCTTGAGATGGACAAGTTTCGAGGAACGGCTCCCGAATGAGGACGATCACATCCTCTTAATCTCCTTTGTTTATCACTGCCAAAGTTTTCTGATTTCTCATGAACAAAGCGTGAAGGAGGGTTTGTTTGTTATATTAATTTTGAGCCGGGCGCACTCAATGCCAGTTCCTTCTCGTATTATGGGTTTGCACATTATACATGCAATCCCGGGGTGAAGCTTGTCCAACTTAAAAAGATTATGAATTAGCTACTACTTCCTCATGGACTTACAACAGAGGCACACAATAGGAATGCATTTTTTCTTTGAATAATTTCGAGATGGTACATGCAAGTCTCCGTTAGGAATGGCAGGTAAATACCATGTAGGAAGGTATGGTGGACTCATATGGCATAACTGGTATAAAAGAATGTGGATGCACAAGCAGTCAGTCCGCTTAGTACAGGTGGAGGTTAGCAAAAGACTGGGAGCGACCAACTAAGAGAGCAATGACGGTCATAATCATGCAGAGCGACAAAGCAACATTGAATCAGGCATGGAAGTTATATCGCTACTCAGAAACAAAAGATCATCAAGGCTTGACAGACTTTCTTTACAGTCTTAAATATGCGTGAGCATACGCCAAGTCAATCAAAATAAATTCTCGAAGGAAGATATTACTAAACCATACCACATCATAGGCAAACAAATCATGTTGGTACTCCAATAACACATTGGGAACCCCCCCAGCTATTTGAGACTAACCATAAGAAAACATGAACTATTAAGCGCCATTATGCACGTAGCATCTTTATCATAGACATATCAACCAATGCAACGGAAGCAAACTCTCTTAATAAGATAAGCATGATAACTAAAGAGAGTTCAAGCAACCAACTAAACAAAAGCTCTTTAAAAAGATAAGCATGAATACTAAGAGCTAAGCATGATAGTAGCTATTAAGAGACAAAGAACACACACAGCAAGGATAGACATGAAAATTATATGTTATGTTCTAGGTAGAAGTGGAGCGTGTTTCTCTCCCACATAAAGAAAGCTGAGTTCCGACTCGTTATGAAAAGCTAAAGAAAACTAAAAGGAAAACTAAAACAAGACGCTCCAAGCATAGCACATAACACATGAAGTGATTAAAATATAGTGGAACGAAAGACGAACTGATAATGTTGATGGAGAAGGGGATGCACAGGGGCATCCCCAAGCTTAGACGCTTGAGTCTCCTTGAATATTTCTTGGGGGTGCACGGGGTCATCCCCAAGCTTGAGTGTTTGACACTCCTGAATCTTTTTATCATCTTCCCTCGCACACTTGAAAACTCCCTTCATACAAAACTCATCATAATCTGATTAGCGAGGTTAGTACCCATAATAAAATAATTGTTCCTTGCTGGAAATAAGGATATTCTTGAAGATCTACTGTTTCTCAAGATTGCCAAAAGGTTTTTGCAAAGAAAAAGCAAGCTCTAGGTTTGCAAAATGAAGGAAAGGCAAAACAGGACAGAATCTGTGAAAAACAGAACAGCAGGTAGTAAATGATTTTTCCGGGGCACTTCTGCAACTCTAATAAAAAAACTCAGAACAGACGCACGAAAGACAATTATATAGAGCACACTGTCGAAAAAATTCAGACCAAAAAGATGATCTGGTGATTTTATACGAATTTTTCTATCCAAGGACAGAATCTGTTTCCTGGACAGCACGTCTTAACTTTTGAACTTTCTTGCAATCAGAGGCTATACTTGGCACAAAATTGAAAAGCAAAGATACAATGATGATGCTACAGTAGTAACAACATCAAGACACAACAAAAACAAAATAAAATTTATTCATTGGGCTCCCTCCCAAAAGCGCTTTCTTTTATGCCTTTAAGCTAGGCATAATGCATAGAGATCAAGTTTTATCAAGAGTAAAAGAATAGCTAGCCCGTATGACGGACTCAAAAGGTAACTTAATCTTCTTTCGAGGGAAGTGTTCCATCCCTTTCTTGAGAGGAAACTGAAATTTTATATTCCCCTCTTTCATGTCAATGATAGCACCAACGGTGTGTAGAAAAGGACGTCCCAAAATAATTGGACAAGAAGGTTCACATTCAATATCCATAATAGTAAAATCAACGGGAACATAGTTGTCATTGACAATGATAAGAACATCGTCGATCCTCCCCAAAGGTTTCTTTATGGAAGAATCAACGAGACGAACACCAAAAGAAGAAGAATCAAAAGGTTTCAGTTTAAGCATATCATATATTCTTTTGGGCATAACAGAGGTACTAGCACCAACATCACATAAAGCATAGCAAGAGAAGTTATTCAACTTAGTTTTTATCATAGGATCCCAACCATCTTCTAGCTTTCTAGGTATGGAGGCTTCTATTCTAAGTTTCTCCTCCCTAGCTTTGATAAGAGCATTAGTGATATGCTCTATGAAGGCAAGGTTAAGCGTGCTAGTGCGGGGATCTCTAGACATCTTGTGAAGGAAATCAATAACTTCGGTAAGAGTGCAATTGTCAAAATCAAGGTCACTACCATCAAGTAAGGTGGTAGTGGTGTCCTTTAGGTTCACTTGTTTGGTAGTTTCTATAGTCATAGCATCACCATTAATAGGTCCATTGGGACCAGGAGTGCGTTGGGTGCTAAGAGTTTGGATATCCTCAACAACTTGGATGGTAGCAACAGTGTGGTGGGTAGGAAGGCTCTTCATTCTATCTTCTTCCTCCCTTTCTCTAGCCCATCTCTCTTTAAGTTTAGCCATCATCCTAATGTTTTCATTAATTTGCACTTGAATAGCATTAATAGGAGTGACCTTCCTCTCCTCAAGAGGAGAAGTTCTAATTTTAAGCAATTCTACCTCATTGGCTAAATTGTCTACCTTTGAAGAGAGATCACCTAGTTTGTTTAGTTTTTCTTCTACACTATTATTAAAAGCTTTTTGGGTGGTGATGAAATCTTTAAGCATAATCTCTAGTTCAGTAGTGGAGTTCTTGGTGCTAGGATAAGCATTGTTGTTCCCATAAGAATTAGAGGGGAACGGTCTAGGATTGCTACCAAAATTACTCCTATAAGCATTGTTATTAAAATTGTTTCTAGAGATAAAGTTCACATCTACTTGTTCTTGAGTAATCAAAGAATTTAAAGGAACATCACGAGGATCAATATAAGATTGCTTCGAAAGTAGAGACATGATCAAGTCAACTTTTTCATTTAGGGAGGAAATCTCCTCGACAGAGTTTACCTTCCTACCTGTGGCAGCACCAAGTGTAGTTGACATAAAAGTTCCTCCCGCGGCCGAATCTAACAAGTTCCGCGAGGTAAAGTTCAAGCCTGCATAAAAAGTTTGGATAACCATCCAAGTAGTCAAACCATGAGTAGGGCAGCTCTTGATAAGAGATTTCATGCGTTCCCAAGCTTGGGCAACGTGTTCATTATCCAATTGTTTAAAATTCATTATGTTACTTCTTAGTTGGATAATTTTAGCAGGTGGATAGTATTTTCCAATAAAAGCATCTTTGCACTTGTCCCATGAATCTATGCTGTTTCTAGGCAAAGACTGAAACCAAATTTTAGCTCCTCCTCTCAAAGAGAAAGGAAAAAGCTTAAGTTTAACAATATTACCATCTATTTCTTGGTACTTTTGCATATCACAAAGTTCAACAAAGTTGTTCAAGTGTAAAGCATCATCATCTCCAGCACCGGAGAATTGATCTTTCATGACTAAGTTCAGTAAAGCAGGTTTAATTTCATACGAAGGTGCTGAAGTGGCAGGTGTAGTGATAGGTGTGCAGATAAAGTCATCGTTGTTGTGACTAGTGAAGTCACACAACTTGGTGTTCTCGGTGGAACCCATAGTAGCAAGCAAGCAAGATAACTTTTTTGTGATTTTCGATAAAAGATACTAAAGCAAAACTGAAAGGTAAACTAACAAGACTAAAAAGCAAAGGTAAAAGATAGCGTGCAACTCCCCTATCCTGAAGAGTGGAGTCCCCGGCAACGGCGCCAGAAAACTTTGCTTGATGGCTTCTCGCCCCTCGTTGGTTACCCCAAGTGGAAGGTTTGAGATGCAGTGTAGCGGAAGTTTTCCCTTGGCAATACCAAGGATCGATTTCCCTGAGACTCCCAGTTTCAACAAGAAGGTGTCAACTGCTAACGGCGCCAGATATTAGCAATCAACGTGGACCTGGACACAGATACAAATAACTTTGCTCCCAACGAGTACAAAGAGGTTGTCAATCCCTCCGGCCTTGTAGTTTACAAAGGATCAAACGCAAGTGATAATAGTGATAGATATAATTGCAATAGTAAGTAAAAGCGGAAAAGTAAATAGCGGATGTGATCAATGATGGTAATATGGACCGGAGTCTCATGATGTTCACTAGTGATGTCTCTCTCCCAAAAGACGATAAAACAGCTATGTGAGGTAAACGAATTACAGCTGGGCAATTGATAGGACCATGTGCGCAAACCAATGCTGACTAAGTTGCAAGAAAGGTAGAGGTTCAAAGCATGGGCGGTACGCCGAGGTAAGTAGACCGAAATCCATCTGCATCTACTACTAATCATCCACCTTGAGATATCTATCCAGAACATCTCGCTGGTATTAAGTTGCGAGTCCCACCCATAGTGTAAACTCAAAGCAACAGACAACTGCATTAAAAGAACTTTGCGTAAAGTAAACAATCCTTGCACCCGCGGGCACAAGCACCGTTGTTTTCCCCCTTGTGGCAACAGCACATCCCCTAGACTCATGTTTCTGTCACTCAAACTAGTCATCGAGGGGCATGAACCCACAATCAAGCATAACGTTCCCTCTTGGAGTCACTACCTACTACTTGGCCAAAGCAATAAATAACAATGGAGAACATGCAAGAATTATTTACGAACATAAATATAAAAGAGGTGAATCAAATATATTACTCAAACACAATCTGAACATAATCTCATAATCCATCGGATCCCAGCAAACTCATCATAGCAACAGCATAAGGATTACATATGTGCCTCGATCATGTAGGGCAGCTCACGAGGACTAATTAGTGAAGCACAAGAACGGGAGGAGAACATCACATAGCTACTGGTCATGGACCCATGGTCCAAGGGAGACTACTCACAACTCATCCGGGAGGCGTCCATGGTGGTGGAGAAGCTCCCGGTGGTGATCCTCCCCTCCGGCAGGGTGCCGGGAAGGGTTCTCCGGGTGCTCCCGATCTTGGAAGCGGCGGCGGCGGCGGAACAGAGATGAGATCGCGAAAAAGGGTTTCCGTCTCGAGGGTTTTGGGAGACGGTCTAAATATATGCCAAAGGGGGGCACCAGACGAGGCTCGGGGGGCCCAGGCCCCCCCCCCCCACCGGCGCGGCCCAGGGGGGGCGCGCCACCAGGGCGCCTGGAGCCCTGGTGGTCCCCCCCCCCGGCTGTACTTTGGCTACCAGGAACCTTCTGGAACGCTGATTTTTTATATAATTTTTCCGGGATTTTTCTGGCAGTTCTCGTAATGGGAAAAACTGAAATACAAAAACAGCAGAAAACAGAAACTGGCACTGGGGTGCACTGAGTTAATAGGTTAGTCCAAATATGATCAAAAGTGTATGGAAGTGCATAAATATCATAGCAATATCACCCAAAAGAGGCATGGAGCAAGCAGAAATTATAGATACGTTTTGGACGTATCAAATGGCAAAGACCCCAAGTCACAGCCAAACAGCTCCTTATAAGCTTGTTGTTCTTCTTTAGCTCTCCCAAAGCAGAACACTTCACTCTTATGAAAATTAATTTTTAAGCCCGACAATTGTTCAAACAAACACAACACTAGTTTCATGTTCCTAGCTTTCGCCAAATCATGCTCCATAAATAGGATGGTATCATCTGCGTACTGCAAGATGGAAACACCTCCGTCCACTAAATGAGGAACCAGGCCTCCTATCTGCCCCGCCTCCTTCGCCCTTCCTATGAGAATTGTCAACATGTCAATGACAATATTGAATAAGATTAGCGACATCGGATCTCCTTGTCGCAAACCTTTGTGAGTTTGAAAATAATGCCCTATATCATCATTGACTCGTATACCAACACTCCCCTTTTGAGTTAACGAAGCAATCTACTCTCTCCACGATTGATCGAAACCTTTCATTCGCAGCGCCTGCTGCAGGAAAGACCACTTCACCTTGTCATACGCCTTTTCGAAATCCACCTTAAAAACCACCCCGTCAAGTTTTTTTGTATGAAGTTCATGCAATGTTTCATGTAGTACCACTACGCCATCCAGAATATTTCTGTCAGGCATGAACGCAGATTGAGACGGATGCACCACTGAATGGGCAATTTGTGTGAGCCTATTCGTCCCAACTTTTGTGAAAATCTTGAAGCTAACATTCAGCAGACAGATGGGCCTAAATTGCTCAATTCTAACAGCCTCAGTTTTCTTGGGAAGCAACGTAATCGTACCAAAATTTAGGTGGAACACTTGCAATTGCCCCAAGAAGAAGTCCTGGAACATCGGAAGCAAGTCACCCTTAATGATATGACAGCATTTTTTATAAAACTCCACTGGGAAGCCATCCGGACCCGGAGCTTTACCGTTTTTCATTTGGGAGATTGCATCAAAAACCTCTTTTTCCGAGAAAGGGGCAGTCAATATCTTGTTCTCCTCGTTTACCAGCTGAGGCACATCCTGAATCCGCGATTCATCCAGAGTAACAGAGTTATCTTCAGGAGGCCCGAACAATTGTTTATAGTAATTCGTGATGTAAGTCTTAAGATTCTCCTGACCCACTATCGTGCCTTCATCCTGCTCTAGTTGGAAAATTTTCTTCTTTCGATGTTTGCCATTCGCAATCATGTGAAAGAACTGGGTGTTATCATCTCCCTCGACGATCTTACGCACTTTAGCCCGCAAAGCCCACTTTAATTCCTCCTCACGAAGCAACTCTTTAAGTTTTAACTCTGCCACTCTCTTAGTTTCCAACTCATTGGCATCTAAGATAGAATGCTCCGCTTTTGTGTCTAGATTTTTGGTCAGTAAAAGAAGCCTTTCCTTTTTTGCCTTATATATCCCTTCATTATGCTTAGCCCACCCCCTGAGGAACCGTCTGAGGTGCCTAACTTTATTTTGCCAGTGGTCAATGTTGGATCGTCCTCCTACATCTTTCTCCCATTCTCTAGCTATCAAATCCACAAACCCTTCACGATCGAACCACGCCGTTTCAAAAGAGAAGGGACGTCTATTACCAAAATTCGTGGCTTCCCTCAAATCAACTAGTAATGGGGTGTGATCCGAGATTTCGCGCGAGAGTGCTTGCACCGTCACTAAAGGGAACTTCTGTTCCCAATCGACACTCGCAAGAACCCGATCCAACTTCTCAAAGGTCGGAATAAGAAGATTATTAGCCCAAGTAAATTTCCTACCCGATAACTCAATCTCGCGAAGGTCCAAGCTTTCTATGATAGTGTTAAACAAAAACGGCCATCTGCCGTCAAAGTTATCATTATTTCTTTCGTCTCGCCGACAAATAATATTAAAATCGCCTCCAACCAAGAGAGGTAGATGCTCGTTCCCACAAATACGAACTAAGTCAGCCAGAAATTCCGGTTTTAACTCTGGCTGCGCGGCCCAATACACCTCCACAAGCGCCCAATCGAAACCGTCCACCTTGGACCGAACTCTAAATTTAACTGCAAAGTCGCCCATAACGACGCTTCTCACTTCCAAAGAGTCGCATTTAACCCCAAGTAAAATCCCACCGGATCTTCCTCTTGGTGGTAGGCAATGCCAATCAAACTCCATACCCCTCCCGAAAGGGTACTAAGAAACTATGGGGTAAAGTTGTCCCGCCCAGTCTCGGAAATTGCTATGAAATCGAGTTTATATTCAATCGACGCATCTGCAAGGAACCTTTTTTTAGCCAAGTCTTTAAGACATCTGCTATTCCAAAAGATGCCTTTCATTTTTCATCATGAAATTTTTTAGCAGTACGAATTCTAGCGCTTCTACGCACAGCCGAAGTTGGGTAGATCTTACGCTTCCACTTGCGTTTTGGCTCAATGTTGTCCTCAGCCCCATCTACGTTACCGACAAGTCCACTCACTACCTGCAGGGCCGAAACCTCCCTATCAAATGTTGGAGACGACGAGTCCTCCTCCTCCTCCGTTTCCACGAAGGTAGGATCAAGGTCCACACAGAGGCTACCAATAGCATTTATTCCCAACTTAGCTACCTCAGAGTCATTCAGAGGCTGAATAGCTGCTAGGTTTCTAAGAATTTCTATAGCACGATCTGCCTCAAGATCCAAAATATCGTTAACGGAATTAGCTACCTCTCTGCCATTCCTACCCAATGAGACACCCAGTTGTGTGGCATTATTAATAATATCATCCGAAGAGAAGTGCAAAATAGAATTGGAAGAGTTAACCGACATACCAGTAGTGGTCTGAATATTATGAAGCTTGGCCGCCCGCTTGGCGCATCGAAGCTGCATATCATCAACATCCGGCTGGTCCTGTAAGCGACAACTCATCCGCCGACCTGCAGAAACTGGGTCCGGAATCCCACCAAAAGCAATGACGTCGTCGCGAGAAACCCCGCTAGGAGTAAGGCCGCCTGCCCTACCTCCCACCGGGCTCAAAAGCGGAGCTCCAGCCTGCGCCAGTACCTGCGACCTCAGCTCAGTCCCACCCGGACTGATTGGCGCCACCAGGTCCCGGTTGACCACCTCCACCACACTAAGGGGGTCCTGGATCACATCACGTGTCGCCTCCTCCTGAACCAAAGCGAGGACCAACTGAGCACCCGAAGATCGGAGGGGGCTGGCAACACCGCCCTCCTGCACACCACCCTGTCCCAAAGTAGCCCTCTCAGTAGAAGTGCCGGGTGTCACCTGCCCGAGCTCGCTCCGATCGCCCTTCTCTGGCCTGAGAGGCGAGACCACCTCACTGAGAACCTCAGCCTGACCCTCACAGTCAACGGGGCAAGGTAGCGGCGGGAGCTCAGACTCCACCGGATCATCTGTCTCCATCCTAGCACTCCAGAGGCGGCTCGGCGCCGAATGCAACTCAAAAGTCCCAATCTGCAGGGATTTGGTAGGGGTCGAGGAACTAGCTGGCCCCGAAGCCATCCTAGTCATAGTATCCGACTGCGGTTGCGGCCCCTTAGCCATCTCCTGCTGCGAGCTCTCGGACCTATTATTCTGACTACCAGCACCGCCGTCACCCTCAGTCGTGTCCATATCCACAATGTCCTCTCCCACGCCCTCCAGAGTTATTGGCGTATCCTCAATCTCAAATTCAAGCACATATGTAACTCCAGCATGTGTCCACTTGACCACATCCGGTACGTACTCCACACTGACTACACTGACCAACAGTCTCGCCGCGCCATGAGACCGAGTGAAAGGCATATCAACTTCCTCGGTCTTCCCAATAAGAGAACCCAAACTCCAAGCAATCAGAAAGTTATTGATAAATTGACGCGGTGCCCCCAAAAACGGACCCACACCTTCTCCAATGATGTGCCCACTGGATCTTTCTCTTTCCACTCATCGAAAGTAAGGTAAATGCTGGTGCTAGGAAATCTGCACATACCCCATTTGAGCATATATAGTTGATCCTCCTTAGTGGGGAAGTCTATCTTGTATGTCTGGTCCTCCATCTTCACAAGGTCCCACTGATGATTACCTGGAACTAGGTCCTGTAACTGTCGCACTATCTGAGCCTCTGTCAGACACCCATTAGCAACCTTGACGATTGCAGGGAAAGAGCTGTCCTGCACCTAGACTGAAGGTGCCATATCCGGTGACTCAAAAAACATCAGTTCCTGGCAACACACACCATAAATAGTACATACAGGCTTGGGGCCCACAAGCAAAGGACAGTCACTAGACCCATGCTGAGATCTGCAGCAATAATCACAGAGCTCTGTGGTACACTCTGCCACAAAATGTCCAGTCTCACCACATCTATAGCAAGGCAACTTCTTCTTCTTAATGGTCCATTTAGAGAGTTTTTCACCATTACGTTTATCCGCAACCTTTTCAGGTCCACCTTCAGCTGCCTTCACCTCCGGAACGCTCACCGTAGCCAAAGCCCGAACTGTTTCCACCGCCACTTGAGGAAGCACGGGAGGGGGGGCCTGACTAGTCGCGAGCGACACCTCTTGAGTATCGGCGGCCACTGGCGGCATAGGTTGCCTCGGAGGATGAGGGTGTCGCCCCCCTCCTCTCCCGCCACGAAACGCACGATGGGCCCCCTGTAAGGACGGTTAGTAGGACCACCAACCCCCTCGACGAACGAACCAGGAGGCCCTTGAAATCCCCGTCCTTGTCCATTGCCATTGTTCCATCCAGAACCGCGCCCATCGCCTGAAGAAGAACCACGATGCTGCCCGTTACCGTAAGCATTGTAACCGTCATCCCCCCACGGACCATATCGGTTGAACCGAGCACCGCCGTTCTGATGATCAAAGGAGGCACTCCCACCATGACCGTCTTGCGGCACAAAACCGCCACGCCCACCGCCATGGACTCCCCCGCGCCAGGCGAAGGCTGCACCTCCACGGCCGCCATTAGCTACGCCCGGACGACCACCCGCCTGGGCGCCGCCCCGCATAGCCTGCTGCACCCTGCCCCGCCCTGGAGCTTGACCGGCTGGTGCACTGGCCTGGGAGTCCGCACCAGCCGCTGCCGCAGCGGGCTTGGCCGGCGGGAGCGAGCCTCTGCCCGCTGATGACCCACAACCGTAAGGGATCTATTGCAGCGTTTTCGATAAGTAAGAGTGTCGAACCCAACGAGGAGCAGAAGGTATTGATAAGCGATTCTGAGCAAGAAATTACTGCAAGCACTGAAAGATAACTTTTTAGGGGTTTTCGCGATATAAGCAACAGGAAAGTAAAAGCAAGCAATGTAAAAGGCACTGAGAGTAACAAGTGGCCCAATCCTTTCTTAGCAAAGGAGAGGCCTAGCAACTGAACTTATAAAGACTAAAGTGTTCCTGAGGACACATGGGAGAGGTAGTCATGTGCTTTCACCATATTCCGTATCGATACTATGTTATGTGTTGATAAGTGTTGAGTGGGTGGATCTATGCTAGTACACTCTCTAGACTAAGATGAGTGCACTCTTATGATTAAACACCTTGCAAGCATCTGCAAATACAAGATAGAATTTAAGGCAAAAGGCTAACCATAGCAATACGATCGAGGATCCATTATTCCCTTATGCAAAAGCGTGCGAACTGGGGTTCAGGTTTCTGTCACTCCGGCAAACCACCATAAGCATTCTTTATACACAATGTATTCTCCTAGGTCCTTGATAAGGCGAAGTGTTGGGTGTTCGACTCACACAACACCACTAGTAGAATGACAACGCAACTTAAGTATCAAACAACACATATTACTTCAACAACATATGACTACTAACAACAAGACTTTCCCCATGTCCTCAAGAACTAAGGTAACTACTCACGAGACATAAAGGAGATCATGATCAGTGGGGATAAATAGGTGATAAACAATCTGGACATAATAATATTTCTCCAACAAAACTCAATAGCATTCACCACAAAGTAGTAATCAACACCGATGGAGTAGAGAGGATAGGTAGTACAAGTTACAACATAAGTTGCGATTGTAAGATGAGATTTGGATGAAGATGGAGATGGTGCTGGTGTTGGGGATGATGTTGATGATGATCTCGATGATGCCCGTGACGATGGTGATGACGATGGCGACGATCTCCCCTTCCGGGAGGTGATCTCCCCGGCGGAATCTGCCCGCTGGAGATGGCTTTTTCTTCTCTGTAGGTTTCCGCCACGGAGCGGTGGCGGAACTCCGTAAAAATTCCCGTCCTTCGGGTTTTTGGATAACGAAGAGCATATATGCAAAAGGTGTAATGCCCAGGATGGGACTATACCTCCTACGTGTCGAGGCACGACTTAAAGGTATAAGCCCATCCTAGAATGATCTCAAGTTTGGTATCTTTGCACAACTCATGTAAAAGAGGGATTAAATTGCAAAAGGAGATAGTTGGCTTACACTCGCCACTTCACACAATACATTACATAAGCAATACATCATTCAGAACATCACAACCCGACTACGGGTGAAGAACCAAAAGAAAGATACCAAAACAACATAAAGCCACAGGTCAGGATCGAATCCTAGTAGAAACCACTACTGAACATCGAAACGTCACAAGCAAACGGCCACACTCTTCATCGAGCTCCCGATGAAGAATTGATCCAACTCCTGCATCAAACTCGGCTGAACCTGCATCTGGTGTGGTGAAGTAACTGTGAGCCACAGAGGACTCAGCAATCCCGTTCCCGGGTAACAAGACTATTTAAGCCTTGGGTGAGGGTAAGGCTGAAGAAAGAAACATGAGGTGAAGGAACAACAAGAGTCTGCAGCAGCAACTAGCACTAACTTACGTGATAGAGAGCGAGAAGAGAAGTGCCTCGGTCGAGAGATGATCACGAAGTGATCCTAGCTAAAGCACGGTCAAACATAACCCCACCGTGTTCAACTCCCGAATCCCTATTCGGAAATTGACAGTCACGGTACACACGCGGGTAGTGTATTGAAACATTGTGTCAAGTTATCTACAACCGGAATTAACAAGCTCCCATCTGCCACATAACCGCGGGCACGGCTTTCGAAAGTTCAAACCCTGCAGGGGTGTTCCAACTTGGCCCATCACAAGCCCACGATCCGCGGAGTCGCAACTCCATAGGTGGGAAGACCCGAGTATTCTCGGAATCCCGTGCTCAAGTTAAACCGAACTAAGGTAAGGCTAATCCAGCAAATCCTCCCGGCGTGCCGACACCCTGATAGTAGCCGCGCGTATCTCGTCTCAGGCCACGACCGGATGGGTGATCCCACAGGTTTTTACCAGACCTTGAGTTTCCTCGAGGTGGCCCCGCGTAACCCCCGTTTCGGACCAACACTCATGTGGAGCACTGGCCCGGGGTTGTAGAATTAAGAATAAAAGAGGGTTTGCAAGGCCCTTATGCAAGTTTTATTAGTTGTTATTAGGCAAAAAGTACCAATGTTGGGATTTGCTGGAAAAGACTTAGCACTTAGCGGTTTATCAAGGGGGTCCCATACACCCCAACCGTGTTAGGAACGCATAATCAAGGAACATAACACCGGTTTATACGGTTCCTAACGGCATGAGTGGAACAAATCACCAAGCAAAAGGCTTAGCCTTCCACCCTTGCCAGTATATAGATGATTTCATTTTTAAGCATTTATATAGTGTGATATAACCCAACCAAACTTCAACATGAAGCAAGCATCTTCGATCTTCACCTGCAACTAACAATGCTATAAGAGGGGCTGAGCGAAGCCTACGTATAGCCAAACAACGGTTTGCATAGGTAGGGTGGTTAAACATGGCAATTGGTTACAAGTAGGAGGCTGACAAGAAAGACATGGGCATCGAGGCAAAACTATAGATCGAGACTACTAGCAATAGGCAAAGATAGTAATGGTATCCGGGTTCGGTCATCTTGTCTGGGATTCCACAAGGGAGAAGAACGGATCCACGAAGAAGACGGAGCAACAGTCGAGAGAAACCTCACAACTCCGGAACGAAACCGAAGCTAACAAGAGAAGCAACCGGAAAGAAAGAACAACACGGTAAACACACAATCATAAACATGGCATACGATGCACAAACAATTATGATGCATGTCCGGTTTAAATATGCAAGGCATGGCAAAGTGCACAAACAAACCTACAAGTTAAGTGGAGATCAATATGCAACGGGTTGCATATTGACGAAACACCACATATTAATTATTTAGTTGACTCTCGATTATTAACAAGACAAGATTAATTGTTGGTTAACATGGCAAGAGGTGAAGCATAAAGAAACTACACTATCAAGACATTTTAAATGGGGCCGGAAAATAACAACAACAAGTCCGAAAAATCCCCATGAGCATGTTTAGTAATTAAGCAAACAACAATTCACACATATTAATGTTGTTAATATGATGCGGATGACATGATCAAGTTTATGCAATTATTAAAAGGTTGACTTAAAAGAGACAAGAAGTATTGTCACCGCGGTGGAAGGAAAAGGTGCCACGGCAACGATCCGAAATGATGCAAAGGCAACAACTCGGTTCCGGTAACTCGTTGAGAGTCGGGTGCAAAAGATAGATGGCGTGGGTGAGTCAAACGAGATGAAGGTGGGGCGATCCCGTTGCCGGGTTCCCACGAGTCGGCGACGAGGCAACCGAGGAACATGACAAAAGGTGGAACGGGCACGATGCACACAAGGAAACATTTCATACAACCACAACAAGCAACACACGGGTCATCCACGGGGTCGTCTCGGTATACCTTCGAAGCACTCGTTTCGGGACGGATCGAGATCGTAGAGGAAGAAGGCGTTCACGTGTCCGACGAGGAAGAAGTCGTTCCGTAGAGGGAAGTAGTTGTTCTCGCAACTCGTAGAGGAAGTAGTGGTTCACGTCATCGTGTCGTGGTACTTGGCGAATTCCTCGTTTCCGGGCGACGGTAGTGGTACATGCCGTAGAGGTACTTGAGGGTGCCGACGGATCCGGGCGTCGGTAGGGGTACTTGTCGCGGTCGTCGTCGACGTAGGGGTACACGTTCGTAGTTGTTCCGTTCGTCTTGGCGGTTCCACGAGGGCGGTAGTTGTTCACGGTCATCGGTAGTCGTTCGAGTCGTCGTGGACGTAGTGGAACTTGGTCTCGGCGCATCGAAGGGGTACTTGTCGCATCGTCTTGTGTCAGCGTTCTCGTATCGTAGAGGTACACGCGGTCTTCGGCGACGGTAGATGTACTAGTCGTTTCGCCGTGTAGAGGTACTTATCGAAGAGGTACTTGGTCGGGTCGCCGTAAACTCGTTCGGGTCATCTGTCAAAAATTACAGCACAGGCAACAAAACAAAACAAAACAAAAACAAAACTACAGCAGCAGGTCAACGGCGAGGCCACGCAGCGACTTGCTGTGCGCCATGGCGAGGAGGTGCCACGCGCGGACGCCGGAGACGGGACGGTGGCGCTGCTGGAGAGGAGGGCACTGGACGAAGCAACAGTAGGGCGCGGCGCGGGGCAGCCAGGCGAGGCTCTCGGGGCGGAGGGGTGCAGCCCCGCGGCGCTGGAGAGGAGGGCCAGAGGGGACGGAGGCGAGGGCCCCTGGCTGGCCGGCTCGGGCCATGGCGCTGCTGGCGGACGCCTTGGCGCTGCAGGGCGAAGGGGTCGGGACGCTCGGGCGGAGGCGAGCGAGGTCGCGCTCGGCGCTTGGGGAGTCGGGGCGAGGCAGTCCAGACGACGGAGGGAGGAGCGCTCGGGCGGAGGAGCCGCGGTCGCGGAGGTCCAGCGGGCGGCCGGCTGCTCCCGTCGCTGGGGATCCTGGCCGCGGAGGAGAGGGACGAGGCCATGGCGACGCAGAGGGGAACGAGAGGGAGGCCTCGGGCTGTGAGGGAAAGTGAGCGAGCGGGGAGATCGGGGCGAAGGGAGATCGGGTCGAGCGAGGGAAGAGGGACAGAGAGGGAATCGGAATCGGGGGGAGGTGTGCGGCGGCTGAGAGGGACGAGGGAAGGAGCGAAGCGCTGCTAGGGTTGCGGGGTGAGGGAGCTGGTCGGGCCGGCCTGGGCCTGAGGAGGTGTTGGGCCAGAGAGGCCTAGGGGAGGAGAGAAGGAAGGCTGCTGGCCTGGGCCTTCTTTCTCTTTTTATTTCTTTAACAAAAATAAAAAT
This sequence comes from Secale cereale, assembly GCA_902687465.1. NCBI lineage: Eukaryota > Viridiplantae > Streptophyta > Magnoliopsida > Poales > Poaceae > Secale > Secale cereale. The sequence continues at coordinate 32,951,549 of LR738709.1, read as the reverse complement.
AGAGAGAGTGCAAAAGAAATTAAGAAAAGAGGCCAGAACAGAAAATAAAATATGGAACATTTTTATAAGGCTTTACGGGATATTACCAACCCCACAAAAATAGTTCCAACAAAAAGGAAGTGCAAACTAAAATAAATAGCTTGCCTCAAGGAGTACAAAAGGAGTCTAGATTTTGGAGGAGCCTCGAAACAACAGAAAGAATTATCGGCAAGGTTTTTACGGAGAAACTAGAATTAAGAGACATGGGGAAATTATGCAAGTGTGTTTGAGTAATTCCAAAGAATGGAATATTTTAATATAGCTCCCTAAAATAATGAGAGACTTTTATATGTTATAAAGAGAAGACATCTTCCCTCGATTTAAATGGACCGAAGGTCCACACGATTTATTTGGTTGCAAAAATTAATGAGATGATGGCATGATGATATGATGCAATGCGAAAAGTAAATAACACAAGCACAAAAGGACACACGGGCAACCCGGAACATCTGGAACTCTGGAATCTTCTGGAATCTTCTGGGACGTCGGTCTCGGGCGTCACAACTCTCCCACACTAACAGAGGATCTCGACCCGAGATCCTAGAGATATCACCGGGTAAAAAGGGAAGAGGAAGAGGTAAAACAAAGTTGCTTCTTTGACAGACGATTGAAACCAAAGAACCTTGAGAGGTTGAACAAAATGAAAGAAGAATGCAACGGAGATGAACGAAGTTAAGAGCACTCCGGTAAGCAGGAGGAACATTACAAGAACCTTGAAGGTTGAAAGACATGAAACAAGAGCTTACGAACCAAAAGAATATGAAACTGCAAGGGTATAGCCAAGGAATAAGAACGACAGAATTCGGACAGCACTCCGTCTGAAAATGGAAGGAAATGAACAAAAACTTGAGGAGATGGAATGATACTTGATGAAAACAACCACATATTGCCTCCGAAACAATTAAAAGAATGGCACAAGGTGTAAGGAAGGCTTCAGATAGCACTCCGGTTAAAAGACAGGCAAAACATGAAAAGATGAGGGAACTAGAATGAAGAATACCACACTCCTGTTAAATGACAAGCAAGGGAGAATATGATCTCGATAAAACGATATGATGGTTTGGAGAGAGCAACATCACAATGCCTCCGGAATGAAAGAATAGAATATAGCTCAATGAAAGAATTAAACGGAGAGAAAAAGACAACTTCTCTCAAAATTGAATTTGAAAGAGCATCCTTACGAAGAAGGGTTGAATGGGGTTGATGGAAATCAACAACGAAACGAATGAGGTTCATGTGGGCTTATGGAAAACATCTCAAAATTAAGAGGTGACAACCAGCCACTGACGAAAACATTTGACTGGATTGAGATCAACAAGGAGATGAAAACTCATCTCACCGGAATGATAAAAGGAGAATTTGGGTCATTTATAAGCACCATAATAGCAACAATTCTCGGGGAAAGCTTTTAGGTGAAATACAACCCAAGATAACTCCAACGAATAAATTGAAGGGTTGGAAAGATCTCCTGAACAAGGACAATGATGGGTTTAAATATCTCATTCTTGATAACTCGTGAATCATGAAGCATGAAGGAATTGCCAAAAATGACATAACACCATCTGAAAAGATAAGGTAGAAAGAATTGCAATTGGAAAGCATGATGAAGAATGCTTGAGCTCCAACAAGAATCTAGATGAAGACTTCGAGGATGAATTAAAACATGATGAACCACCATGAAAACTCCGGTAATGAAAGCATGAGAAGTGAAAGATGAAAGAATAAGATTCAAGGCCTGTGATGAATTAGATGGAGGTTGAAATGATATAATTGAAATAACATGGAGCTCCGGAAAACAAGATGAAGAAATTAGAACCAAGGATATGATATGATGAACAAGCTCCAGACAAAAGAATTAAATCACCTTGAAGGAATAAGAATAAGATTTATGTTATGCATCTCCTTCACCAATTTAATTGATGACAACCAAAGGATTTGGCATACTACTTATTCTCGTTGGAAAGAATTAAAAAGAGATCTAGCACAAGCTTGGGTAAATCTTCAACGAAGCACCGGTAGGATGATGAAAAGAACAAAAGAATTGATACGATAACAACGGAAGAATAAACTTGAATGAACCACCGTAAGAATATGGAGACGAAAGAAGAGACATCAATGAAGAATAGTTGGAGGTTGAAGTTGAAAACTGAGAACGAAGAATCTTCTGAAATGATGGCCTTCGGAGGATCACAAAGAAAAAGAATTCAAGAAATGCTTCGGGTGGTATAAAAGAATTCCTCACATTCTGAACAATAATGAGGATTGACATGAAGCTAGAACCATGAATCTTCAAGAGAACGGCCAAGATTTAAGAGAAACACTTCTCCGGTCTTCAAATGCTGAGAATGAAGACGAGAAATGCCATGAAGAATTGTTGAGCACTCCGGCATGAAGAATTAAAAAGGTTGAACCAACGATGAAAAGAATTTGAAAGCGATCTTGGAGAAGGCATGTGACTGATGGAAATCATTCTTACGTCACACTTTGAAAAGAATTTGAGTATAACTCCAGAAAATTAGAAGAGTCAGGTAAGATCCTGGAAAAGACCTGTGGGTTAGGGCCCACTCAAAAGAAATCACCGTTGAAAAGATTGCTGAAGAGATATTGCACCGGTTGAATTAAAAGACTTGAGTAAGATAGCAATCTCAAAATAGCTTGAATGGATTAAGAATGGAATTATGAATCTTCTGAGATATCTTGAGCTCTCCGGATATGAATAGCAAGAGGAGAAAGATTAATTGACGCACCGGAATAAGAAAGCATTGTGAAAAAAGGAAAAGGATAAGATCAACACCAAAATCTTGAATTACATCCACCGGCAGAATTAGAGAACAAAAGAATGATGAACTTGAAGCTCTTGAGCATCTTCACGATAAAGCACCGGATAAGAACATTGAAGGAAAAGAATGAAGAAATATCACAAGAATAAAATGGATACTTCATTTGAGAATTTCTGGCTCCAAGAAGAAGAAGGGTGGGAGGGTGGGAAAAACAAAGACAACTTGAGATGAATGAAACAGACAAATCGTCAGATTTCTCAACGACGTCCGTATGGAGTAACTTGAAGAGAAGGCACACCGGTTGAAAAGAATTAACATGAAGATCTTGATGGTCAAGAAGAATTAGCACTCCCATAGAAATATGAGAACACCGATTAGGAAAGGTATGAAATCAACATTTGACATCGAAGCAACTCGAATACCAGAATCAAAACAAGAACAAAGGATAGATATGCAACATGATCTTCACAATATCATCCGAACAGAGAATTGAACGAATGAATTCCGCAGGCATATCAACTTGACGAGAAGCCACTTAGGAGGACAAAAGATAAATAAAAAGGAACAAGGATCAGATAGAACAAATACAAGATAGAAGCTTCGTTCGACATCTTCGTGCTGAAAGCTCATGGAACGTGTTACAAAAGGGTTTTGCAATCCCCGGATCAGCATAGCCAAGGACCCTTTAAGATGCAACTCCCGATCAGAACAAGTCCATAAAACCACTTCACTCAATGTAGAACCCCAAACTTCATATCGAGCATCCGTTGGAAGAATGCCTAGAACTACTTGATGAACCCACCTATAGATTTCCGAAAGTTTCCAGTTATGCAATCAGGTGTTGGGGATACACGGGAAGCACCGCGCAATCAACTCTAAACCTACATCCAGGTGTATCCATCCTTCAACACATAACCAGTCTTTCTCGGAAACTGTTTACCTCGGACCTTCGAAAAGCATCCACTATAACAAGCTATGGCAATACTCTCGAACTACCTCCCCAGTACTGGGTGA
>LR738709.1:32915894-32943517 GCA_902687465.1 Secale cereale | reverse complement strand
CCAAACTTCATATCGAGCATCCGTTGGAAGAATGCCTAGAACTACTTGATGAACCCACCTATAGATTTCCGAAAGTTTCCAGTTATGCAATCAGGTGTTGGGGATACACGGGAAGCACCGCGCAATCAACTCTAAACCTACATCCAGGTGTATCCATCCTTCAACACATAACCAGTCTTTCTCGGAAACTGTTTACCTCGGACCTTCGAAAAGCATCCACTATAACAAGCTATGGCAATACTCTCGAACTACCTCCCCAGTACTGGGTGATGTCGGGGTTATCTTGCCACTGGCCGTATAGGAGAGATTTTCGATGTCGGCCGTCTTAAGTATTTAGTACTGCCGCGATATGCTTGTGTCAATGATAACCCGAAGCTCAACTCCTCGGTAACAGGAGGCATCGAGAACAATATCCTTGTCACAAGAACATCGAAACAATCCCAGAATACTCGCGGGATCCTAAAAAAAATTTGGTGCAATTTTTTGAAAGTAGAAGAGAAAAGAGTAATCGTCAGGAGTCCTCACCAGAGAGAAAGGGGATAAGAAGCAAAGAAATCCTACTCTCCGATATAATATAGGACTCAAAACATTTTCATGTGTGTGCCTAGACTCAACCGTCAACGATTCGATCAATCAGTGGGGGTTTATAGGTCGGAGAAGGCTCTGATACCAACTTGTAATGCCCAGGATGGGACTATACCTCCTACGTGTCGAGGCACGACTTAAAGGTATAAGCCCATCCTAGAATGATCTCAAGTTTGGTATCTTTGCACAACTCATGTAAAAGAGGGATTAAATTGCAAAAGGAGATAGTTGGCTTACACTCGCCACTTCACACAATACATTACATAAGCAATACATCATTCAGAACATCACAACCCGACTACGGGTGAAGAACCAAAAGAAAGATACCAAAACAACATAAAGCCACAGGTCAGGATCGAATCCTAGTAGAAACCACTACTGAACATCGAAACGTCACAAGCAAACGGCCACACTCTTCATCGAGCTCCCGATGAAGAATTGATCCAACTCCTGCATCAAACTCGGCTGAACCTGCATCTGGTGTGGTGAAGTAACTGTGAGCCACAGAGGACTCAGCAATCCCGTTCCCGGGTAACAAGACTATTTAAGCCTTGGGTGAGGGTAAGGCTGAAGAAAGAAACATGAGGTGAAGGAACAACAAGAGTCTGCAGCAGCAACTAGCACTAACTTACGTGATAGAGAGCGAGAAGAGAAGTGCCTCGGTCGAGAGATGATCACGAAGTGATCCTAGCTAAAGCACGGTCAAACATAACCCCACCGTGTTCAACTCCCGAATCCCTATTCGGAAATTGACAGTCACGGTACACACGCGGGTAGTGTATTGAAACATTGTGTCAAGTTATCTACAACCGGAATTAACAAGCTCCCATCTGCCACATAACCGCGGGCACGGCTTTCGAAAGTTCAAACCCTGCAGGGGTGTTCCAACTTGGCCCATCACAAGCCCACGATCCGCGGAGTCGCAACTCCATAGGTGGGAAGACCCGAGTATTCTCGGAATCCCGTGCTCAAGTTAAACCGAACTAAGGTAAGGCTAATCCAGCAAATCCTCCCGGCGTGCCGACACCCTGATAGTAGCCGCGCGTATCTCGTCTCAGGCCACGACCGGATGGGTGATCCCACAGGTTTTTACCAGACCTTGAGTTTCCTCGAGGTGGCCCCGCGTAACCCCCGTTTCGGACCAACACTCATGTGGAGCACTGGCCCGGGGTTGTAGAATTAAGAATAAAAGAGGGTTTGCAAGGCCCTTATGCAAGTTTTATTAGTTGTTATTAGGCAAAAAGTACCAATGTTGGGATTTGCTGGAAAAGACTTAGCACTTAGCGGTTTATCAAGGGGGTCCCATACACCCCAACCGTGTTAGGAACGCATAATCAAGGAACATAACACTGGTTTATACGGTTCCTAACGGCATGAGTGGAACAAATCACCAAGCAAAAGGCTTAGCCTTCCACCCTTGCCAGTATATAGATGATTTCATTTTTAAGCATTTATATAGTGTGATATAACCCAACCAAACTTCAACATGAAGCAAGCATCTTCGATCTTCACCTGCAACTAACAATGCTATAAGAGGGGCTGAGCGAAGCCTACGTATAGCCAAACAACGGTTTGCATAGGTAGGGTGGTTAAACATGGCAATTGGTTACAAGTAGGAGGCTGACAAGAAAGACATGGGCATCGAGGCAAAACTATAGATCGAGACTACTAGCAATAGGCAAAGATAGTAATGGTATCCGGGTTCGGTCATCTTGTCTGGGATTCCACAAGGGAGAAGAACGGATCCACGAAGAAGACGGAGCAACAGTCGAGAGAAACCTCACAACTCCGGAACGAAACCGAAGCTAACAAGAGAAGCAACCGGAAAGAAAGAACAACACGGTAAACACACAATCATAAACATGGCATACGATGCACAAACAATTATGATGCATGTCCGGTTTAAATATGCAAGGCATGGCAAAGTGCACAAACAAACCTACAAGTTAAGTGGAGATCAATATGCAACGGGTTGCATATTGACGAAACACCACATATTAATTATTTAGTTGACTCTCGATTATTAACAAGACAAGATTAATTGTTGGTTAACATGGCAAGAGGTGAAGCATAAAGAAACTACACTATCAAGACATTTTAAATGGGGCCGGAAAATAACAACAACAAGTCCGAAAAATCCCCATGAGCATGTTTAGTAATTAAGCAAACAACAATTCACACATATTAATGTTGTTAATATGATGCGGATGACATGATCAAGTTTATGCAATTATTAAAAGGTTGACTTAAAAGAGACAAGAAGTATTGTCACCGCGGTGGAAGGAAAAGGTGCCACGGCAACGATCCGAAATGATGCAAAGGCAACAACTCGGTTCCGGTAACTCGTTGAGAGTCGGGTGCAAAAGATAGATGGCGTGGGTGAGTCAAACGAGATGAAGGTGGGGCGATCCCGTTGCCGGGTTCCCACGAGTCGGCGACGAGGCAACCGAGGAACATGACAAAAGGTGGAACGGGCACGATGCACACAAGGAAACATTTCATACAACCACAACAAGCAACACACGGGTCATCCACGGGGTCGTCTCGGTATACCTTCGAAGCACTCGTTTCGGGACGGATCGAGATCGTAGAGGAAGAAGGCGTTCACGTGTCCGACGAGGAAGAAGTCGTTCCGTAGAGGGAAGTAGTTGTTCTCGCAACTCGTAGAGGAAGTAGTGGTTCACGTCATCGTGTCGTGGTACTTGGCGAATTCCTCGTTTCCGGGCGACGGTAGTGGTACATGCCGTAGAGGTACTTGAGGGTGCCGACGGATCCGGGCGTCGGTAGGGGTACTTGTCGCGGTCGTCGTCGACGTAGGGGTACACGTTCGTAGTTGTTCCGTTCGTCTTGGCGGTTCCACGAGGGCGGTAGTTGTTCACGGTCATCGGTAGTCGTTCGAGTCGTCGTGGACGTAGTGGAACTTGGTCTCGGCGCATCGAAGGGGTACTTGTCGCATCGTCTTGTGTCAGCGTTCTCGTATCGTAGAGGTACACGCGGTCTTCGGCGACGGTAGATGTACTAGTCGTTTCGCCGTGTAGAGGTACTTATCGAAGAGGTACTTGGTCGGGTCGCCGTAAACTCGTTCGGGTCATCTGTCAAAAATTACAGCACAGGCAACAAAACAAAACAAAACAAAAACAAAACTACAGCAGCAGGTCAACGGCGAGGCCACGCAGCGACTTGCTGTGCGCCATGGCGAGGAGGTGCCACGCGCGGACGCCGGAGACGGGACGGTGGCGCTGCTGGAGAGGAGGGCACTGGACGAAGCAACAGTAGGGCGCGGCGCGGGGCAGCCAGGCGAGGCTCTCGGGGCGGAGGGGTGCAGCCCCGCGGCGCTGGAGAGGAGGGCCAGAGGGGACGGAGGCGAGGGCCCCTGGCTGGCCGGCTCGGGCCATGGCGCTGCTGGCGGACGCCTTGGCGCTGCAGGGCGAAGGGGTCGGGACGCTCGAGCGGAGGCGAGCGAGGTCGCGCTCGGCGCTTGGGGAGTCGGGGCGAGGCAGTCCAGACGACGGAGGGAGGAGCGCTCGGGCGGAGGAGCCGCGGTCGCGGAGGTCCAGCGGGCGGCCGGCTGCTCCCGTCGCTGGGGATCCTGGCCGCGCAGGAGAGGGACGAGGCCATGGCGACGCAGAGGGGAACGAGAGGGAGGCCTCGGGCTGTGAGGGAAAGTGAGCGAGCGGGGAGATCGGGGCGAAGGGAGATCGGGTCGAGCGAGGGAAGAGGGACAGAGAGGGAATCGGAATCGGGGGGAGGTGTGCGGCGGCTGAGAGGGACGAGGGAAGGAGCGAAGCGCTGCTAGGGTTGCGGGGTGAGGGAGCTGGTCGGGCCGGCCTGGGCCTGAGGAGGTGTTGGGCCAGAGAGGCCTAGGGGAGGAGAGAAGGAAGGCTGCTGGCCTGGGCCTTCTTTCTCTTTTTATTTCTTTAACAGAAATAAAAATAGAGAGAGTGCAAAAGAAATTAAGAAAAGAGGCCAGAACAGAAAATAAAATATGGAACATTTTTATAAGGCTTTACGGGATATTACCAACCCCACAAAAATAGTTCCAACAAAAAGGAAGTGCAAACTAAAATAAATAGCTTGCCTCAAGGAGTACAAAAGGAGTCTAGATTTTGGAGGAGCCTCGAAACAACGGAAAGAATTATCGGCAAGGTTTTTACGGAGAAACTAGAATTAAGAGACATGGGGAAATTATGCAAGTGTGTTTGAGTAATTCCAAAGAATGGAATATTTTAATATAGCTCCCTAAAATAATGAGAGACTTTTATATGTTATAAAGAGAAGACATCTTCCCTCGATTTAAATGGACCGAAGGTCCACATGATTTATTTGGTTGCAAAAATTAATGAGATGATGGCATGATGATATGATGCAATGCGAAAAGTAAATAACACAAGCACAAAAGGACACACGGGCAACCCGGAACATCTGGAACTCTGGAATCTTCTGGAATCTTCTGGGACGTCGGTCTCGGGCGTCACAAGGCGGCCAGAGGTGGGCCAGGGGCTCCAGGCGCCCCCCCGGCGCGGCCAGGGGGGCGCGCCCCCAGGGCGCCTGGGCACCCTGTGGCCCCCCTCCGGTTGCCCTTTCGCGTGCCTTCGTGATCCGTCTGAAAAATATCTCCCGTCAATTTTCAGGTAATTTCGAGGTATTCTTCTTCAGCAACTCAGCGTCCACTTTTTACTGCTGAATCCTGCGTCTGCTGCTTCGGCATCGGAAAGTTTGCAAACTGTGTAAAATAGACCAAAACAACATAAGAACAGCACCGTAACGTGAAATATATCAATGAATAAGGATAAATTATGATACAAAATAGTGATGCATTTTGGACGTATCAACACCCCCAAGCTTAGACCTCGCTTGTCCCCAAGCGAATACTGAGCTCGGTAAACCTGTCCACAAGTTTAGAGAGTGAAGTGTCGATAAACAGAATACGAACAAGAAGCATCACAGTTTCCTCACCAACTCAAATATCCTCAACAGCAATCTTCAACTCATAAGGCCTTTATAAAAGAGTGGTAACACTTATATTCGAAAGTAGGGCTAAGGAAACTTATTGAATCATGGCAAACATGTCCTTTGGTCAAAGAACAACTAATAGCTTTTACTTTTGCTCTTTCTTTATGTTTTGATGAGACTAATTGAAGCTTTTGAAAGAACATGTCATCAGGCAAGAAGTGAAAGTGTTAACACAAAGGAAGATATTTGCTTTAGCTGGGCTTGACAAACAACTTACTTATCAAATGATAATGTCAACAAGGATATGATATGACAAATCTTAATGCAACTTTATACGAATGAATCCTTATCAACATCATATGTCTACTCTCTTTAAGAATGGAAGGGAGTAGGAATAACTGACTCAACTTAAAATTAAAAGATGGGCCCTGCTCTAGGGTAGTAGGGAAAACTCATGTGCTATCCTTAAATCAAACAGAATGAAAACAAGTTTCGAGAGGTGCATGATTTGTCAACGAATGCTAATAGATAACTCAACTACTTCTTGAGCTGGACAAGTTTCGAGGAACGGCTCCCGCACGAGGACGATCACATCATCTTATTCTCCTTTGTTAATCACTGCCAAAGTTTTCTGATTTCTCATGAACAAAGCGTGAAGGAGGGTTTGTTTGTTATATTATTTTCGAGCTTGGCGCACTCTTTGCCAGTTCCTTCTCGTATTATGGGTTTGCACATTAGACATGCAATCCCGGGGTGAAGCTTGTCCAACTCAAAAAAAACATGGATTAGCTATTACTTCCTCATGAGCTAAAACAGAGGCACAAAATAAAAGATTTTGAACATTTGAGGATAACACATAAATTCTATACTTTAGGAGGTGGTAGTGGAATACCACGCGTAGGAAGGTATGGTGGACTCATATGGAAGGTCTTCGCTTAAGGGAATGGATGCACAAGCAGAATTCCGCTTAGTACAGAGTTAGGCTAGCAAAGGTTTTGAAAGAACAAACAATTGATGATGACTAAGATGCAAAGCAATATAAAGCATGAACATTGGAATAAGCATAACACATTAAGTTGTCTTCCTTGTCAGCATAACACTTCAAACATAATAACATAAAGGTTTTGGCTATGTTGATACTTTAAGGAAATCATGCTTGTTGTTATGACCAATGCTATGTTTGCCAAGATTAAATAAAGTTTTCACAGCCATACCTGACATAAGGTCAATACTCCACATAAGATTCATCATATAAGGTCGATTGCGTGAAGAGAATACCGAGTGCAGCAAAAGGAACCAATAAACTTCTCATTAATATTCCATCATAGACGACTCCACACTCACGGATACAATTCTTCACCGAAGGAGTGATAGACCTCAATGCACACACCTATCTCATATAACAACCTCCCTAGACATGATACGACTCTACTTGACTCTAAAAGACAAAAGGTAAAGATAATGATACCGGGCACTCCCCCAAGCTTGGAACAAGCCAAGGGAATGCCATTACCCCAGGAGATTTCACTCATCATCCTTGTTGGCATTGATCAAGTAGACCTTGGCGAAACGCTTCCATGGAAGGGGTTCTCCAGTCTCATATGAGAAGCTCGTCTCCTGAATCCTGCATTCAGCACCCAAACTCATGCGCATAAACCTTAGTTCATACTCACAGTTCTGGTTATGTAGATCATTAATTTGCCCTTGGAGCTCTATAATTCTTTCTTCAGACGCGGTGATGCTTTTCCACATCTCCTTCATCTCCTTCAGGAAGTAGTTCTTCAGCTCGTTGATGATGTTAAAGTTAGCTTCAACACCACGCTCGATCATCTTCTTGTACTCGAAGACTTCTTGCTCCACTTCTTCCAGCCTGGCCTGGACGCTCCCCTCCTTGATAGGTCCCTTCAGATCTTCTTGATGAAGGACACCGTCCTCCATCCGAACAACCTGAGGGTGCTTCTTCACCTCAGCGAGGTAAGAGTTGATGACATTGACGACGAACTCGTCCTTGGGGGAGCTTGGAGAAGCCATGGCACCTAAATTCAGCTGAAAGATTCCCTGGCAGAAACAGATCGAAGAGAAAACACGCGAAATCGCAAGATACGTTGCCGGAACAATCCGGGAAAATATATAGGAAAAATTTATGCACAGAAAGGAAGGTAACGGACCAAAGTGGGGTCGGAGACGGACTCCCGGGTGTCCAGGCGGCCTCCCGGCGCGGCCAGGAGGTGGGGCGCGCCAGGGGGGCGCCGGGACCCCCTGGAGGTCGTCTCCGGCTCCACTTAGGCTCAGAATTTTACTAATTTTGCAAAAACTCGTAATACAGAACTTTTATGGCGGTTCGCGATATTTCCTTACCGTACTACATACCTTTTCTTTATTCTGCTTCTGCTGGCGTCTGAAACAGGGCTGCAACATGTTCTTCGTGAGTTGTTGTGTATATTATATTCACATCAACATTGACAGGGTCTCCTGCTATGTAATGTTTAAGTCTTTGCCCATTCACAACTTGAGGTTTGGTGCCTTCAAAATTATTAATCTTAATTGCACCAGACCGATAAACTTCTTCAATATGAAATGGTCCTTCCCACCTGGAAAGTAGTTTACCTGGAGAAAACCTGAAACGGGATCTAAACAACAAAACTTTATCACCAACATTAAATTCACGTTTCAGAATCTTCCTATCATGCCACTTTTTTACCTTTTCCTTGAACATTTTAGCGCTCTCGTAAGCTTCACTTCTCCATTCATCTAGAGAAGTCAAGTTCATGAGACGCTTCTCACCAGCTAATTTTGGGTCAGCATTAAGCTCTCTAACAGCCCAGAAAGCTTTGTGCTCTAACTCTAATGGCAAATGGCAAGCCTTGCCATACACCATCTTATAGGGGGACATGCCCATGGGGTTTTTGTAAGCAGTTCTATATGCCCACAAAGCATCTCCTAACTTATTTGACCAGTCCTTTCTATTTCTGTTTACTGTCTTCTGCAAGATCAGCTTAATCTCTCTATTGGTGAGCTCAACTTGCCCACTAGTTTGAGGATGATATGGTGAAGCAATTCTATGATTAACATCGTATTTGGCCAAAGCTTTTCTAAAAGCTTCGTGCGTGAAGTGTGATCCTCCATCGGTCATGAGATACCTTGGTACACCAAACCTAGGAAAAATTACATCTTTAAGCATTTTCAAAGATGTCTTGTGATCAGCACTTTCAGTGGGGATTGCTTCAACCCACTTGGTCACATAATCAACAGCTACTAAAATGTGAGTGTACTTGTGCGAAGAAGGAAAAGGACCCATAAAATCAAAACCCCAACAATCGAAAGGTTCAATCACTAGTGAGTAATTCATAGGCATCTCATTCCTTGTACTAATGTTACCAACTCTCTGACATTTATCACAGGCTAAAACATAGTTTCTAGCATCTTTAAAGAGAGTAGGCCAATAAAAACCTGATTGAAGAACCTTATGTGCAGTCCTCTCACCGGCATGATGTCCTCCATAGGGACTATCATGACACCGTCTGAGAATGTCCTTCTGCTCATGTTCCGGAATGCATCTTCTCACGATCCCGTCGGGACCTTCTTTGAAAAGATGTGGGTCATCCCAGAAGTAGTGCCTCAAATCATGAAAGAACTTCTTCCTTTGCTGAAGTGTTAAACCTGGAGGCAAATACTTTGCAACAATAAAATTAGCATAATCTGCATACCAAGGGTCGGAAAGAGATTGTACTTTTACAACGGCAAGTTGCTCGTCTGGAAAACTATCATTGACTGGGATGGGATCATGCGGTATATCTTCCATCCTTGAAAGATTGTCCGCTACCGGATTGTCTTCTCCTTTCCTATCAACAATCTGCAAATCAAATTCCTGAAGAAGGAGTACCCATCTGATAAGCCTTGGCTTGGCATCCTTCTTTGTCATAAGGTACTTAATGGCAGCATGATCAGTATGAATAATAACTTTGGAATCAACAATATACTGTCTAAATTTATCACAAGCAAAAACTACAGCTAAGAATTCCTTCTCAGTAGTAGCATAATTCCTTTGAGCACTATCAAGAGTTTTGCTAGCATAATGTATAACATTCAATTTCTTATCAACTCTTTGTCCTAAAACAGCTCCAACAGCAAAATCACTTGCATCACACATAATCTCAAAAGGTAAATTCCAGTCAGGTGGTTGTACTATAGGAGCGGTTATTAAAGCTTTCTTAAGGACTTCAAAAGCTTCCTTACAATTTTCATCAAATACAAAAGGAACGTCCTTCTGGAGAAGATTAGTGAGGGGTCTTGAGGTTTTAGAAAAGTCTTTAATAAATCTTCTATAAAAACCTGCATGACCGAGGAAACTGCGAATACCTTTGATGTCCCTTGGATAGGGCATCCTCTCAATAGCTTCGATCTTGGCTTTGTCCACTTCAATTCCCCTTTCGGAAATCTTGTGACCAAGAACGATTCCTTCATTAACCATGAAGTGGCACTTTTCCCAGTTGAGTACCAAATTTGTCTCCTCGCATCTCTGCAAAACTTTATTAAGGTTGTGAAGACAATGGTCAAAAGAAGTTCCATAGACGGAGAAATCGTCCATGAAGACTTCCATAATATCCCCGCAGAAACCATGAAAGATAGCAGACATACACCTTTGAAAAGTAGCAGGGGCATTACATAAACCAAAAGGCATACGCCTGTAAGCATAAGTACCAAAGGGACAAGTAAAAGTGGTCTTCTCTTGATCGGCAGTGTTAACATGAATTTGAGAGAAGCCAGAATAACCATCGAGATAACAAAAGTGGGTATTTTTGGATAACCTTTCAAGCATTTGGTCGATGAACGGCAACGGGTAGTGATCCTTCCTGGTTGCCTTGTTCAACTTCCTGTAATCAATACACATTCTATATCCAATAATAATTCTCTGAGGTATTAATTCATTTTTATCATTAGGAACCACAGTTGTACCTCCTTTCTTAGGAACACAATGTACCGGACTTACCCACTTACTATCAGCTATAGGGTAGATAATACCTGTGGCCAGAAGCTTGAGAATCTCAGTTCTCACAACATCCATCATCTTCGGGTTCAACCGTCGTTGATGATCAACAACTGGTTTAGCATCAGGCTCAAGGTTGATAGTATGTTGACAGATAGATGGACTAATCCCCTTAAGGTCATCAAGGGTATAGCCAATTGCGCCTCGGTGTTTACGAAGTACTTCCAATAATCGCTATTCTTCATATCCTGAAAGGTTAGAATTGATAATAACAGGATATACTTTCTTTTCATCTAAATAAGCATACTTGAGCGTATCGGGAAGAGGTTTAAGATCGAACACCGGGTCTTCCTTCGGTTTTGATAAAATTCCCAAAGGTTCAACCGGAAGGTTGTGCTTCAGGATAGCAGGCTGCCTCAAGAATATTTCATCTAGTTCATTTCTTTCCTGCATATGCAAATCATTCTCGTGGTCCTCCATGTATTGCTGCAAAGGATCATTAGGGGGAATAGCAATAGAGGCAATACTTTCAATAATTTTATCATCACTAGGTAAATCAGTACCACGAGGCTACTTAGAGAACTTAGAAAAATTAAATTCATATGGCTCACCATTGAATTCAATAGAAACTTTACCTTTCTTGCAATCTATTATAGCTCCACAAGTTCTAAGAAAAGGTCTACCAAAAATAATTGGACAAAAATTGTCCCTCTCTGAACCAAGTACTAGAAAGTCGGTAGGGTATTTTACCTTTCCACATAGGACTTCAACGTCCCTCACAATCCCGATAGGAGAGATAGTTGTTCTATTTGCAAGATGAATGGTAACATCAACTTCTTCAAGTTCACAAGGGGAAATCTCACCGATGATTTCTTCATAAAGTGAATAGGGGATAGCGCTTGCACTTGATCCCAAATCGCATAGCCCATAATAATTGTGATCTCCTATTTTAACAGATACCACTGGAGTACCTGAAATTGGGCCTTTATTCTTGGCTGTGACAAGGTTAGTGGAAACAACACAAAAATTTATATTGGAATCCAAAACATCATTAGTAGCAAGGTCTTTAATCAATGCAACTTGAGGATCGACCCTGATCTGGTCCTCAGGCTCATCAACTCTTCTCTCACTTTTATTTATTATGCCTGTCATAAGAGAGTGCCCCCTTATCCTTGTGGGAAAAGGAGGGTGTTCATATATAACTGCAGGCAAAATAGGGTCAGCAACATAAATATCAATAGGTGGCTCTTTAAAAGGTTCATGGTGCTGGTCTCTCTTCTTTTTAAAAGAATCAACGTGAGAGGCAAAATTCTTACAGAAATCAATCACTAGATGGGAATCAAGACCAATCTTAGAGCAAAAAGTATTGAAGTAATCAGTTTTCACATAGCTCTCAATATAATCATGTTCATAATTTATAGCGGGTTCAATACCTTTATCAATTTCCCAATCTTCGGTATTCCTCTGGATCCTTTCAATGAGATCCCACCTTTCTTCAACACTCTTCTTCTGAAATACCCCACTAGAGGAGGCATCTAGCATCTCCTTATCCTGACGAGAAAGCCTGGCATAAAAATTTGTAAGTATAATTTCCTTGGGAAGCTTATGAATAGGGCATTTGAGCATTAGGGACTTCAATCTCCCCCAAGCTTGAGCAATGCTTTCTCCGTCACGAGACCTAAAGTTATAGATATAGTTCCTGTCTCGATGAATTTCATGAAGAGGATAAAACTTAGTATAAAAGAGAGACATAAGCTCCTGCCAGTCAAGCAAGTGTGAGTTATCGAGAAGCCTATACCAATCCGAAGCTTTATCTATAAGTGATACAGCAAACAATTTTCTCATGACAAACTCCCTCGATACACCTGCAAGCTTAAATAATGAACTTAGTTGTGACAGATATAGCAAGTGTTCACCGGGATGTCTGTCTCCTGCATAACGATTAGCCAAAACATAATCGATAATGATAGCTGGTATTTTATAAGGCACAATTTCAGTAGGGGGAGGATCAACCACCACAGGTGTGGGGCGTCTTCCCGCAAGCAACGCTCCAATAACAGGGTTATCCATAAGTACAAAGAGCAGCAATAGCAAAAACAAAAACAGAATTATAAAAACTTCCTTACCAGTTTCACTTTACCAATAGCGCTACGCTCCCCGGCAACGGCGCCAGAAAACGGTACTTGATGACCCACAACCGTAAGGGATCTATTGCAGCGTTTTCGATAAGTAAGAGTGTCCAACCCAACGAGGAGCAGAAGGTATTGATAAACGATTCTGAGCAAGAAATTACTGCAAGCACTGAAAGATAACTTTTTAGGGGTTTTCGCGATATAAGCAACAGGAAAGTAAAAGCAAGCAATGTAAAAGGCACTGAGAGTAACAAGTGGCCCAATCCTTTCTTAGCAAAGGAGAGGCCTAGCAACTGAACTTATAAAGACTAAAGTGTTCCTGAGGACACACGGGAGAGGTAGTCATGTGCTTTTACCATATTCCGTATCGATACTATGTTATGTGTTGATAAGTGTTGAGTGGGTGGATCTATGCTAGTACACTCTCTAGACTAAGATGAGTGCACTCTTATGATTAAACACCTTGCAAGCATCCGCAAATACAAGATAGAATTTAAGGCAAAAGCCTAACCATAGCAATGCGATCGAGGATCCATTATTCCCTTATGCAAAAGCGTGCGAACTGGGGTTCAGGTTTCTGTCACTCCGGCAACCCACCATAAGCATTCTTTATACACAATGTATTCTCCTAGGTCCTTAATAAGGCGAAGTGTTGGGTGTTCGACTCACACAACACCACTAGTAGAATGACAACGCAACTTAAGTATCAAACAACACATATTACTTCAACAGCATATGACTACTAACAACAAGACTTTCCCCATGTCCTCAAGAACTAAGGTAACTACTCACGAGACATAAAGGAGATCATGATCAGTGGGGATAAATAGGTGATAAACAATCTGGACATAATAATATTTCTCCAACAAAACTCAATAGCATTCACCACAAAGTAGTAATCAACACTGATGGAGTAGAGAGGATAGGTAGTACGAGTTACAACACAAGTTGCGATTGTAAGATGAGATTTGGATGAAGATGGAGATGGTGCTGGTGTTGGGGATGATGTTGATGATGATCTCGATGATGCCCGTGACGATGGTGATGACGATGGCGACGATCTCCCCTTCCGGGAGGTGATCTCCCCGGCGGAATCTGCCCGCCGGAGATGGCTTTTTCTTCTGTGTAGATTTCCGCCACGGAGCGGCGGCGGAACTCCGTAAAAATTCCCGTCCTTCGGGTTTTTGGATAACGAAGAGCATATATGCAAAAGGGGGCGGCCAGAGGTGGGCCAGGGGCTCCAGGCGCCCCCCCGGCGCGGCCAGGGGGGGCGCGCCCCCAGGGCGCCTGGGCACCCTGTGGCCCCCCTCCGGTTGCCCTTTCGCGTGCCTTCGTGATCCGTCTGAAAAATATCTCCCGTCAATTTTCAGGTAATTTGGAGGTATTCTTCTTCAGCAACTCAGCGTTGATACGTCCAAAACGTATCTATAATTTCTGCTTGCTCCATGCCACTTTTGGGTGATATTGCTATGATATACATACACTTCCATACACTTTTGATCATATTTGGACTAACCTACTAATCCAGTGCACCCCGGTGCCAGTTTCTGTTTTCGGCTGATTTTGTATTTCAGGTTTTCACATTACGAGAACTGCCAGGAAAAATCCAGAAAAAATATATAAAAAATCAGCGTTCCAGGAGCTACCGTGCGGCCAAAGTGCAGCCGGGGGGGACCCACAGGGGCTCCAGGCGCCCTGTGGGCGCGCCCCCCCCTGGGCAGCGCCGGGGGGCGCCTGGGCCCCCCGAGGCACCTCTGATGCCCCCCTTTGGCATATATTTAAAGCGTGTCAAGGAAACCCTGATTCCGGACCCCTTTTCTCCAGACGCGATTCCGATCTCCGCCGCCATCGCCATCAAGCTTCGGGGGACCAGAATTCCTGCGCCGGCACCCTGCCGGGACGGGGAAGTGCCCCCGGATTCATCTCCATCGACGTTGCTTCCTCCCTCCATGATGCGGGAGTAGTTCCTCCTCGGGGCTGAGGTTCTTACCAGTAGCTATGTGGTCAATTCTCTCTCCCATGATGTGATCTTCGTTGTGATCATAGGCTATGTTAATCTAGGGTGATCCCATGATATTTCCCCTTCCTCTATGTATTGGATTGATGTACTCACTTGTCTTTATCTAGTATAATCCCCGAGACCAAGGTGACAGCGATCTATTGGACATGGATTAGAACAATATTTTCATGAGTGATTTCCTCTCTTGTGTGTTGATTGAAGATTGAGAGTCTCTTGGTGCTTGTCTTTGACTATCCTTTAGATATGTTGTGGTGATTGTGGGACTCTCTTTGGATGGCCGCGGTGACATTGGGAAATCCTTAGATTGAGAACTACGAACTTTGAGGTGTGCTTTTGTAGCCCTACATAATTCTCGTCCTCTCTTGACCACGAAGGAATGACCTCCGAGTGTGTCCCCTTTGCATGTTTTATGGGAAATATCATGTGATTCGATTATGTTAATGTTGTTGGGAGTTGCCACTAGTGAAAGTACGAAGCCTAGGCCTTGTTTCCACCATTGCAATACCATTTGTGCTCACGTTTACCACTTGTTTGCTTGCTGCACTTTTTATTACAGATTTATATTACTTAGTTTTGCCATCCATATCACTTGCCATTTAACATCTCTTCGCCGAACTAGTGCACCTATACATCTGACAAGTGTATTGGGTGTGTTGGGGACACAAGAGACTTCTTGTATCTTAGTTGCAGGGTTGCTTGAGAGAGACCATCTTCAACCTCTACTTCCCTGAGTTCGATAAACCTTAGGTCATCCACTTGAGGGAAATTTGCTGCTGTCCTACAAACCTCTGCGCTTGGAGGCCCAACATAGTCTACAAGAGTAGAAGCATGTGTAGACATCAAGCTATTTATGGAGCCGTTGCCGGGGAGGTGAGCGCTTGAAGGTATATCTTGAGATCTTGCAATTAAATATTTTTGTTTCTTGTTTTTATTTCACTAGTTATGCTTATGGACAACCCTGTTATTGGATCGTTGCTTGCGGGAAGACGCCCCACACCGGTGGTGGTTGCTCCCCCCCTACTGAAATGGTGCCCTATGAAATACCAGCTGGTATTATCGATCATGTTTTGGCTAATCGTTATGCAGGAGACAGACATCCCCGTGAACACTTGCTATATCTGTCACAACTATGTTCATTATTTAAGCTTGCAGGTGTATCAAGGGAGTTTGTCATGAGGAAATTGTTCGCCGTATCACTTATAGATAAGGCTTCAGATTGGTATAAGCTTCTCGATAACTCGCACTTTCTTGATTGGCAAGAGCTTATGTCTCTCTTTTATACTAAATTTTATCCTCTTCATGAAATCCATAAGAATAGGAATTATGTTTATAATTTCTATCCTCATGACGGAGAGAGCATAGCTCAAGCTTGGGGGAGACTGAAAACGTTAATGCTAAAAAGTCCTAACCATGGGCTCCCCAAGGATATGATTATTACTAATTTCTATGCGAGGCTCTCTCGACAGGATAAAGATTTGCTCGATGCTTCCTCTATGGGTTCTTTCACAAACGAAAAGACTGATGCTAAATGGGAACTCCTTGAAAGAATTCAACGCAACACTGAAGATTGGGAGATCGACAAAGGTAAAGAGCCAGGTATAATTTATGAGTATGATTGCATTAAGTCCTTTGTTGAAACTACAAGTTTTAATAAGTTTAGTGCTAAGTTTGGACTTGATTCTCAACTCCTTGTTGATTTCCTCAAATCTTTTGCTTCACATCTTAATATGCCTAAGGAGGATTGGATCAAGTATCATAAACCTTTTAAAGAGACTTGCAAAGAAAATGAAATTGTTCATGATGATTGCAACATGCATGATCCAATTCCTAAAAATGAAGTTTTATATAAGCATGTTAATTTTTGTGGAGTGGATAGACCTTGTGAAAGGCCTATGATTGAAGAAGAGAAGTATTGTAAGCAACATAAGCATGAAAGAACAATCACTTGGGTCAGAGATTTAAATGAAATTGCTAGAGAATTGTGTGACCTTTATCCTTTTACTTGTGAACTCTGCCGTATAGAGGGTCACTTTAATTTTCAATGCATGAACTTTCAAAACATAACTGTTAACCGGTTGTGTGATAACATAATCACCTCTGATCTTTATGATGAGCTTATGTTATTTTTGATGTGTGAAGAGTTATCAGAAAAGACTTCTTGGCTGGATGATAATGCCATAGGAATAAAAAACACTTTGCAAAATTGCCATCTCTATTGTGTTGTTAATTGCCATGAAAATGATTACATAAGTAAGATTAGAAAGGAGGGAACTTTACCAAAGTATAAAAATGTCTCTTATATTTCTGCTAATAAAAAGGAGAGTTTCTCCCAAGTTTCCCCTATTGTTTCTAATGATAAACCAGGATATGTGGAGAAGCTTCACCTCCAACCACCCCCTCCCTAAGGTGAAGAAGAAGAAAAAGAAGAGGAGGAGGAGGAGGAGCAAGAAGGAAGAAGAATGGGTATCAACCTGGCCTGAGCATATTCCTCCTATCAACTTTTATCCTAACGGTTGTAAGTTTAAAGAAGAAGGTGAAGTTTATTGCCTTAATTATCATCTTGATGATACGTCCATAGGTACTATTGAAGATGATTTTGATTATGATATGCATGTTACTTATTGTGATTGGGAAAATGATGATAATGCTACTTATGATCTTGAAAATCTTTTTGGTACCAACTCTGAAAGTGATGATATGGGAGGCTCTAAGCTTGGGGATGATAGGATTGCAAATCCTTTACCCACTAGTGATGTGATAATTGATAATTCTTTTGCTAGTAAGAATAAAGACAACATGATTACAAATATAGTTGCTAGCAATGATAATGCTCTTCTCTACTATGATGATGTCATAACTCCAACCTATAGTGATTATAAAGGTACCTATGACATAAGGAGAAATTATCCTTATGAAACTTGTCATAATCATGGAGGGAATTACTCCCTTGTTGAACACCACCCTCCTAATACACAATTAATCTATAGTGTTCAAGTTGTTTATGATAGTTCTACTCCCACTATTACCAATGAGAAAGATTATGCTTATGTGGAGAGTAAGAGTACCTTTGTGCATGTGGATCTTGGTAACAATGCTTTATGTGATGCTTATATTGTTGAGTTCATCCATGACGGCACTGAAATTTATAATGAGAGAAGGAGACTTGGGTCTAAATATCTTAATAATAAGAAGTTTCCTCTCTTTATGGTGAATGTTTTGAAGTTATGCTTGTTTTGCCTTCCTATGCTAGTTGCTTTGTGCTTCAATGAATTCTTCTATTGCAATATTCCTATGCATAGGAAGCATGTTAGGCTTAAATGTGTTTGGTATTTTCTTCTTGATACTCTCTTTTGTTCTTCAGCTCTTATTCCTACGACAGCATCATTAAAGCATTATGCCTAGCTTAAAGGCATAAAAGAAAGCGCTTTTGGGAGGCAGCCCACATGAATAAAATTATATTTTGCTTTTGTTGTGTCTTGATGTTGTTTACTACAGTAGCATCATCATTGTATCTTTGCTTTTCATATTTGTGCCAAGTATAGCCTCTGATTGCTAGAAAGTTCAAAAGTTGTGAGGTGCTGTCCAGGAAACAGATTCTGTCCTTGGATAGAAAAATTCGTATAAAATCACCAGATCATCGTTTTGGTCTGAATTTTTTCTACAGCGTTCTCTATATAATTGTCTTTCGTGATTCTGTTCTGAGTTTTTTGATTTGAGTTGCAGAAGTGCCCCGAACAAATCGATTACTACCTGCTGTTCTGTTTTTCACAGATTCTGTCCTGTTTTGCCTTTCTTTCATTTTGCAAATCAAGAGCTTGCTTTTTCTTTGCAAAAACCTTTTGGCAATCTTGAGAAACAGTAGAACTTCAAGAATATCCTTATGTCCAGCAAGGTACAATTATTTTATTAAGGGTACTAACCTCGCTAATCAGATTATGATGAGTTATGTATGAAGGGAGTTTTCAAGTGTGCGAGGGAAGATGATAAAAAGATTCAGGAGTGTCAAGCGCTCAAGCTTGGGGATGCCCCCGTGCATCCCCAAGAAATATTCAAGGAGACTCAAGCGTCTAAGCTTGGGGATGCCCCGTGCATCCCCTTCTCCATCAACATTATCAGTTCGTCTTTCGTTCCACTATATTTTAATCACTTCATGTGTTATGTGCTATGCTTGGAGCTTCTTGCTTTTAGTTTCATTTTTAGTTTTCTTTAGCTTTGCTTGTTTTTCATAACGAGTTGGAACTCAGCTTTCTTTGTGTGGGAGAGAAACACGCCCCACTTCAACCTAGAACACAACATAGAATTTTCATGTTTATCTTTGCTGTGTGTGTTCTTTGTCTTTTAATAGCTACTATTATGTTCAGCTCTTAGTATTCATGCTTATCTTTTCAAAGAGCTTTTGTTTAGTTGGTTGCTTGAACTCTCTTTAATTACCATGCTCACCTTATTAAGAGAGTTTGCTTCCGTTGCATTGATTGATATGTCTATGATAAAGATGCTACGTGCATAATGGCGCTTAGTAGTTCATGTTTTCTTGTGGTTAGTCTCAAATAGCTGGGGATTCCCAATGTGTTATTGGAGTACCAACTTGATTTGTTTGCCTATGATGTGGTATGGTTTAGTAATATCTTCCTTCAAGAATTTATTTATTTTGACTTGGCGTATGCTCACGCATATTTAAGACTGTAAAGAAAGTCTATCAAGCCTTGATGATCTTTTGTTTCTGAGTAGCGATATAACTACCATGCCTGATTCAATGTTGCTTTGTCGCTCTGCATGATTATGACCGTCATTGCTCTTTTAGTTGGTCGCTCCCAGTCTTTTGCTAACCTCCACCTGTACTAAGCGGACTAACTGCTTGTGCATCCACATTCTTTTAATCCAGTTATGCCATATGAGTCCACCATATCTACCTATATGTGGTATTTCACCGCCACTCCAAGTAAATTTACATGTGCTACCTTTAAAACCTTCATTTTTGCAATACATAGCTCATGGGAAAGTAGCTTAAAAACTATTGTGGTAAAGAATATGTCGCTTATGTATCTTATTTCTTATAAGTTGCTTGCTGAGCGGTATCCATGTTTCAGGGGACGCCATCAACTGTTACACTTTTGTTGAATATCATGTGAGTTGCTATGCATGTTCGTCTTGTCCGAAGTAAGGGTGATTTGCCATGAGTTGAATGCTTTGAGTATGCATATTGTTAGAGAAGAACATTGGGCCACCAACCAAAGCCATGTATCATGGTGGAAGTTTTAGCTTGGACATTAATCCTCAACCTCTTATAAATGCTTAAGCATTAAAGAGGAGTCCATTATCTATTTTCTATGTTGTCCCGGTATGGATGTCCTCAAGTTGAGATCTATCAAAAACGAGAAATCAAATGCGATTTATCTCCTTGGACCTTTGTACAGGTGGCATAGAGGTACCCCTTTGTGACACTTGGTTGAAACATATGTAATGCAATGATAACACATGGAAATCCGAGCTAATTAGGACAAGGTGCGAGCACTATTGGTATTCGATGCATGAGGCTTGCAACTTAAAGGATGTCTTATGCATAACACATATGAAGTATTACTACCGTTGACAAAATTGCTTCTATGTTTTCAAAATAAAAAGCTCTAGCACATAACCATTCTTTTACTTTTATGTTGAGTCTCCATCTTCTTTTAAAAGCACCAACTACTAAGAGCATGATTGTCATTTTGAGTGTAATGTGCATTGTCTCAAAGTAGCATTGTCTTTTGCATGATTGTGATATCGTTTATTTTGAAATCATTGTATCTAGTCATCACTTAAACCTTGAAGGTGCCCCTGCATTTATGTTTTGCATCACTAAAGGGGGCAAGCTAGATATCACTTTATCATATTTGCACATCATGTTCATTGCAAATCTATTTGATGCTTCAGTATCATATTGTAAAACTTTCAGTCATTTGTGATTTTCTCATGAGGCAACTTAATTACTATAGAATCATTGTCTCAGTAAGCTTTTTTCATATGACTATAAAAAGTCCTATATGGTTAATAGCATGTCACCACAGAAATTATTCTTGTTATCATTTACCTACTCGAGGACGAGCAGGAATTAAGCTTGGGGATGTTGATACGTCCAAAACGTATCTATAATTTCTGCTTGCTCCATGCCACTTTTGGGTGATATTGTTATGATATTCATACACTTCCATACACTTTTGATCATATTTGGACTAACCTACTAATCCAGTGCACCCCGGTACCAGTTTCTGTTTTCGGCTGATTTTGTATTTCAGGTTTTCACATTACGAGAACTGCCAGGAAAAATCTAGAAAAAATATATAAAAAATCAGCGTTCCAGGAGATACCGTGCGGCCAAAGTGCAGCCGGGGGGGACCCACAGGGGCTCCAGGCGCCCTGTGGGCGCCCCCCCCCGGGCCGCGCCGGGGGGGCGCCTGGGCCCCCCGAGGCACCTTCGATGCCCCCCTTTGGCATATATTTAAAGCGTGTCAAGGAAACCCTGATTCCGGACCCCTTTTCTCCAGATGCGATTCCGATCTCCGCCGCCATCGCCATCAAGCTTCGGGGGACCAGAATTCCTGCGCCGGCACCCTGCCGGGACGGGGAAGTGCCCCCGGATTCATCTCCATCGACGTTGCTTCCTCCCTCCATGATGCGGGAGTAGTTCCTTCTCGGGGCCGAGGTTCTTACCAGTAGCTATGTGGTCAATTCTCTCTCCCATGATGTGATCTTCGTTGTGATCATAGGCTATGTTAATCTAGGGTGATCCCATGATATTTCCCCTTCCTCTATGTATTGGATTGATGTACTCACTTGTCTTTATCTAGTATAATCCCCGAGACCAAGGTGACAGCGGTCTATTGGACATGGATTAGAACAATATTTTCATGAGTGATTTCCTCTCTTGTGTGTTGATTGAAGATTGAGAGTCTCTTGGTGCTTGTCTTTGACTATCCTTTAGATATGTTGTGGTGATTGTGGGACTCTCTTTGGATGGCCGCGGTGACATTGGGAAATCCTTAGATTGAGAACTACGAACTTTGAGGTGTGCTTTTGTAGCCCTACATAATTCTCGTCCTCTCTTGACCACGAAGGAATGACCTCCGAGTGTGTCCCCTTTGCATGTTTTATGGGAAATATCATGTGATTCGATTATGTTAATGTTGTTGGGAGTTGCAACTAGTGAAAGTACGAAGCCTATGCCTTGTTTCCACCATTGCAATACCATTTGTGCTCACGTTTACCACTTGTTTGCTTGCTGCACTTTTTATTACAGATTTATATTACTTAGTTTTGCCATCCATATCACTTGCCATTTAACATCTCTTCGTCGAACTAGTGCACCTATACATCTGACAAGTGTATTGGGTGTGTTGGGGACACAAGAGACTTCTTG
Organism: Secale cereale; assembly: GCA_902687465.1. Lineage (NCBI taxonomy): Eukaryota > Viridiplantae > Streptophyta > Magnoliopsida > Poales > Poaceae > Secale > Secale cereale. Next base: position 32,921,444 of record LR738709.1, on the reverse strand, counting down.
TATCTTAGTTGCAGGGTTGCTTGAGAGAGACCATCTTCAACCTCTACTTCCCTGAGTTCGATAAACCTTAGGTCATCCACTTGAGGGAAATTTGCTGCTGTCCTACAAACCTCTGCGCTTGGAGGCCCAACATAGTCTACAAGAGTAGAAGCGTGTGTAGACATCAAGCGTCCACTTTTTACTGCTGAATCCTGCGTCTGCTGCTTCGGCATCGGAAAGTTTGCAAACTGTGTAAAATAGACCAAAACAACATAAGAACATCACCATAACGTGAAATATATCAATGAATAAGGATAAATTATGATACAAAATAGTGATGCATTTTGGACGTATCACCCGCCATACTGCCCTCTCCTGACAGCGCCGCGATAGGAACGACGGCGGAGGATGAAACCCTTCTCGCACGCCCTGCCCCTAGCGATTCTAGGGTCGGTCTCCACGAGAGTCCAGCCCTATGGAACCGATCGGGCGATCGAACGCATCCAGGGACCTGTAGTCGATCCCCTTCGATCGCTACATGGGCCACTTGCCCAGTCCCTTCGATGTGTAGGCCCAAACAATCACGTGCCAGCCCATCTTGGCCCACTAAGGAATTCAAACGCGCCTGCCTCGTCGATCGGATCTCAAACGAGGACATCGCCGGTAACACTGCCGCTGACGGCTGAGCCTTCTTCCGGCGCCCTTGCACCACCTTCCAAGAACCAAAAAAATCTCCAAGAGTAAGAGAAGGGAGACGAACCTTAGGTAGAGGGCCCTTCCAAGGCCGGATCGCCGTCGGGGCCGTCCGGCGATGAACCACCCGCCGGAGAACTTCCGCCTTGTCCGACCTTGCTAGCCCGTCCCGGGCGTGGTCCTCCAGGGGCACGATGCCATCCACGAAATCGGTCACCTCCTCCTCCGAGTACCCGGCCCCCAGCACCTCGCACACTTTGTCACTCGGGGTCGAAGATAACGACCCAGATCCATCGCCGGAGACGTTCTCCTCGTCGGAGTCGTCGGAGTCGGCGGACCCTAGGGCCCAGAACCGGCTCCCGTGCCCGCGCTGAGATTCCGGCCGCATGGCAGCAGCCGCGCCGTAGCGCGCCCCAACGATCGCCCGTCGCCCCTCAACTAGTAGAGCAGTTCTTGGAGAGCGGGTAGCCAGAGACCTCTAAAATTAGGGGAGAATTTCACTTCCCCGGCCTCTGCACCAACTAGGGATTCATACGGCCTTTTAGGTATGAGTACTAGGATTTTTAATCTCGGTTACACACCGAGCCTAGTCCTCAATAAATGCGTGAGTACCAGGAAAGTCTGGTCCTTAAGAATAAATATGAACCTAAATTCGCCTCCGTGAGGATTTGAACCTAGGTGTTGGGTTTGTACATCCACTCCCCCAACCAGTTGAGCTAGGCTCACTCCCTACATGCAACCTCTTCTTTTCTTTTCTACTGATACATAGGAGAAAATGGAGGTATCAATGGCAGCAACAGGTGGATGGTAGCGAGGTAGGACTACATGCTAGATGGATGGTTGGGCCACTTGATCTGATCTGACCCCTCTTGTTAATTGTACTTCCTTTTCCAAAAATATAAATGAAAACGAAAAAAACCTTGGTTACTTAGAGCTTCTCCAACAGCCGCGCTATACTAGCGCCGCGCCGCAAAAAACGCCATTTTAGCGCGCGCGCAACGCGTCGGACAGCTCCAGCGGGCGCGCAAAAAACGCGCGCGCGCTAAAACGAGTTGGGCGCGCTGGTGAAAGCTTCATCCCGCGCTGTTGATTTGGTGCGTTCACTTCCGCGCGCGGCACACTCTCGCGCGCGCGCGAACTCTCCTTTCTTCTTTCTTCCACCCCCGCGCGCCGGCTCTCCCGCGCTCGTTCCTCTCCCGTGCTCGCTCGCCCCCATCCGGCCGCGCCGCCGCCGCCGCTCGCGCCCCCGGCGACCTCTTCCCCGGCCTATCCCGGCGCCGCCCCCGCGCCCGCCGGCGACTCGCGCTTCCCGGTCTGCCTCCGCTGGCGCCCGCCTCCCGCGCCCGCCGGCGACCGTTCAGGCGCTTCGCCGGCCTCCCCGCGCAGCTGCGCTTCCGCCCCACCCCCTCCTAGTCCGACCGGACCTCGCACGCCTCCGACGTCCGAGGAACAGCGCCCGACGGCTCGCTTCCGCGCCGCGCCCGCAAGGTGTTCGACAAAAAACCTACAAGGTATGTATTGCTCCAAACTGAATTTGGTGCATATTTTGAATTGTAGTTTTGATAGTATAGTATTGAACATTGTAGATGAGTTCGTCGCATGATTCTTCCGAATATGAATTTGATATGGAAGAGGAGGAGGATCTTGCAATGATCATAGCAATGCATATCAATAAAAAACCGAAGCACGGTGGTTCGGTTATGGGTCGGGAATTTTTTTGGAGAGATAGGATTGATGCCCATAACAGATTGATGAAGAACTATTTCGTGGAGAATCCCACATACCCGGAGTCATATTTTCGTCGCCGGTTTAGGATGAGCACAGACTTGTTCAAGCGCATTGCAGAGAAACTAGCGATTCATGACCGTTTTTTCCAGCAAAGGAGGAATGCTGCTGGAGAGCTCGGGCATAGCACCTTTCTGATGGTGACAGCCGCTTTGCGTATGTTGGCATACGGTATCCCGGCCGATCTAGTTGATGATCACTTGGCTATGGGTGAGATCCAAGCCATCATGTGTGTCAAGCGCTTTGAAGTGGGAATTGTGCAAGTGTTTGGCGAGGAGTATTTGAGATCTCCCACTGCTGAAGACGCCGCAAGGCTATTGGCGATGAACAAATCTCGCGGCTTTCCTGGCATGCTTGGCTCAATAGATTGCATGCATTGGAGTTGGAAGAATTGTCCAAAGGCATGGCATGGGCAATTCCACGGCCAAAAAAAAGGGTTCCACTATAATCCTTGAAGCGGTGGCCGATCAGGAGACTTGGATATGGCATGCATTCTTTGGAATGCCTGGATCTTTGAATGACATCAATGTTGTCAACCGGTCACCACTGATGAATAAGATTGCGAATGGTGAGTTGCCACCGGTTCAGTTTGTAGCAAATGGCCATACGTACAACTATGGCTATTATCTAGCGGATGGCATCTATCCAAAGTGGCAAACCTTCGTGAAGCCGTTGAAAAAGCCAGAAGGTAAGAAAAATCTTGATTTCCACAATGCTCAGGCAGCTGCTAGAAAAGATGTCGAGAGAGCATTTGGGATTTTGCAAGCCCAATTTGCTATTGTGAGAGGACCGGCTAGATTTTGGGATCAAAAAATGCTTTGGTACATCATGCACGCTTGTGTGATCATGCACAACATGATCATCGAGAATGAGCGTGGCCAAGATTTAGACTACTCACAGTATGAGCTCTTGGGACATCCCGTGCGAGTGCGACGGAGGGCTGAAAGGGTAGCCCGTTTTGTTGCCTCCTATCATGTCATTCGGCGTCCCGCAACGCACAATGATCTTCAGAAGGATCTGATTGAAGAATGGTGGGCTGAAAGGGTTCATGAACTATTGGTTGTGTTTATTTATTGCATTATTTGTTGTACTGAACGATAAAACTATTTGTTTCAGTTGTAATAACTATTTATTGTTGATTTATTTTGTTTGTTTGATCGTTTTTTTCTATTTGTTGAACTGTATATGTGGTTTGCGCGCGCTGCATTTTTGCGCACCGCTGGAGCGGCGCGCGCGCGCTGCATTATAGCGCTGCTGCTGGAGCCAGCGCTGCGCGGCGCGGAAAAACAGCCTAAGCGCGCGCGGCAAATGCGTTTTTTGGGCGCGGCGCGTAGCGCGGCTGTTGAAGATGCTCTTATGCTTGAAAAGCAATTGGCAGTATATCATTGGACTTGCTATATAAAGATATATAAGGGCAACATGTTGTGTTGTTCCCCTCCTAAAAGCACTAGAAGTCCACCGAATTTAGTATCTTTATTACTCCCTTCGTCCCATAATGTAAGACGTTTTTTGACACTATACTATATTCTTTCCGAGGCTGCACCTGATCAGATCTGGGTCCTGGTGCGGGACGCTGATCCGGAGTGACGATCATGGTTTGGGGGTTGTGGCCACCATCCTCTGCTCGTGGTTGTTGTTCCCATCGTCAGATGGCCTCCCTGGTTTGGTCTTGTCGCTGACAAGTGGGGGGCGCTGGCAACAGTTGTGGTATGACCTATCCGGCAAACGTATTCAAGTCGGCCGACGTGGTCGCAAAGTGGTGGAGTTTCTGGACGCCGGGGATGTGGACCCTCTTGTATTCATGTATTTTTGTTTGGATCTGCTTTGTGAGAGGATCTTCCCATCACCATGTATCGATTTGGCTGTGTTACTTTATTTATAATGTGGGGTGAAAGCCATTTTCGGTAGAGTGCAGCCAATTTCATGAGATGGTTACAGTGTGCAACGGTATGGTTAGACCAAATCAGCTACTTCTACACATATCAGATGCGAAGGCTGAGTGTGTCCATGAAAAGAAAAACGAACAGACTGCGCTTTTTTAGAGATGAAAGACATTATTCATTCATCAAATACTACAGTTTGTGGGATATAAAGAGGGTTATGGGGGGTGAGACAGCCACGTATGACGCTCCTGAGCTAAAGAAAGCGAAGACTTAGCTAAACTATGAGCATCACTGTTGGCACGGCGCTTTTCAAAGACGATGTTGCAATTGAAACCCGCTGCTCTTGCTTTGATTTCTGTAATAACCATGCCGTAGTGGCCCTTACTGAAATTTCCACGCACACAACCCTGCAACCAAAAATGCTAGACGCACGTTTTACAGGGCATCCTTCTAACTAATCTCTCTGCCCCCCTGATTTTCAGGGGGTGTGGGCCGTTCCTCCCCCCAATCCTTAATTCTACTGGCCCATGTCAACCAATCCGTGAAACTCCGTAAAAAAAAGCCTGTTGATGTAGCATTGCCGCCCCTGCAACAACCCAAGAGCTGCTATCGCCCTCGGCCTAGTACAACGAGAGCAACTAGTTAACGAGCGCTCCTTCAGGAGCCTCGCAGCGATCAGCGCCACTTGGCGCGCTCTCAGCCATTCGCCACGTGTCGCGCTCTGGATGCTCCCTACGGATTTTATTATTTTTTATTTTTCCACACGCATTTTCGGCTTATTGAACGGTTTATTTCCCGGGTTTTTTTGACGTTCTGGTTTTCCACCGGTCTTCCTTAGCTTTTCGACGAAAAAAAAAATTGTGCGAAAAAATATGTTTTTTTTTCGTGAAAGTCACGGTTTTGCTTCCGCGAGAGGCACGGTTGTGCTTTCGCGACAGTCACAGTCGTGCCTCTCGGAAAGGGAAAAATAACGCGTTTTCTGTTTTTTTTTCTTTTTCGCGAGAGTCACGGTTTTGCTTCCGCGAGAGGCACGGTTGTGCTTTCGCGAGAGTCACGGCCGTGCCTCTTTCGGAAAGGAAAAAAACGTGTTTTCTGATTTTTTTTTTCTTTTTCGCGAGAGTCGCGATTTTGCTTCCGCGAGAGGCACGGTTGTGCTTTCGCGAGAGTCACGGCCGTGCCTCTTTCGAAAAGGAGAAAAACCCGTTTTCTG
>LR738709.1:32896545-32915831 GCA_902687465.1 Secale cereale | reverse complement strand
CGGTTTTGCTTCCGCGAGAGGCACGGTTTTGCTTTCGCGAGAGTCACGGCCGTGCCTCTTTCGAAAAGGGGAAAAACACGTTTTCTGTTTTGATTTTCTTTCGCGAGTGTCACGGTTTTGCTTCCGTGAGAGGCACGGTTGTGCTTTCGCGAGAGTCACGGCCGTGCCTCTCTTAAAGGGAAAAAACGCGTTTTCTGTTTTTTTTCGCGAGAGTCACGGTTTTGCTTCCGCAAGAGGCACGGTTGTGCTTTCGCGAGAGTCACGGCCGTGCCTCTTTCGGAAAGGTAAAAAAACGCGTTTTCTGTTTTTTTTCCTTTCGCGCGAGTCACGGTTTTGCTTCAGCGAGAGTCACGGTTGTGCTTTCGCGAGAGTCACGGCCGTGCCTCTTTCGGAAAGGGAAAAAATCAGTGCGTCCGGTTCGGTTTTTTCGCCCGGTTTCTTTCGTGAAAAAAAAGTTTGTCATAACCTATCAACACGGGATCTAGTTTTGAAGATCTCGACACGAGGAATTCAACGCTGAAAACGGTTCGGGATTTGGACGCACGGTTTAAGAGATAAAATATTTTGAATAAACGGATCTACGAAAAAGGGAAAACGCTCCGGTTGCGACAAGTGGCGCACATACAGCGCGCCACTTGTAGCAACATGAGGGTTTGGGGGTGATCTTTGCAACGAGTACTTCTCAATTAGTGATTTCCTAGTACAACTCCCTCCGGATCCTCTGGACGTGATTGTACTCCAGCCCAAGTCCTTTGTTTGCAGCTCACGGTTCCGGCATAAAATAATCGGCTTGACTACAAGTTTTGTCCCGCACACAGACGTGATGAGCCCATCTTGTTTCTGATTTCGCTCATTCCCATCAGCAAAATATCAAGACCCACACTTGTTCTTCTCTCTCTTTCTCATGTACTTCAGTTGGGGACAAAAGATCTATGTTGACTGCTTTGGATGCTCCGGAGAGCAATATATTTCGGTGTGCATTGATCCTGGATCTCCTGCTAGGAGACGTTAATAGGAGTTAATTCCTTGAAAGTATTTTGCTCTCCCGTATCAAACCTAAAAGATATGTCGCAGCTAAGTTTACAGACATGCATTGATCTTGGATGTATGTACATTTTTTTCTCTCGAGGAATCCTGCACGTACGTACATTAAAGATATGTCACAACAAGAATAATAGCCCTAACACCGCCAACAAAAGAAAACTAGGGTTGTGGAGTGCCGATCTGAAGAAACTCCCCAGAGCCACCGATTCCCCTTGTGTGCATGCTGCCATAACCATATGTCGGCCTTCCGAAGACTTAAGCCAAGACCAACCATGCATTCAGCTGAAGACTATCTTATAGCCCTCACGACCATCGAAGTTCACCTGTCCTAACAAGGATCTGAGACCTTAATTAGTGTTGCACCAATACCACACACCCAGTGATCCAACATTTTTCGATGTTGCGAGGTGGATATGAATTAGACACCACCTCAATGATGGACCATACGGATAGCAAACCAGCAATCATAGAATCAATGGTTCTCGTGATAGAATCACAATTTTTCACCAAAAGCGTTCTTTGTGATGATGGATTTTATTTGTAAAGTGCATGTTAGCTCTTGCGATGGTAGTCTTCTTGTTGGTTCGGCATTGCCGTTCTTGGTTCTGGGCTTGGTAGGTTTAGTTGTGTTTTCTCTGTTCGAGGCGAGTACTCCTTCTCGCTGCCCCGGGCAGCATGTTCACACATGCCTTCATTCGTGTCATGTTGTACCCTTTGTTGTATTGATTTATTCTATTCCTCTTATTAATGAAAAGATACACAACCTTTGCGTATTCATGATTTTTTCCATCCAAAGCACTTTGGACTTCTTCTTTTTTTGCGAAAAGAACTCCAGATTAAATTGGAAAGGACAGTGCTAACTTCCACACGTCCTGATTTTAGCGATAGATCCGGACGACCAGTTCCTACCTGATCGCTATCATCCCACGCCCTCTTCCACTGATTTTTTTCCTTCTCTAAAAAACTGTAGATGAAACAACAAATCGTTAGTGATTTTTTATGGTTTTTTGCTTCACAATATGAGAAGAAACTAAAAGTGCTTGAAAGAGGGTTCGAACGCAGGTCTATGCAATAAGTATTGAACCAAATAACCAACTAGGACACTTTTAGTTGTTGTCTATTGTCGATAAACAATATTATTTGAACCTTTCTTATTTTCGCCATATCAGAAAAATTATGAACTTTGTCTTGGTAACTTTGGCATGACAAGCATGGTGATTATGGTATGAGTAACATGATAAGGCTGGTAACTACAGTACGAGAAGACTAAATCATGATAACTTTAGCATGGGGAGGTATGGTAATTTAACACAGAAATTACCGGTGAATGTTTCAAAAAAAAATCGCTTGGATGAAAGATACCATGGTGTTTAAACATGACATATTAGGTCTGTCATGCAGAAAATTGTCATAAACTTACATGGAAATTACCGGAGAAGTTATGTTTCAACGTTTTTTCCTCGAAGTCAAAGTTAAAATGGTGGTTGAACATTAGTTATGAGGTCCGTGGTGCATAAATGAACATGCTATTTACACAAAAGTTACCAGGGCATGTTTCAATAAAAAAATCCCATGGTAAAAATTATCAATGTGTTGTATGTAAGTAATCGGGTGTCTAGTGCGTAAAATACCTTGCTATTTACGCTACGTTATCAGGGTATATTTCTAGATCTTTTCGCCCATGAAAAAAAGTTTTCAATGTGTTTATATGTAAGTTATCAGGTCTATCGTGTTTGAATTACCATCTTATTTACACAGAAGTTAGCGTGCTATTTGTTTAGGGTAGCGTGCTATTTGGGTTTAGGTTAGTGTGCTATTTGAATTACCATCTTATTTACACGCAAATCACCTTGTTGAAGCTAGAGTGCTATTTGTATGTAATTTATGAGGTATGGAGGTGTATATTATCATGTTATTTACACAGAAGTTATCGGGTGTATATTTTCAACAATTTTTTCACTTGGTCAAGGTTGTCGTGGTGTTTGTACCTAAGTTATCTGGTTAGTTTATAGAATGATCATGCGATTTAAATAGAAGTTACTGGAGCATGTTTTAGTTAAAAAAATATGGGTTTGTGTAGATATGAAAAGCATATTGTTTTCTATTTCTTTGGAAAAAGGAGTTTTCCTTAATTCTCAGAGAAAAGACTCGTTCCTGGAACTCAATGAGATGGTTGCTTAGTTAAATTAACTACTATGTCATCCATTCCCTCAAAAAACTACTACATCATCCATATTCGAATGACATGGCAAGCAAATATGTTGTCTAGATTTCAGTTTTATTGTTCGTTTGGTGCATTTGTACCTAAGGGCAGAAACTCAACTGTTAACATATGGTCTTTCATATTTTCTACATGGAAACTAGCCTAGCTCAGTTGGCAAAAGGGGTCAACTTTTCTTTGGTGACCTTGGTTCAAATCCTAGTAAAGACAATTATATTTTTCTTCTATTTTGAAAGAGAACGGAGAGAAAAACTGGGATGGGGAGGAAAAATCTAAATACGGAGATAGAGAGAGGCGTTCGGAACTGTCGCTAAATTTAGTCGCATGTAAATTAGCTTTCTCGAATTGAAAATAAGCAGGAGTACAACGCAACCCCAGAAAAATAAGAAATCACAAATAGCACCCTAGGGAACCAATCTAGCCACACCACCAACGTGGGATTTCTATTGTTTTTAGACTGCGGTAGTATCATAAGTTAATATCATACATATGGTAATATTATATAATACTACCTTCATAATGCATAGCATCATAGATTAGTATTGTAGATGCCCTTCTTTATTGTCATGCAAGCCATATACGATATCTTCATATATATGATACTCAACTCTTTTTATTATTTAATTTTGTCACTTTTTCAATATTGTCTAGTTAACATGCATACTATCTACGATACTCCAAATATGGGCCAAATTAAATGCCTCACAACAACCAGTTTGCAAAAGGCACCTTGTGCACAATAATCCAAGTGCGAGTAATTTAAGATACCCCACTAGTAGAAAACAGGGCATTAGACCAGGCCTGTCCAGCCCATTAGCCCCGGTTCAATCTAGAACCGGGTCCAATGGGGGCACTGGACCCGGTTCGTGAGCCCAGGGAGCCGGCCGGGCCACGTGAACCATTGATCCCGGTTCGTTTGGACCTTTTGGTCCCGGTTGGAGCGACAAACCGGGACCAATGGCTCTTGGTCCTGGCCCACCACCATTGGTCCCGGTTGGTGATATGAACCGGGACCAAAGGCTCCCCTTTAGCCCCGGTTCATAGCACCAACCGGGACCAATGAGGTGCCTATATATAAACCCTCACTCAAGAGCAGAGCTCACTGCTCTGTTTTTTTTTCTGGCCGAGGAGGAGAGGGGTTAGTGATGCTCTAGCTCACCTCCTATGCACACAACGTGTTCGGTGGAATGCCCGAGCCACACTAGTTAAGCTTTTCTCCTCTCGAAGCTCTATTTTCTCCGAGATTTGTCTAGGTTTAGCGGTCCGTCACGTCCCGTCCCCGTCTTCGCCGCCGTCGATCGCCCCCGCCGATCTCGTCACCGGCACCACCATGGTGAGCCTCTTGTTATGTCCATGCTTTTCTTACTTTTATTATTGGTTGTTATTATTGCTTTAGATAGATATTTGTCTAATTTTCTTACGTTTATTATTGCTTGTTATTATATAGTGCGATGGTTTTGATATCCGCCCACATGGGCCCTCGTCCTGTCTACGATTCGGATGTGGTATATTATCTTTAATTTATAACTAATTGTTTTAGTGTTTATGATAGTTATGCCGACCAACCTGACATGCATAGATGTTTTATTATGTCTAGGAGGTAGTTGAACCGGAAATTCCAACCGACCCTCTTGTGGAGAGGTTAAATTTAGTTGAAGAGGAAAACATTTCCTTAAAGAAAAAATTGGAAAAAATGGAGGAGGAGAAGATGGAATTGGAGTTGCATGTTGCGGAAGTCATCGATGATCACAAGATCAAGATGGACCCTATTGTCGAGAGGTTAAATTTAGTTGAAGAAGAAAACAAATTCTTGAAGGAAAAAATAAAAAAAATTGTGGACAAGAAGATGATATTGGAGTTGCATGTTGCGGATGTCGTCGATGATCACAAGATCAAGATGGATGCAATGCGGTTGAAGATTAAAAAGATTAGAAAATATGCCATTCATACCGAGGCTTGGTATCATTATGCCCTTGGATCAATTGTTACCTTGGTTGCGATTATGATCGCATTTGTTTTCGCATTGAAAAGTTTTACATAGTTTCGATGTGTATGGAGAGCTATATGTTGTTAGATGAGAACTATATATGTATGTACTTTGGTTTTAATGTGATGATGAACTTTTATCCATTTGGTCACTTAATTATCTATTTATGATGTTCTGTAATGGTTTTTGACACACTTAATTATATATAATGCACGCAGATGAACCGGCAATGGATGTACGGTGACAGACACACCTCCGAGTACATGAAGGGCGTGCATGAGTTTCTAAATGCGGCTGAGGCAAACAAGCAGAATGGTTTTATGTGTTGTCCATGCACTAAATGTGTGAATAGGATGTCTTACTCTAACCGGAAAATCCTTCACTCCCACCTGCTTTACAAGGGTTTCATGCCACACTATAATGTTTGGACGAGGCACGGAGAAATAGGGGTTATGATGGAAGACGGCGAAGAAGAAGAGTACGATGACAACTATGTGCCCGCTGAATACGGTGATGCTGCAATGGGGGGAGCTGGTGAAGATCAAGAGGAACCAGACGATGTGCCCAATGATGCTGCAATGGGTGAAGCTGCTGAAGATCAAGAGGAACCAAATGATGATCTCCGCCGGGTCATTGTCGATGCAAGGACACAATGCGAAAGTCAAAAGGAGAAGATGAAGTTCGATCGCATGTTAGAGGATCACAAAAAAGGGTTGTACCCCAATTGCGAAGATGGCAACACAAAGCTCGGTACCGTACTGGAATTGATGCAGTGGAAGGCAGAGAATGCTGTGGCTGACAAAGGATTTGAGAAGCTACTGAAAATATTGAAGAAGAAGCTTCCGAAGGATAACGAATTGCCCAACAGTACATACGCAGCAAAGAAGGTCGTATGCCCTCTAGGATTGGAGGTGCAGAAGATACATGCATGCCCTAATGACTGCATCCTCTACCGCGGTGCATACAAGGATCTGAACGCATGCCCGGTATGCGGTGCATTGCGGTATAAGATCAGATGAGATGACCCTGGTGATGTTGATGGCGAGCCCGCCAGGAAGAGGGTTCCTGCGAAGGTGATGTGGTATGCTCCTATAATACCACGGTTGAAACGTTTGTTTAGAAACAGAGAGCATGCGAAGTTGATGCGATGGCACAGTGAGGACCGTAAGAAAGACGGGAAGTTGAGAGCACCTGCTGACGGGTCGCAGTGGAGAAAAATCGAGAGAAAGTACTGGGAGGAGTTTGCAAAGGACGCAAGGAACGTATGGTTTGCTTTAAGCACGGATGGCATTAATCCTTTCGGGGAGCAGTGCAGCAATCACAGCACCTGGCCCATGACTCTATGTATGTATAACCTTCCTCCTTGGATGTGCATGAAGCGGAAGTTCATTATGATGCCAGTTCTCATCCAAGGCCCTAAGCAACCCAGCAACGACATTGATGTGTACCTAAGGCCATTAGTTGAAGAACTTTTACAACTGTGGAATGGAAACGGTGTACGTGCGTGGGATGAGCACAGACAGGAGGAATTTGACCTAAAGACGTTGCTGTTCGTGACCATCAACGATTGGCCCGCTCTCAGTAACCTTTCAGGACAGACAAACAAAGGATACAACGCATGCACGCACTGTTTAGATGACACTGAAAGTATATACCTGGACAAGTGCAGGAAGAATGTGTACCTGGGCCATCGTCGATTTCTTCCGACCAACCATCAATGTCGAAAGAAAGCCAAACATTTCAAAGGCGAGGCAGATCACCGGAAGAAGCCCGCCATGCGTACCGGTGATCACGTACTTGCTATGGTCAATGATTTACACGTAATCTTTGGAAAGGGCCTGATACGTCTCAAACGTATCTACTTTTCCAAAAACTTTTGATATTGTTTTGGCCTCATTCTTGCATGATTTGGACTAAACTAACCCGGACTGACGCTGTTTTCAGCAGAGCTGCCTGTATGGTTTATTTGTGTGCAGGAAAACGGATTTTTAGGTATCTCAGAAAAATCCACGAAAAATCACAGAAAATCCACGCACCCGAAGGAACCAGAAGCCAGAAGTGGGGCCAGAGGGGGGCCAGGGGGTGCCCAGGCGCCCTGTGGGCGCGCCCCCCCCCCTGGGCCGCGCCGGGGGGCCGCCTGGGTGGGTCCCACACCCCCTGGTGCCCTACTTCGCCTCGTATTTTTACTCCCGACGCAGAAACCCCAGATCAGAAGTTCTTTCGCAGTTTTCCGTCGCGGAGCCGCCGCCACCCTCTGTTCTTCCTCGGGAGGGCTAATCTGGAGGCTGTTTTGGCCTCCGGAGAGGGGAGATCGTCGCCATCGTCATCATCATCACCACTCCATCATCCCTCCATGACTTCTCCCTCCATGTGTAAGTAATTCCCCTGCTGTAGGCGAAGGGGATGGTAGGGATTGGATGAGTTAGATCATGTAATAGTTTATCAGATCGTTGGGGGCATGTTGCCTATTATCTACTATGGTGTTTATCATCTTTGCTACAACTTGTTATTCTTAATGCTTGACACTTAGGGCACGAGTGCCATGATTTCATATCTGAACCATATGTGTTTGCATGAATATATTTGTGTTCGTGATCCTATCTATGAGTTGTTTGCACCTGTTACGGTTCGGAACCGGCGATCCCAAAAGTGACAGCTTGGGACACCAAAGGGGATGGTCCGTAGTTTGAGGATTACATGTATCCATTGAGTTCATTGCTTTGTTCCGGTGCTCTTTGACAGGAGCACCTTAATATCCATAAGTTCCTTTTGGCCCCGTTCGTAGCGGGATGGTAGGACAAAAGATGTTGTGCAAGTTCTTATTGCAAGCACGTACAACTACCTACGAGATACATGCCTAATGTTTGATATTTGCCTAGATGATTATTACTTTTCCGTGTGCCGTGCCCCAAGTTAGAATCTATCTCATCCATGCAGCGCCCAACCATCCATCTCCCTAGCCTACAGTGTTTTAAATCCTGCTTGTCACTAGTTGCTACTTTTGCCATTTACTACTGCTATTTACTTTTGCTGTTTACTTTTACTATTGCTATCATCACTATCATATCACTGTTACCACTTATCTTTTGTTGCAAGTAAGTATATTTCAGGTGCGGTTGAATTGACAACTCAACTGTCAAAGCTTATAAATACTCTTTGGCTCCCCGTGTGTCGAATCAATAAATTGGGTTATTCTTACCCGCGAAGACTATCTCGATCCCTTACGGTTGAGGGTTATCAAGTACCGTTTTCTGGCGCCGTTGCCGGGGAGCATAGCATTATTTACAAGTCTACTTGAGGTATCCTACCTGCTGCACTTCATCCACTATGGGTAAGAAAGGAGACCCCAAGGTTCCGATCTTACCATCCACTACAAGAAGAGGTACTGCTCTGAGCACTAGTGCTACACTTGATTCACCTTCCGTTATGAGTAAGTTTGCCTCACCACCACCACATGATGCTCCTACTGAATCTGTTACTATGTCTGATACTCTTGATGATGCTTCTACTACTTTTGATGATATTAGTTCGCTTGGTTATGCTCTTGAGAAACAAATTGCTGCTGCTGCTAAAAAGTCTGGAATTGAACTTCCTGTTGCTCGCTATCCTATTGGTGAAACTTATGATTATCCTGATTTGTGTAAACTCAAAGAGAGTCTCCTCGATGATGATTACTATATACTAGATGAGGATTTATGCAGGGAACTGACAGAGTTTTCCGGCTCTGACCCTGAAGCTATTAAGAAACTGTTTGAAAAACACTCTCTGAAGAACAAAACCGTTCCTAATCCTGAATTTGCTACATCTCCTATATGCATTGATGATCCTAATTATGATTTCTCTATTGATCTTTCACTTATACCTATGGTTGAAGCTGACCCCTTTTATGGCAGAGAAAATGATGATGCTATTGCACACCTGACTAAACTCGGTGAGTTGGGTAGCCTGTTTACCACAGATGAGAAGATACGATACTTTTATGTGACCAAGCTTCTTCCTTTCTCCTTGAAGGAGGGTGCTAAAGCATGGTATGATTCACTCCCATGCGGTTCCATTAAGAGTCCTCAGGACTTAGCTCACTCTTTTGTTGATAAGTACTTTCCTGCTCACATGCAACATGCTGCTTTACAAAGAATTTATAACTTTAAACAGTTGCAGGATGAGTCCCTCCCTAAAGCTTGGGGGAGGTACTGCGGTCTGATTCGGGCTAGACCTGGACATGACATCCCTAAGAACGAATTAATCGACATATTCTATGCTGGTCTAACTGATGAATCCAGGTCCTATTTGGACAGTTGTGCTGGTTGTGTTTTCTGGAAAAGAACACCGGACGATGCGGAAGATTTGATGGGCAGGATTGCCAAAAACCATGAAGATTGGTCCGTCCCTGAACCACCTCCACCAACAAAGAAGAGGGGCATGTTTGTTCTAAGCCCCGAGGATATGCGAGAAGCAAAGAAGTCTATTAAAGAGAAAGGTATTAAAGCTGAAGACGTGAAGAATCTACCCCCTATTGAGAAGCTGTGTGAGCCTACCACTCACCCTCCTATGGTTGAGGTACACTCTCTTTTAGATTTCAACGCAAGTGACATCCCTCATGGTAAGCCTCCTGATCAATGTTTAGATGAGTTTGATAATTTTATTATGAAACAAAATCATTTTAATGAGAGGATAGAAGTCAGTTGCATGATAATTCCCTTGCTATCAAAAGACTGCTTGATGTTTTAGATTGAACAGTTAATGATGTTCAATGTCTTGTGAAGCATTTTCAAATGGTTCAAACTCAGCTTGATCAAATTTCTAATGTGCAAAGAGATTTGCTTGCTAACAATGCCAAACAAGATAATTTGCAGGCTTTCGGGATTAAGACCCGAGGAGGAACTAGTACTCAAGATCCTCTTTATCCAGAGGGACATCCGAAGAGAATCGAACAGGATTCTCAAATGCAGGAAGAAGAAATTGTTGGCTCTCCAAAGAAAAAGAAGAAACATAAGGAGAATGACAATTCTAATGATCCTATTGCAGATGAAGGACCAACTATTGATCCCAACAGTGTATCTATCTCCGATGCTGAGACTGAAGACGGTGCTGAACCTGAAGGTGATAATAATGAGAAGAATGATCCGCCTGAAGTTCGAGAAGAAGAAGCACCTGACAAACGTAAGAAGTACACTAAAGAAGACTTCATCGCAAGAAAACATGGGAAGGAGAGAGAACCATGGGTACAGAAACCCATGCCCTTTCCAGGTAAGTCAATCAAATCTAAAGAAGAAGAGCATTATAATAAGTTTTGTGAGTGGATTAAACCTCTTTTTCTTCAAATCCCTTTGACTGATGCTATTAAGTTACTTCCTTATTCAAAATATATGAAAGATATTGTCACTAATAAAAGAAAAGTTCCTAATGATGCAATATCTACTATGCTTGCTAACTACTCTTTCAGTGGCAAAATTCCTGAGAAGCTCGGTGATCCAGGTATACCCACCATTCCTTGCTCCATAATGAATAATTATGTCAAAACTGCTTTATGTGATCTTGGAGCAGGATTGAGTGTTATGCCTCTCTCTCTTTACGAGAGGCTTTGTTTAGAGAAACTAATTCCTACAGATATCTCCCTTTAGATGGCTGACAAGTCAACCGCTGTTCCGATAGGTATTTGTGAGGATGTTCCCGTAGAAGTTGCTAATTGTTTAATTCTTACTGATTTTGTTGTGCTTGACATGCCCGAGGATGGGAGCATGTCCATTATTCTTGGTAGACCTTTTCTTAACACCGCAGGTGCTATTATTGATTGCAATAAAGGGAAGGTTACCTTCCATTTGAATGATAAAGAACACACGGTATATTTTCCGAAGAAGACCGACAGGAGGCATGCCCTCAACTCTATAGAGAATATCGAGACCGTGAAGATTGGAGAATGGGACTGTCCACTACATGTGCCTCACAAATATAAAACTATCATGGTGGGAACAATGTCCATCGAAGTAAAGGTGCAGTGATTACTTCGTAAGAGGTGAGACTTTTTGCTCTATATATCGCTTGTTTGTTGGTAAGACTTGATCAACCTTACTAGTAAACATGTTTTATATGGATAAAAAGTTGAGCTTGTTATGTTTTCACTTGTTTTTAGTTTTGTCCTACTTGCTGTACCAAGTATTTATGTTTTTGAAGCTTCATGGTACTACTAACTACTTCAAGTTTTCAGAGAGTTTCGCAGCTTTTTGAACTTCGAAAAATTTTCAACAGTGAAGTTTTCAGAAAAAATCCAGAAAAATTATAATAAAAATTTCCACGATGGGTGAGACCTAGAAAGTCCTGGGGCCAGCCAGGGGGGGCCACCAGTGGCCCAGGCGGCCAGCTGGCGCGGCCCAGCCCCTGGCCGCGCCCATAGGGTGCCTGGGGCCCACAGGGCCCCCCTCCAGGTATGTCTTTTTCCTCCCTCTCTCTTTTTCTCCAGAAACCCGAGTTCTGGTCTTGTTCTTGTGTTCTTGCTGTTCTTGGAGGCGATTCTTCGATCTCTTTCTATAGCCCATCATTTGAGCTGAAATTTTGAGCAAATACTCCCTGATATGTGACTCCTCCACCCCTCCAATTAGATTTTTGATTGGTGGCCTCATTTGTGAGTATTTAGTAGTTCTTGGTGCTGTAGAGATGAGCTTGCATGCATGTGTAGAAAGTTATTTTTCAAGTTTTGATGCAAGTTTATGCCTTGGGCAAGTGAGTTGAGTAGTTTGCCTTAGCTCACTTTGTTTTAATCCTCGTTTTTGTAAATTGTAATTTTTTTTCAGAAATGAGTTTGTTAGGAAGGGCAAAAGGATGGCTTGAGAAGAGGAGGCCCGCACACTCCGATCGAGTCACTAGAGCAGCAGCTTCACCATCGACTGCTACGGTGAGCTATAATGAAGATCATGTGCCCCTGGAGTTGTTGGAAGATACAAGTCCAGCACGTGCGATGACATTTCCATGTGATGAATTCATGGAAGCTGCGGGAATCAAGGATGAGTTTTATAATCTTTGTGCTAATGCAGGTTTGACACGACTCGTCACGAGCCGTGTTACTCAGTATCAAAAACTCACCTCCAGTTTCATTAACAGTTTTAGATATAATCCTGATTCAGGTGCTATTGAGTTAAAAATTTATAATGATCTTATCACCATGACTTTGGGAATTTTTTGTGAAATAATAGGTGTGCCGAACGTTGGGAGGACGGCAAGGATGGCCACTCAGCCCTCCGAGCTGAAAACCGTCATCAACTCTCTCTGCAGCATGGGTACGAGGGATATTCATCGGTCGGAGATCTCCAGCATCTTATTTCCTCACCTCAGGTATTTTGCATATTATATTACCAGAGGGGTGCTAGCTCGTGACAACACGAGCAACATTTCTGCTCCAGATATTGCTATCCTGGCAGTAGCTCTCTCAGGGAGGTCTGATTATAATCTGGGTATCTTAATTGCTCGACGCCTTGCTATGAACGGTAACAAGGGGGACTTATATGGTGGCGTTTATGCCACACTTATCTTAGAGCATCTTGGAGGCACCCCACACCCTGATGATACTCCTTTTACTTATTTAAGCTTTGATCTTGCTGCTATGAAAAGGCATAAGTATGTTACCATGGGTTCTGAGCTTGATAATCTTATTTATATCTTGCGTTTCGGAACTACCGCGGAACGCGAGATCCGTCTACCTGCACCTCTTTTGTTTGATTTTTCTCGCAGGAACGGATGGTCCTTTGATGTTGTTCAGTTCGATGAGTTCATGGTCCAGCATCAGTTTCATAACCCCATGGAGGGGGTTGTGCCCGACGAGGAGAGGCACGGTGAGATACCACATTTTCAGGAAGAGACCGCCATCGAGTTTGGTGAAGGTTCTTCCTCTGTTTGGCGTTCGGAACCTTCCTCGTGGGAGACTCCGAGGAGTTCCGTGTACGCGCCAGCATCCTTCTACGACCCTTGGTCTCATCACCATACCCCCGGAGCAGGAGGCTCCTGGGGGCAGTAGCTGCTACCAACTTAGGCCAAAAGCCTAAGCTTGGGGGAGTACGTGCCCTTCTCACTTTTCCATTGTATTGTCCGTTTTATTTGCTTTGATCTTTTCGAAGTTTTTGCCCGTTCTTCTTTGTTCCTCTCTTTGCAAAAACAACAAAAATATTTTCTCTTTCTTTTGCTTTTATGTAACCTTTGAAAAAAACCAAAAAGATTTCCTTTCTCTCTTTAGTTTGCTTTGTTTTCAGAGATCAGCTCGAGTCCGTGATGGCATTTAATTACATTTCCTACGTTCGATCGTGCAAGCGACAAGCAGTGATGAAGATCGACTAAAAGGAAGCAACAAGGAAGATCGGTATGAACTCTTATTGTTTTTACTTTTGTACATATGCCTGTACTTATGATCTAGAGACCAGCTTGTAGCGACATAGTGCTATGTTTACAGTGCTCTTCCAGTGGTTCATGCTTTCCTTGTGGCTAGTCTCGAATAACTAGAGTATATAATGTGTTATTGAAATGATCTACATGCATTGCACTGTTCATAGTCTGGTATACTAAGGTGGTATTTCCCTTTAGAGAATTTTTGGATTGACTTGGCACATGCTTACACATGTTTAAGACTAAAAAGTCTACTCTGCCTTGATGATCTTTGAGTTTTAGAATAGTTATATCACTTTCATGCCCGATTCAATGTTGCTTTGTCGCTCTGCATGATTATGACCGTTATTGCTCTCTAGTTGGTCGCTACCCAGTCTTTTGCTAAACCTCCACCTGTACTAAGCGGACTGACTGCTTGTGCATCCAAAATCCTTAAAACCTGTTATGCCATATGAGTCCACCACACCTTCCTATACATGGTATTTATCTGCCATTCCTAACGAAGACTTTCGTGTACCATCTCGAAATTAATCAAAAGCATTTCTCTTTTTGTGCCTATGTTTTAGCTCATGAGGAAGTAGTAGTTAATTCATGATCTTTTTAAGTTGGACATGTTTCACCCCTGGATTGCATGTATAATGTGCAAACCCATAATACGATAAGGAACTGGCATTGAGTGCGCCCGGCTCTAAAAGATAATATAACAAACAAACCCTCCTTCACGCTTTATTCATGAGAAATCAGAAAACTTTGGCAGTGATAAACAAAGGAGATTAAGAGGATGTGATCGTCCTCGTGCGGGAGCCGTTCCTCGAGACTTGTCCACTCAAAAAGTGATTGAGTTATCTACTAGCATTCGTTGACGAAATATGCACCTCTCAAAAACATATTTACTTCTGTTTTTAAAACCAAGAGCTCTGGTACATGTTTAGTTTTTGTTTCCGACCACGGGTTGTCAACCTTGCCAATAAAAGCCACGGTTCGAGAGTCTCACTTTCTTTCTTCAAAGCACCGACTAGGAGAGCATAATTGTCATTCTGAGTGTAATGTGCATTGTCCCAAAGTATTACATTGTCTTCTGCATACTTGTGATATGATTTATTCTGAAATTCTTAGTTCTAGTCTCCTTTAAAACTCTGGAGGAGTTTCTGCATTTATGTTTTGCTTCACTCATGGAGGCTAGCGAGATACCACCCTAATATGCTCGAGCTATGTGCAATGTAATCTTGTCTTGATTTTCAGTAATATATTATTTAATTTTAAATATTTGTGACTGGTCACTTGAAAGAAGGATTGCTCCTTGCATTGTCCTCATAAGTACTGTTTCAATACTTGCTAAACTCTTTTCGTAGTACATGCTTATATACATCTAATGAAGCAAAAGAGTTTGTCAAAGTTTTCTTTGTCGCGTCCAGTTCGTTGAACTGAATTGCTTGAGGACAAGCAATATGCTAAGCTTGGGAGAGTTGATACGTCTCAAACGTATCTACTTTTCCAAACACTTTTGATATTGTTTTGGCCTCATTCTTGCATGATTTGGACTAAACTAACCCGTACTGACGCTGTTTTCAGCAGAGCTGCCTGTATGGTTTATTTGTGTGCAGGAAAATGGATTGTTAGGTATCTCAGAAAAATCCACAAAAAATCACAGAAAATCCACGCACCCGAAGGAACCAGAAGCCAGAAGTGGGGCCAGAGGGGGGCCAGGGGGTGCCCAGGCGCCCTGTGGGCGCGCCCCCCTGGGTCGCACCGGGGGGCCGCCTGGGTGGGTCCCACACCCCCTGGTGCCCTACTTCGCCTCGTATTTTTACTCCCGACGCAGAAACCCCAGATCAGAAGTTCTTTCGCAGTTTTCCGTCGCGGAGCCGCCGCCACCCTCTGTTCTTCCTCGGGAGGGCTAATTTGGAGGCTGTTTTGGCCTCCGGAGAGGGGAGATCGTCGCCATCGTCATCATCATCACCACTCCATCATCCCTCCATGACTTCTCCCTCCATGTGTGAGTAATTCCCCTGCTGTAGGCGAAGGGGATGGTAGGGATTGGATGAGTTAGATCATGTAATAGTTTATCAGATCGTTGGGGGCATGTTGCCTATTATCTACTATGGTGTTTATCATCTTTGCTACAACTTGTTATTCTTAATGCTTGACACTTAGGGCCCGAGTGCCATGATTTCAGATCTGAACCATATGTGTTTGCATGAATATATTTGTGTTCGTGATCCTATCTATGAGTTGTTTGCACCTGTTACGGTTCGGAACCGGCGATCCCAAAAGTGACAGCTTGGGACACCAAAGGGGATGGTCCGTAGTTTGAGGATTACATGTATCCATTGAGTTCATTGCTTTGTTCCGGTGCTCTTTGACAGGAGCACCTTAATATCCATAAGTTCCTTTTGGCCCCGTTCGTAGCGGGATGGTAGGACAAAAGATGTTGTGCAAGTTCTTATTGCAAGCACGTACAACTACCTACGGGATACATGCCTAATGTTTGATATTTGCCTAGATGATCATTACTTTTCCGTGTGCCGTGCCCCAAGTTAGAATCTATCTCATCCATGCAGCGCCCAACCATCCATCTCCCTAGCCTACAGTGTTTTAAATCCTGCTTGTCACTAGTTGCTACTTTTGCCATTTACTACTGCTATTTACTTTTGCTGTTTACTTTTACTATTGCTATCATCACTATCATATCACTGTTACCACTTATCTTTTGTTGCAAGTAAGTATATTTCAGGTGCGGTTGAATTGACAACTCAACTGTCAAAGCTTATAAATACTCTTTGGCTCCCCGAGTGTCGAATCAATAAATTGGGTTATTCTTACCCGCAAAGACTATCTCGATCGCTTACGGTTGAGGGTTATCAGGGCCCCGGCGCACTAGCTGTTCCAAATGACGCTGAGGGACACGCACCCATGTGGAAGAAGAAATCTATATTTTGGGACCTACCCTACTGGAAAGACCTAGAGGTCCGCTCTTCAATCGACGTGATGCACGTGACGAAGAACCTTTGCGTGAACCTGCTAGGCTTCTTGGGCGTGTATGGAAAGACAAAAGATACAGCTGAGGCACGGGAGAACCTGCAACGTTTGCACGAAAAAGACGGCATCCCTCCGAAGCAGTATGAAGGTCCTGCCAGCTATGCTCTTACGAAAAAAGAGAAAGAAATCTTCTTTGAATGCCTGCTCAGTATGAAGGTCCCGACTGGCTTCTCGTCGAATATAAAGGGAATAATAAATATGGCAGAGAAAAAGTTCCAGAACCTAAAGTCTCATGACTGCCATGTGATTATGACGCAACTGCTTCCGGTTGCATTGAGGGGGCTTCTACCGGAAAACGTCCGATTAGCCATTGTGAAGCTATGTGCATTCCTCAATGCAATCTCTCAGAAGGTGATCGATCCAGAAATCGTACCAAGGCTAAGGAGTGATGTGGTGCAATGTCTTGTCAGTTTCGAGCTTGTGTTCCCACCATCCTTCTTCAATATCATGACACACGTCCTAGTTCATCTAGTCGACGAGATTGTCATTCTAGGGCCCGTATTTCTACACAATATGTTCCCCTTTGAGAGGTTCATGGGAGTCCTAAAGAAATATGTCCGTAACCGCGCCAGGACAGAAGGAAGCATCTCCATGGGCCATCAAACAGAGGATGTCATCGGGTTTTGTGTTGACTTCATTCCTGACCTTAATAAGATAGGTCTCCCTAAATCGCGGTACGACGGGAGACTGACTGGAAAAGGCACGCTTGGAAGGGACTCAATAATATGCAGGGACGGATATTCTTGGTCTCAAGCACACTACACAGTTCTACAGAACTCTACATTAGTGACCCCGTATGTCGATGAACACGAGAACAGTCTGCGCTCCAAACACCCGGAGCAGTGCGACGACTGGATTACATGTGACCACATCAGGACTTTCAGCAGTTGGTTGGAAACACGTCTCAGAGGTGACAACACTGTTTGTGATGAGTTGTACTTGTTGTCCAGGGGACCATCTTTGACTGTATTGATTTACAAAGGATACGAGATAAATGGGAATACATTTTACACGATTGTCCAAGATCAAAAGGGCACCAACCAAAACAGCGGTGTCCGCTTTGATGCAACAACCGAGAGGGGAAAGGACACATATTATGGTTACATAGTGGACATATGGGAACTTGACTATGGATATGATTTTAAGGTCCCTTTGTTTAAGTGCAAATGGGTCAATCTGTCAGGAGGCGGGGTACAGGTAGACCCACAGTACGGAATGACAACAGTGGATCTGAAAAATCTTGGATACACTGACGAACCGTTCGTCCTAGCCAATGATGTGGCACAGGTTATCTATGTGAAGGACATGTCTACCAGACCGAGAAAAAGAAAAGATAAGGAAGCGAATACATCATACGATGAGCCAAAGCGCCACATAGTTATTTCAGGAAAAAGGGACATCCTGGGAGTGGAGGGCAAGACAGACATGTCTGAAGATTATGAAAAGTTTCATGAAATTCCTCCCTTCAAAGTCAAGGCTGACCGAAGCATCCTGATAAACGATGAAGATTATTCATGGTTACGGCGCAATAAGCAAATGATACAAGCGAAGAAAAAGCGAAGACTTTTTTCGGCAACTATTATGATGATACCATGCCAACTTTGTAACAAACGAGTATGATACCATTGTCCGTTTGTACTATTCAAATTTGCACTAACAGAAAGTTTGTAATTGGTTTTACCAGAAAGAATTAAAAAATAAAGCAAAAAACAAAAGAAAATAAATAATGCAGAAAACAAAAAAAAAACTTGCAAAAAAATAAAAAATAGCAACAATAAGTATTTCATTGTAAGTAGAAACAAAATAAAATAAATAAAGAAACAAAGAAAACAAATAATTTCAAATTTAAACTATTCAAATTTGAATACTACTTGCACTAACAGAAAGTTTGTAATTGGTTTTACCAGAAAGAAAGCAAAAAACAAAAGAAAATAAATAATGCAGAAAACAAAACAAAAAAACTTGCAACAAAAAAATAGCAACAATAAGTATTTTGTTGTAAGTAGAAACAAAATAAAATAAATAAAGCAACAAAGAAAACAAATAAATAAAAACAGCAAGAGTAAGTATTTTGTTGAAAGTAGAAACAAAACTAAAAAATAAAGCAACAAAGAAAATAAAATAAAAAAATGCCACCTACTGGGCCCACACGGCCTGAATACGACTAGAAACCCAACCATGGGCCAGGATTCAGGCCCGTAGAAAGCCCAGGAAGCCCACAGGCAAAGCAGTGTCAGTTTAGGCCCTTAGGCCTGCAGTTAAGAGGAGTTCGAGAGGACAGAGGCAGCGGGGCTTATAAACTGGTGCCGGCCTCTCTCAACTAGCGAAGTGGGACTAAACTTCCCACCGCACCGCGCCAGCAAGGCCTTTGGTCCCGGTTGGTGGCACCAACCGGGACTAAAGGGTGGCATTAGTCCCGGTTGGTGGCTCAAACCGGGACTAATACCCCCCTTTAGTCCCGGTTGGTGCCACCAACCGGGACTAAAGGCCCCTCCTTCCCGCCCTTTGGGCTGCTGAAAAGGGACCTTTAGTCCCGGTTGGTGCCACCAACCGGGACTAAAGGGGGGTATTAGTCCCGGTTTCAGCCACGAACCGGGACTAATACTGCTCCTATATAACCAACACTTG
>LR738709.1:32848379-32894558 GCA_902687465.1 Secale cereale | reverse complement strand
TCATTTGCCAGAAGTAACCGGGGCATGTTTGTACGAAGTTATGCAAAGTTATTTTGGAACGGAGTTCCTGATAGGATAATCCGTCTTTTGTTACGAATTATCTTATCTGGGACTCCGTTCCAAAACCACTTTGGAGAGCTTCATACCATCATGCTACTGTTACTTTCGCCTAATGATGAAGTATTGGTTTTGTTGAATCCTTTGACACTAGACAAAATGTGACATGAGGGGGTCTAGGGTTGTGGATCGCCGAGCAGTCGGGGGTCGAGGGGTCGAGAGAGGTTGCCTAGCTAGTGTCAAAGTATTGAAGAATTCCATGACTTCATCATTTGCCAGAAGTAACCGGGGCATGTTTGTACGAAGTTATGCAAAGTTATTTTGGAACGGAGTTCCTGATAGGATAATCCGTCTTTTGTTACGAATTATCTTAACCGGGGCACATGGAAGAAGTAGACCGTGAGGACGGCTCCGGTGACCCAATGCCGGTGCAAGAAGGAGACCGTGATGCTGGCTCCGGTGACCGAACCTAGTCCGGCCAGGAGGTATATATGTTAGTTAAGCCTGTGCTGACTAGTTAATTGATGCATTCATTAACTCTCGTCTTTATTCCTTTTTCTAGCCCTCCGGATCGAGCAAATCTTCGGTAAAGAGACGAGGCGCGAAGAAAAAGTTGAGGCCGGATGAAAAGTTTGAGATCTCAGAAATCTCGCGCTCCGGCGAGCCGATTGAACCCATCCGGACAAAGAACACATTTGTTAATCAGTGCGGGGTTCTGGTTAGGGACAAGATCCCGATCAGCATCCATCAATGGTTAAAGCCGGCTGCAAAAGACGCTCAGGTGTCTTATGTCACTGATATGCAGAAAGAAGATCTTTGGAATGAGCTGAAGTCAAATTTCGTCCTACCGCGAGAGGATGATCCGGCGAAGCCAGTTAAAGAGGACTTAATCAAGTCTGCTGCTCTTTCGAAGATGGCAGACCAATTCAGGGCATGGAAGAAAAAACTGAATAAGTTTGTCAAAGATAAAGAGACTCCAGAATTCGTGGGCATATATGAGAAGATCAAAGATGACTGGCCCGCATTTGTGGCCTATAAGACATCGGAAAAGAGTCAGAAGATGTCGGCGACAAACCGGATAAATGCTGCGAAGAAGAAGCATCACCATCGCACGGGGTCAGGTGGCTACCTCAGAGCCCGGCCTAAGTGGGCCAAGGCTGAGAATGATCTGCTTGAGAAAGGGATCGAACCAGAGACAATGCAAAGGCCAGACCATTGCCGGACTTGGTTCTTCGGGGCTGGCGGAACCTTGGACCCTGTATCAGGGAGGTGCATTTGGACGGACAAGCAATTGGAAACACCACTCAGGAAGATGCGGCAGTATATCAAAGCAGCGCATGAAGGGACGTTCTTCCCCGACAGAGAGAACGACAAGCTGACAATGGCCCTCGGGAATCCTGAGCACCCTGGACGGACATGAGGCACGCCAGGCTCCCTTCCGTGGCGTGCTGGGCTTCTGGACGCAGGCGGCTACAAAAGCCACGAGAGGAGGAAGAAAATGGAGCAGACCGAACTGCAGGCGCTGCGGGCCAGAATACAAGCGATGGAGGAACGGGAAGCAAATCGGGACAAAAGAATTGCCGAAGCTTCCCCCGAAGCTACCCCGCCATCTCAGCGGAGAAGCAGCGTGGCTTCCACCGAGCTGCTTCAGCCGGAGCCTGTCTTGATGGCTACTACCAGGTATCCCGTGGATGCTATCACGGATGCACAAAATTGCCACCTTATGGCGCAGTGGATGAATCTGAAGGTCAAGGCGGCTGCTGGCTTTGTTTATCCTACTGGACCCGGCGACACTTTTCACTGCCGACCGATTCCAGAAGGATATGCTAGGGTGATGGTGGATGAAATTACGGAGGGATTTGAGGAGCTCCAGCTTGACCACCCTACCGGTGAAGGGGAGACTCGGCTGGGTTCTTCACTGAAGACTCCATGCCTATGGCGGAAGGACCTCATCAACATTCTCAACTGGACGCCTCCGCCTCCTCCTCCTCCTCCTCCGGCGAGTCAGGGCACTCCGCCTCCTCCACCGCCTCCTCTTCCGTCGAGTGACGATCAGGGCACTCCGGCTCCTTCTCCGGCGCGTGGCGGCACTCCGCCTCCTTCGCCGCCGGCGCGCCCGAGCAGCCAGCCTGCTCCTCCTTCTCCGACTAGTCAGCAAGGGCGGAAGAGACCTGCCGCCGCTCCGGCTGCTCCTGCTCCGGCGCGTAAGCAAGGAAAAAAGACAACCGCTTCGTCTGGTCTGGCGACGTCTAGCAGTACAGCCAGAGGCGGGAGGCGATGCAGATTTGGTCCTTCTCTCACGCCTCTAGAGAAGTTACCATATGAGAGGTCCGACGAGGAAAACACGAAGATAGCTCAAGGCAAAGTGAAGGACTGGCTTGAAGGGTTGAAAGCACAGAGACATCCACCTCCGGAGGAGAAGATAGATGCGGTGAAAGCAAAGCGCACTCTTGCTGCCCTCAAGCAACCGGCGAAAAGTAAGCCGAAGGGCAACTATGACCGCATGATTCAAAAGACATTTCAAGAAGCGAAGCGGTCGGGAAGTACTAAAAGTGATCAAAGGTTAGCAGAAGGACGAGCTGGGAAACAAATTGCCCAGCTCGGCGAACAAGCGGACCAATCGTGCCCCCCGCTCAAGGTGTCTAGCGACATGGTCGGTAATGATCCGAGGATGGTGCCCGGTTATACCAATCTTGCAGATTACGTGTCCGACGATGTACACTATGATTTCTTGGACGTGCAGATAGAAAGATACGAGTACAAAAAGCCTCTCGTCAAAAATGAAAGATCTCTATCAATGAATATGCGAAGATTGCATGATTGGTACTTGAAAATCTCCAGAGAGTCTGGGGGGAGGGATAGCTTGTATTTGAGAGTTAAACCCGAGCATGACCTCGTTGGAATTGAACGGTTGCCTGTTCCATTTGAGGAGTTCTATTAGTTTTTCAATCAATTGGTCCTCGATAAAACAACGGTCACCTGCTACTGTCTGTAAGTAGTACTACTTCTGTCATTAAGTCTCTCTATATAGCTGATCTTCATTGCATGTATTTATAATTATCCTCACTATATTATGCAGATTGAAGATCGTTGTATTGAAGAAAAGACAAGTAGGTGATATTGGGTTCATTAACACATACCTCATAGATGCAACCGAGGTTAAATTGCGTCCCGACGATACCGAGACCAACTTGCTACGATCGTTGGTGGTAAATGAAAACAAAGATATAATACTCTTTCCTTACAACTTCAAGTGAGTGTTACTGTCTTGTGCATATTTGGTTTCCCTTATATATCAGTCAATGTTATAGTGATGTAATTGATGAGTTCATGCATGCGTGCGCAGCTTCCACTATATTCTCTTAGAGATTAAGCTTGAGAAGGGAGTAGTAACTGTCTTGGACTCTAAACGTAAAGATCCCGAGGAGTATGCGGACATGACTCAAATGCTCGTCAGGTAAGTTAAATCGATCAATATTATCCACCATGCATATCATCAACTTCATTTCTGATATCAACTAATTGTTTTCTTTGTCTGGCAGGGTTTGGAGAAAATTCACCAAAAAAGCTCCGGGGCTGCCGAAGAAGCTAGAATTTAGATACCCGAAAGTAAGTACTATATAGTAGCATGTTCCGCGCGCGCTGATGGCTTCTCGCCCCTCGTTGGTTACCCCAAGTGGAAGGTTTGAGATGAAGTGTAGAGGAAGTTTTCCCTTGGCAAAGATACCAAGGATCGATTTTCCTGAGACTCCCAGTTTCAACAAGAAGGTGTCAACTGCTAACGGCGCCAGATATTAGCAATCAACGTGGACCTGCACACAGATACAAATAACTTTGCTCCCAACGAGTACAGAGAGGTTGTCAATCCCTCCGGCCTTGTCGTTTACAAAGGATCAAACGCAAGTGATAGTAGTGATAGGTTTTGCTGCAATAGTAAGTAAAAAGCGGAAAGTAAATAGCGGATGTGATCAGTGATGGTAATATGGACCGGGGTCCCATGATGTTCGGGGCACTTCTGCAACTCTAATCAAAACACTCAGAACAGACGCACGAAAGACAATTATATAGAGCACGCTGTCGAAAAAATTCAGACCAAAAAGATGATCTGGTGATTTTATACGAATTTTTCTATCCAAGGACAAAATCTGTTTCCTGGACAGCACGTCACAACTTTTGAACTTTCTTGCAATCAGAGGCTACACTTGGCACAAAATTGAAAAGTAAAGATACAATGATGATGCTACTGTAGTAACAACATCAAGACACAACAAAAGCAAAATAAAATTTATTCATTGGGCTGCCTCCCAAAAGCGCTTTCTTTTATGCCTTTAAGCTAGGCATAATGCATAGAGATCAAGTTTTATCAAGAGTAAAAGAATAGCTAGCCCGTATAACGGACTCAAAAGGTAACTTAATCTTCTTTCGAGGGAAGTGTTTCATCCCTTTCTTGAGAGGAAACTGGAATTTTATATTCCCCTCTTTCATGTCAATGATAGCACCAACGGTGTGTAGAAAAGGACGTCCCAAAATAATTGGACAAGAAGGTTCACATTCAATGTCCATAATAGTAAAATCAACGGGAACATAATTGTCATTGACAATGATAAGAACATCGTCGATCCTCCCCAAAGGTTTCTTTATGGAAGAATCAACGAGACGAACACCAAAAGAACAAGAATCAAAAGGTTTCAGTTTAAGCATATCATATATTCTTTTGGGCATAATGGAGGTACTAGCTACAATATCACATAAAGCATAGCAAGAGAAGTTGTTTATCTTAATTTTAATCATAGGATCCCAACCATCTTCTAGCTTTCTAGGTATGGAGGCTTCTACTCTAAGTTTCTCCTCCCTAGCTTTGATGAGAGCATTAGTGATATGCTCTGTGAAGGCAAGATTAAGTGTGCTAGTGTGGGGATCTTTAGCCATTCTTTGTAGAAAGGTGACAACTTCTGAGATACTACAATTATCAAAATTAATTTTATCATTATTGGGCAGAATTGTAGTGTCATCTTCTTTGTTTGAATTGCTCTCTATTATAAGAGTTTGAACGTCTTCCCAAGTTTGGGGAAGCATAGGAGCAACTTTAAACTGAGGCTCAAACTCTTTTCCTGGAAGACCATGCCATGGGCATAACTCTCCATCAAGACTAACATAATCACAAGGTTTATTACTTTTGTAGATCCCGACAGTGGTGATTGGCGTAATGGAAGAAGGGGTGTACTCCTCCCATCTAGTGTTTTTGGTGGAACCCATAGTAGCAAGCAAGCAAGATAACTATTTTTGTGATTTTCGATAAAAGATACTAAAGCAAAACTGAAAGGTAAACTAGCAAGACTAAAAAGCAAAGGTAAAAGATAGCGTGCAACTCCCCTATCCTGAAGAGTGGAGTCCCCGGCAACGGCGCCAGAAAACTTTGCTTGATGGCTTCTCGCCCCTCGTTGGTTACCCCAAGTGGAAGGTTTGAGATGCAGTGTAGAGGAAGTTTTCCCTTGGCAAAGATACCAATGATCGATTTCCCTGAGACTCCCAGTTTCAACAAGAAGGTGTCAACTGCTAACGGCGCCAGATATTAGCAATCAACGTGGACCTGCACACAGATACAAATAACTTTGCTCCCAACGAGTACAGAGAGGTTGTCAATCCCTCCGGCCTTGTCGTTTACAAAGGATCAAACGCAAGTGATAGTAGTGATAGGTTTTGCTGCAATAGTAAGTAAAAAGCGGAAAGTAAATAGCGGATGTGATCAGTGATGGTAATATGGACCGGGGTCCCATGATGTTCACTAGTGATGTCTCTCTCCCAAAAGACGATAAAACAGCTATGTGAGGTAAACGAATTACAACTGGGCAATTGACAGAATTATGTGCGCAAACCAATGCTAACTATGTTGCAAGAAAGGTAGAGGTTCAAAGCATGGGCGGTACGCCAAGGCAAGTAGACCGAAATCCATCTGCATCTACTACTAATCATCCACCTTGAGATATCTATCCAGAACATCTCGCTGGTATTAAGTTGCGAGTCCCACCCATAGTGTAAACTCAAAGCAACAGACAACTGCATTAAAAGAACTCTGCGTAAAGTAAACAATCCTTGCACCCGCGGGCACAAGCACCGTTGTTTTCCCCCTTGTGGCAACAGCACATCCCCTAGACTTATGTTTCGGTCACTCAAGCTAGTCATCGAGGGGCATGAACCCACAATCAAGCATAACGTTCCCTCTTGGAGTCACTACCTACTACTTGGCCAAAGCAATAAATAACAACGGAGAACATGCAAGAATTACTTACGAACATAAATATAAAAGAGGTGAATCAAATATATTACTCAAACACAATCTGAACATAATCTCACAATCCATCGGATCCCAGCAAACTCATCATAGCAACAGCATAAGGATTACATATGTGCCTCGATCATGTAGGGCAGCTCACGAGGACTACTTAGTGAAGCACAAGAACGGGAGGAGAACATCACATAGCTACTGGTCATGGACCCATGGTCCAAGGGAGACTACTCACAACTCATCCGGGAGGCATCCATGGTGGTGGAGAAGCTCCCGGTGGTGATCCTCCCCTCCGGCAGGGTGCCGGGAAGAGTTTTCCTGGTGCTCCCGATCTTGGAAGCGCGGCGGCGGCGGAACATAGATGAGATCGCGAAAAAGGGTTCCCGTCTTGAGGGTTTCGGGACACGATATAAATATATGCCAAAGGGGGGCATCAGCGGAGGCTCGGGAGGCCCAGGCGCCCCCCGGCGCGGCCAGGAGAGGGGCCGCGCCACCAGGGCGCCTGGAGCCCTGGTGGCCCCCCTCCGGCTGTACTTCGGGTGCCGGGAAGCTTCTGGAACGCTGATTTTTTATATAATTTTTCCGGGATTTTTCTGGCAGTTCTCGTAATGGGAAAACCTGAAATACAAAAACAGCCGAAAACAGAAACTGACACTGGGGTGCACTGAGTTAATAGGTTAGTCCAAATATGATCAAAAGTGTATGGAAGTGTATAAATATCATAGCAATATCACCCAAAAGAGGCATGGAGCAAGCAGAAATTATAGATATGTTTTGGACGTATCAACATCCCCAAGCTTAATTCATGCTCGTCCTCGAGTAGGTAAATGATAACAAGAATAATTTCTGTGGTGACATGCTATTAACCATATAGGACTTTTTTATAGTCACATGACAAAAGCTTACTAAGACAATGAATCTGTAGTAATTAAGTTGCCTCATGAGAAAATCACAAAGAACTGAAAGTTTTACAATATGATACTGAAACATCAAATAGATTTGTAATGAGCATGGTGTGCAAATATGATAAAGCAATATCTCGCTTGCCCCCTTTAGTGAAGCAAAACATAAATGCAGGGGCACCTCCAAGGTTTAAGTGATGACTAGATACAATGATTTCAGAATAAACGATATCACAATCATGCAAAAGACAATGCTACTTTGGGACAATGCACATTACACTCAGAATGACAATCATGCTCTCAGTAGTTGGTGCTTTTAAAAGAAGGTGGATACTCTCAAACCGTGACTTTTGTTGGCAAGGTTGAAAACCCGTAGTCGGAAACAAAGACAAAACATGTACCAGAGCTCTTGGTTTTAAAAACAGAGGTAATAAATTTTTTTTAGATTATGCATGTTCCGTCAACGAATGCTAGCAGACAACTCAATCACTTCTTGAGATGGACAAGTTTCGAGGAACGGCTCCCGAATGAGGACGATCACATCCTCTTAATCTCCTTTGTTTATCACTGCCAAAGTTTTCTGATTTCTCATGAACAAAGCGTGAAGGAGAGTTTGTTTGTTATATTAATTTTTGAGCCGGGCGCACTCAATGCCAGTTCCTTCTCGTATTATGGGTTTGCACATTATACATGCAATCCCGGGGTGAAGCTTGTCCAACTTAAAAAGATCATGAATTAACTACTACTTCCTCATGAACTAAAAACAGAGGCACAAAATAAGAATGCATTTCTTTTTGAATAATTTCGAGATGGTACATGCAAGTCTCCGTTAGGAATGGCAGGTAAATACCATGTAGGAAGGTATGGTGGACTCATATGGCATAACTGGTTTAAAAGAATTTGGATGCACAAGCAGTCAGTCCACTTAGTATAGGTGGAGGTTAGCAAAAGACTGGGAGCGACCAACTAAAAGAGCAATGACGGTCATAATCATGCAGAGCGACAAAGCAACATTGAATCAGGCATGGAAGTTATATCGCTACTCAGAAACAAAAGATCATCAAGGCTTGACGGACTTTCTTTACAGTCTTAAATATGCGTGAGCATACGCCAAGTCAATCAAAGTAAATTCTCGAAGGAAGATATTACTAAACCATACCACATCATAGGCAAACAAATCATGTTGGTATTCCAATAACACATTGGGAACCCCCCAGCTATTTGAGACTAACCATAAGAAAACATGAACTACTAAGCACCATTATGCACGTAGCATCTTTATCATAGACATATCAACCAATGCAACGGAAGCAAACTCTCTTAATAAGATAAGCATGATAACTAAAGAGAGTTCAAGCAACCAACTAAACAAAAGCTCTTTAAAAAGATAAGAATGAAAACTAAGAGCTAAGCATGATAGTAGCTATTGAGAGACAAAGAACACACACAGCAAAGATAGACATGAAAATTCTATGTTATGTTCTAGGTAGAAGTGGAGCGTGTTTCTCTCCCACATAAAGAAAGCTGAGTTCCGACTCGTTATGAAAAGTTAAAAAAAACTAAAAAGGAAAACTAAAAGCAAGACGCTCCAAGCATAGCACATAACACATGAAGTGATAAAAATATAGTGGAACGAAAGACAAACTGATAATGTTGATGGAGAAGGGGATGCACGGGGGCAACCCCAAGCTTAGACGCTTGAGTCTCCTTGAATATTTCTTGGGGGTGCATGGGGGCATCCCCAAGCTTGAGCGTTTGACACTCCTGAATCTTTTTATCATCTTCCCTCGCACACTTGAAAACTCCCTTCATACATAACTCATCATAATCTGATTAGCGAGGTTAGTACCCATAATAAAATAATTGTTCCTTGCTGGAAATAAAGATATTCTTGAAGGTCTACTGTTTCTCAAGATTGCCAAAAGGTTTTTGCAAAGAAAAAGCAAGCTCTAGGTTTGCAAAATGAAGGAAAGGCAAAACAGGACAGAATCTGTGAAAAACAGAACAGCAGGTAGTAGATGATTTTTTCGGGGCACTTCTGCAACTCTAATCAAAACACTCAGAACAGACGCACGAAAGACAATTATATAGAGCACGCTGTCGAAAAAATTCAGACCAAAAAGATGATCTAGTGATTTTATACGAATTTTTCTATCCAAGGACAAAATCTGTTTCCTGGACAGCACGTCACAACTTTTGAACTTTCTTGCAATCAGAGGCTACACTTGGCACAAAATTGAAAAGTAAAGATACAATGATGATGCTACTGTAGTAACAACATCAAGACACAACAAAAGCAAAATAAAATTTAT
Source organism: Secale cereale (assembly GCA_902687465.1). NCBI lineage: Eukaryota > Viridiplantae > Streptophyta > Magnoliopsida > Poales > Poaceae > Secale > Secale cereale. The sequence continues at coordinate 32,885,001 of LR738709.1, read as the reverse complement.
TCATTGGGCTGCCTCCCAAAAGCGCTTTCTTTTATGCCTTTAAGCTAGGCATAATGCATAGAGATCAAGTTTTATCAAGAGTAAAAGAATAGCTAGCCCGTATAACGGACTCAAAAGGTAACTTAATCTTCTTTCGAGGGAAGTGTTTCATCCCTTTCTTGAGAGGAAACTGGAATTTTATATTCCCCTCTTTCATGTCAATGATAGCACCAACGGTGTGTAGAAAAGGACGTCCCAAAATAATTGGACAAGAAGGTTCACATTCAATGTCCATAATAGTAAAATCAACGGGAACATAATTGTCATTGACAATGATAAGAACATCGTCGATCCTCCCTGTGACGACCCCGGCCCGACCGTGCACTAATCATACACGCAAATGCACACGATCAAGCCTAAGGACTCACTTGAAGGAATCACAGCACAACTCTAAAACATAAATAAATACATACAAGTCATATATTACAAGCCAGGGGCCTCGAGGGCTCGAATACATAACATGATGTCATACACATAGTCAGCGGAAGCGTTAGGTATCTGGGTACAGATACAACACAGCAGAAGATAGGCCTGCTACACAGGCGGGGCAAAAGAAAAGCTACGATCGAAAAGGCGCAGGCCTCCTGCCTGGGACCTCCGATCCTACTCCTGGTCGTCGTCCGCCGGCTCCTCGCAGTAGTACTCGCCGGCCGGGTAGTAGTAGTAGCCAGCCTCGGGCTGGTAGTAGTAGTCGTCAACGGGGGCTGCAGGCACCATGGCTCCGTCGTCTGGTTTATCATGCGGGTAGGACAAAAGAGGAAGCAAAGCAACCGTGAGTACTCATCCAAAGTACTCAGCAAGACTTACATCAGATCTATACTAGCAATGCATATTTTCAAAGGAGGCTTTATGTGGGTGGACTAGACTGCAGAAAGCCAGAGTAGAGAGGGGAAAAACCTAGTCCTGACGAAGACTAGCATCTTCAGAGTCTTGCAGCAATGAGAAGGGAACAGAATAGTTCATCATAATAATGTATAGTGTTTGCAGCAACATCAACTTCATATCTCAAGTCACCAGTTCTAGTTGTACCGAAGTGGATACAACTCCGAGTGTCCGTTACCGTAGGACAGGCTATCGATAGATTGTTTCTTCCCTGCAGGGGTGCACCAAGTTACCCACCACGCTCGCTTAACTCCGGCCGGACACACCATCAGGTCGTGCCCGCCCTCGGCTAAACAATACGACGCAACCCGACCGGATACCGCCAGAGAGGATCAAGCACGTCGGACTAACCTATGCCCCCGGGGGTCTTGGCCATCGCCCCGGACACTCCTGCACGTTACGTGGCCGTTCGGTAGCAGACCTAGCAACCCCTTATACAAGCGCAGTTGCATCCTAAGTCCAATCCGAACGGGCCGCTCAATCGCTGACGTCGTGACGGCTCCGGCTGATGTATACGACGCAGAGCACCCACTCACACCCACGTGGTGGTTAGTGCTATCGGCCCGGAGGCCCCTCGGATCAAATATCCAAATCGCTTAGTGTGTTGGGAGCGCGCGGTAACGAGCAGAGCCGACGATACTGTTGGCCCCGTCGTCCCGTCTCGAGGACTTGTGACAAGGACTGGAAATGACTGGCCACGCCTCGTAGTTATCTCGCGGGTACCCTCCCTGGTCACCCGACTCCACAGCTCACGCCTCAAAGGCACTCGCGGGTACCCCTCTGGGTCAACCCGCCTCCATCCAACATGTGTAGTAGTAACTTCAAAGTGTCATCAGACGCACGATACCTCTGGCCGCACGCCTTTGTTCCTGGCGACGTCCGGCCTCGGGGATCGATACGTCTTTAAACACGGTATGGTAATCCAGGGCATCCGTGTGGTTTACATGCCGATGAGGAATCCGAGGAATCACCCTCGTTGGAATCCTATACGACAAGTTCCGTTAGGGTGGTACCGGAGGAATCACCCTCGGCGGTAATCACCATAGCGGATGCACGACAAAAGCTAAGTCGGAAGTGGGAAGAGGAATCACCCTCGGTAACCCACGCCGAGCTAGCTATACTACAGGGACAACATCGAAAGTGAGTTCGGAGGTATCACCCTCGTCACCCGATGTTAACTCTGCGGAGTCGAGCATATTAGGGGAGGTGTGCGGTGCTATGAAGAAGGTCAGGGGAAGGGGGCTCGATCGCTTGATCGAGGCAAGGGTACTATGCGAGGCAACTACGAGAGTGGGGGTCCATAGCAGTGCTACCCAACCTATACTAAGCAGTTTATGAGTAAAGCAGGTATCAACAATTTAGCAAAGACAGGCTATGCAACAGTAATAGGAGCAGTAGCAGTAGCAGCAATTCTAATGCAAGAATAAGAGAGAATAGACATAGGCGATATCGGAAATGCTCAAGGGGGGGTTGCTTGCCTGGTTGCTCGGCAAATAAAAAGGAATCTCCGACGGTGAAGTAGTCGATCACCAGGGCACCGTCGACGGTCTCGGGGTCTACCGAGAAGAAAGGGGGAGAGGAAACAATATAAATACACGGTAACAAAAGTAATCACAAAGCGTGACAACTAACGCAGTGCTACCGATAATGAAGAAGGGGAACCCATCCGGGAAAGTATTCCCGGTTCCGGATCTGTGTCGGACAGTTGACCGGAGGGGGGGAACGGTTGCAGGTTTGCGGTGTTAGAAGCAGGTGACAGCTAGGGTGCAGTGCAGGGTTGCCTAAAGACCTAGCTAAACCATTTTAGTTATTTTAGGAATTAACTGGGATTATTTACCCGGGTATGTGCACTATTCATCTACCGGAAACGGGCTAAAAGTTGCGGGTTCACCTCCGTAGAGGGTCCCGATACGGAAACAGATGACTCTGTTGGCTCCGTCTCGTCGTTCTGAGCAACTTTCATGTAGAAAGTTTTTCCATCCGAGCTACGGTTTAAAAGATATGAATTTCTAAAGTTTTAATCTATTTTCTGAATTTTCTGGATTTGTTTAAATTAATTAAATTTGAATTATCCAAAACAGTAGGAATACTTTTATACTCAGAGAGAGGTAGCCCTAGTGTATGGCATGTGGGTCCCAGAGGCTGACTCAGCAGCCCAGTCAGCAGATCTTATCCAAGGGAATAGTAACAGGGACCCCACCTGTCATTCTCAGAGGAGCTAACTGTAATTATTTTAACTAAACGGTGTTAATTAGCTGCGGGCCCCCTCTGTCAGTGACTATTTAGGGTGGTTAATTAGTGCTTAATTAAGCCAGTGATTAATTAACGTGTGGGGCCCGATTGTCAGTGGCTTACTGCGCCATGTCAGCGGGTTGACTTTGGTCAACCCTAGTCATAAGGAGGTCAGCGGGTCGCCTGGGCCCACCAGTCAGTGGCTAGAGGTGGGGTAGGCCGGACACGTCGGCGTGACGCCAGAGAGAGCTCCGGCGAGCTCTCCCGCGGCGGCTCTTCGCCGGAGATGAGCGGAAACGCGGTACAGGGGGTCTCCGGGCCCGCGGTTTGGCCCTACGGGTGCGGCTCGGCGTTGCGCACGCGATGGTGACGTCGGCCGGCGCCGGGGATGGTCGGAGCGTTGCCGGAGACGAGCAGGGGCGGAGACTGAGCTCGGTCGTTGATAGAAACGAGGACACGGGCGCGCACGCGACAAACGGAGGCGCTGAACCGCTCCTACGCAGCACTACGATCTCGGTGGCGCGCTCGAATGGGCTCGAGGAGCATCTGGACTAGGGCACGGAGCTCAGCGGCGGCGTTAGAGCTATGGCAGCGGCATTCACTATACGAGCTCGTAATCGAGCGCAACAGAGAGGGACTCCGAACGGAAGGCTCACCGCGGAGCGCACGTTGGCTCGGTGACAGCTTAGACGTGCAGGGGCGAGGCAGATCGGCGCGGCAACGCCCGGCGTCTAGAGGTAGAAGACGACCCGATTCGGACGCGGTGGTGGCTCCCGGCTTGGTCCGGTGGTCGAGAGTGATGAGGTAGCCGGCGGCGATGCTCCCCGACACTGCGGCAGGTCGTGCGGTGGCCGGTGGCCATGTGGGCAAGCGGCGGCGGCGGCGACTGTGTTCGGGGAGGGGGGAAAAGGAGAAGGGCGAGCGAGGGAGAGGGCAGAGAGCGAGTGAGGGAGAGGGAATGGCCAGGGGAAAGTGCCGAGGAGGACCAGGGGGGATGGCTCGGGTGAGCCTTATCCTCCCAGCCACCTGCTCCGCAGCGGTGGCGAGCTGCGGGCGGTGTGATGAGCTGCGGCCGCGGCGGCGCTGACACGGGTTGGGGGAGCAGGTGAGGAGGAGAGGGAGGGAAATGGGCCGGGCCGGTTGGGCCACGCCCAGGCGACAGATAAGCTTTACCCTCTTCTGTTTTCTTTAATTAAATTACAGAGAGGAAAAGGAATAGATTAGGCCACCATACCCTTTTTGTAAAAATGTGGTAGTTGGCCCAAAAATCACTTTGCAATATTCCTTATCACCAGAAATTGGTTTGAGCAAATTTGGAACATTTTTGAAATATCCAAAAATGAAAAGGCATTTGATAGTGCTGTTATAACACTGTTTAAATGCACTAGCCCACTTTTGGAGTTGAGGGTGATGTTGTTTTCCTTAACAACTTTATTTTGGGAATATTTGCAAAATGGTGAACATTTTTCCAGAATTTTTGGAGCAACTTTGTTTTCCACTGAGATTTGAACTTGGATCAAATGGCAGAATTAGCTATGTGTTGTTTAACCACTGTGATCATGTATTGTAATTGATGATGACCTGGCATGAATAAGAGGTGATCACTGTAGGGTGAAGTTGGGGATGTTACAAATCTCCTCCACTACAAGAAATCTCGTCCCGAGATTTAAGTGGGGAAGAAAAGGAGTAACTTCGGAGGAACCGACCCTTACAAGGTCGAACACCTGACAGATAACTCAGGGGATGCGGCAGAAAGAATCTCTCGAGTTGAAACTTAGGAAAACATCGAGAGCAACGCATGAAGGTGCAATAAGAAGTTTCAAATGGATGAACATCCGATCGATACCCGAACAGAGTTTGAACCAGAGTTTGAAAAGGTTCAGAGCATCGGGAACAAATCATCACTCGGAGGGTGGTAGCTTGCGATAACACACAAGCCAAGAGCAATGGATATTTCAGAATCAAGGGTGTACCAGAGGTTCAGGCTCCGATCCTGTGGAACTGTGATGAGGGTCGATCAAGTAGAGAGAACGGGGACATCTTACCGGTCGCGACAGTAAGGCATGTCAGAGGTTAGCCTGTCAGCTATGTCGATAACAACGTCGATACCAAGGGCGAGGGACGAAGAGAACCATTTTCCTGCTCGTTAAAACGAGGCGGTCCAATAGGCAAAGTTCTCGTCCATCGGTGGTTACCGGAATGTCATCAACAGTAGTAACAGGGTCTCACTGACAGAGTTGCAGACCGAGGTATATTTCATAAGCAGGGAATTATTCCTGCTCATGTCATAATGATCTTAGAAAAGGTTAAACAAACCAATGGAAAGGAAAATGTGATTAATTGATTAATCACGCCAATGGAAAGAAATATGTGTTTACACACAAGTTTTAGGGGTATATCATTTCGCAATAAAGAGCGGAGCATGATATACATGATAGGGCAGCAAGTTCAAAAACATTTGGATAAAAGGGACGAGGAAAGGATCTTGATATTACCCATACAGTGTTGTTTGGATAGTAGATCAAGAAACATTTTGTCGAGATGTTTCACGAAGATGCCATCGAACATCGACGACATCAAGAAAAAGGAATGATGAAGCGAAAGGTTAATGGAACCACGGATACGGCACAAGCTCGAAATCAAGCTTGTTGTTTGAGGTGAAATGATAACATGAAGAAGATCGAAGTGAGCTTCGTTCTTCGTCGGAAGTTGTGCTCTGGGCATAAAGACCAGGTAACACGGTTAAAATTTAGCATGATGATGATATAGCCGATCAGACAAGGAATGATATGATGGAGTATCATTCCAATAAGAGTTCACTAGAGGTAGTGCAATGACGCAATATCCTCGAGATAACATGGGGCAATACTTGAAGGTAGATCAGGATAGAGGTTGGATAGGTGAGTTGATCTGTAGAAGACAAGTATTTTAACTTGTCCGGGAAATGGGATCAAGGAGAGGATATGGTCGAAACCATGATTGCAAAGGATCAATTCAGAGATACAAGATGAACTTGTACCAAGGAAGTAATTATTATTTTTTTTTATTTTTTTTTTACGAGCAGCTTTCATGATAAGTTCTACATCGGTTCCAAGGGCATGAACACAAAGGTTCAAGGTCGACTCCCACTTCTTTAATGCATAACCTTTCATTCACTTCTCGCCTTCGAAGAAATTGTAGAGTCGAAAAATTTATTCGACGGAACGCGAGTAGATATAACCCGCATAGCTTTTGATTCACACAGACTAGAGAAGGCATATGTTCAACCCTTCAGGGCAACTTAGGACCATATACCAGAAATTTTAGGAGTAAATAACTCAGGCCCGATAGTAGAGCATGGTTGACAGGACAGAGGATACAATTTACCGAAGGTATTATGTATCAGGGGAAACTAACAAGGTTATGGATTATGGAGGGCAGTGTCGGATATTAATCCAACAAAAGATCAGGTGGTCGGCAAAGGATCTGATGTGAGTATCGGTACTCAACCAGAAGAAGAAGAAATGCAAAGGCATCAGTTTATGGAAATGTCTGAATAAGCCGAAGCTTAAATGTGAAGGGTTTACGATCTCCAATATCGAGGAATCAGAGGCAGAGGCTCTGATAAAAAGATGAGTAGATTGAATAGAATTAGATGGCCAATCAATCAAGGATTGATTTACCGAGATCCAGCTCATATCATCCTGAAGGACGTCTGAGCCGGAAGGATGGATTAGTAGGAAACAACTGATGACTGCGAATAGTCGCAACATATTGAATCAAGGGACGCAAAATGCTAGCGACAAGGATGTCAACGAAGGTTATATAGGATTTACCAAGATGCAGACAGACAAAACCTTGAAAGCAATAGGTTGCAGAGGATACTCGGGAGAGCGGACGGCAATAAGAAATATTTCAGGGAACATAGGAACAACTGGGGATGAACAAATCCCCGGTGTTGTGAGGAATTATCCGCAGTGCGAAAGAAGCTGCACGGCAGTAGACTCAAAAGATTCTCGGTCTACAAGGAGTACTTCGGGGTATCTTATTCAGAAAGGGGTGGCTGGGAACGAAGATTCAAACGGTAAGGATGTGTAGTTATCAATGGGGTTTTGTTGGCGGTCAGGAACTGCAAGGCAATAGGTTCCGAGAATTCTCGAAATGTCGGATAGTGTTACGATATGTCGGATAGAACCCGAGGGTACTGAGACGAATATAGGAACGACAGGTGTAGGTAGTTATCCTTCGGAGTTTATAAGTGGTCAGGAACGGCAAAGCAGTGGGCACAGGGTCTCGAGAAACTTCGAGGAGTATCTTCGGAGTCTTCTGATGATGACACGTCATCTTCGGAATGTGGGGGAGGGGCTCTCCGGAAGGAAGCAGTTACGAGGACCTAATGTCGGAGTTAGTAAAATCGTTTAACCCGAATAGAAGAGAGATTCAGAGTCCCAGAGTAAAGGCGAGGAATAAAAGATACTATACCACCCAATTGGCGACGTGGGGCCATAAGCCACACAGCCAAGTTAGTAAAACATTTTTGGACCTCTAGACTCGACTTCGGCCAAGGAGTTGGAAAGGGGGTTCCTACAGGCAGTCGGCTCTGATACCAACCTGTGACGACCCCGGCCCGACCGTGCACTAATCATACACGCAAATGCACACGATCAAGCCTAAGGACTCACTTGAAGGAATCACAGCACAACTCTAAAACATAAATAAATACATACAAGTCATATATTACAAGCCAGGGGCCTCGAGGGCTCGAATACATAACATGATGTCATACACATAGTCAGCGGAAGCGTTAGGTATCTGGGTACAGATACAACACAGCAGAAGATAGGCCTGCTACACAGGCGGGGCAAAAGAAAAGCTACGATCGAAAAGGCGCAGGCCTCCTGCCTGGGACCTCCGATCCTACTCCTGGTCGTCGTCCGCCGGCTCCTCGCAGTAGTACTCGCCGGCCGGGTAGTAGTAGTAGCCAGCCTCGGGCTGGTAGTAGTAGTCGTCAACGGGGGCTGCAGGCACCATGGCTCCGTCGTCTGGTTTATCATGCGGGTAGGACAAAAGAGGAAGCAAAGCAACCGTGAGTACTCATCCAAAGTACTCAGCAAGACTTACATCAGATCTATACTAGCAATGCATATTTTCAAAGGAGGCTTTATGTGGGTGGACTAGACTGCAGAAAGCCAGAGTAGAGAGGGGAAAAACCTAGTCCTGACGAAGACTAGCATCTTCAGAGTCTTGCAGCAATGAGAAGGGAACAGAATAGTTCATCATAATAATGTATAGTGTTTGCAGCAACATCAACTTCATATCTCAAGTCACCAGTTCTAGTTGTACCGAAGTGGATACAACTCCGAGTGTCCGTTACCGTAGGACAGGCTATCGATAGATTGTTTCTTCCCTGCAGGGGTGCACCAAGTTACCCACCACGCTCGCTTAACTCCGGCCGGACACACCATCAGGTCGTGCCCGCCCTCGGCTAAACAATACGACGCAACCCGACCGGATACCGCCAGAGAGGATCAAGCACGTCGGACTAACCTATGCCCCCGGGGGTCTTGGCCATCGCCCCGGACACTCCTGCACGTTACGTGGCCGTTCGGTAGCAGACCTAGCAACCCCTTATACAAGCGCAGTTGCATCCTAAGTCCAATCCGAACGGGCCGCTCAATCGCTGACGTCGTGACGGCTCCGGCTGATGTATACGACACAGAGCACCCACTCACACCCACGTGGTGGTTAGTGCTATCGGCCCGGAGGCCCCTCGGATCAAATATCCAAATCGCTTAGTGTGTTGGGAGCGCGCGGTAACGAGCAGAGCCGACGATACTGTTGGCCCCGTCGTCCCGTCTCGAGGACTTGTGACAAGGACTGGAAATGACCGGCCACGCCTCGTAGTTATCTCGCGGGTACCCTCACTGGTCACCCGACTCCACAGCTCACGCCTCAAAGGCACTCGCGGGTACCCCTCTGGGTCAACCCGCCTCCATCCAACATGTGTAGTAGTAACTTCAAAGTGTCATCAGACGCACGATACCTCTGGCCGCACGCCTTTGTTCCTGGCGACGTCCGGCCTCGGGGATCGATACGTCTTTAAACACGGTATGGTAATCCAGGGCATCCGTGTGGTTTACATGCCGATGAGGAATCCGAGGAATCACCCTCGTTGGAATCCTATACGACAAGTTCCGTTAGGGTGGTACCGGAGGAATCACCCTCGGCGGTAATCACCATAGCGGATGCACGACAAAAGCTAAGTCGGAAGTGGGAAGAGGAATCACCCTCGGTAACCCACGCCGAGCTAGCTATACTACAGGGACAACATCGAAAGTGAGTTCGGAGGTATCACCCTCGTCACCCGATGTTAACTCTGCGGAGTCGAGCATATTAGGGGAGGTGTGCGGTGCTGTGAAGAAGGTCAGGGGAAGGGGGCTCGATCGCTTGATCGAGGCAAGGGTACTATGCGAGGCAACTACGAGAGTGGGGGTCCATAGCAGTGCTACCCAACCTATACTAAGCAGTTTATGAGTAAAGCAGGTATCAACAATTTAGCAAAGACAGGCTATGCAACAGTAATAGGAGCAGTAGCAGTAGCAGCAATTCTAATGCAAGAATAAGAGAGAATAGACATAGGCGATATCGGAAATGCTCAAGGGGGGGGGTTGCTTGCCTGGTTGCTCGGCAAATAAAAAGGAATCTCCGACGGTGAAGTAGTCGATCACCAGGGCACCGTCGACGGTCTCGGGGTCTACCGAGAAGAAAGGGGGAGAGGAAACAATATAAATACACGGTAACAAAAGTAATCACAAAGCGTGACAACTAACGCAGTGCTACCGATAATGAAGAAGGGGAACCCATCCGGGAAAGTATTCCCGGTTCCGGATCTGTGTCGGACAGTTGACCGGAGGGGGGGAACGGTTGCAGGTTTGCGGTGTTAGAAGCAGGTGACAGCTAGGGTGCAGTGCAGGGTTGCCTAAAGACCTAGCTAAACCATTTTAGTTATTTTAGGAATTAACTGGGATTATTTACCCGGGTATGTGCACTATTCATCTACCGGAAACGGGCTAAAAGTTGCGGGTTCACCTCCGTAGAGGGTCCCGATACGGAAACAGATGACTCTGTTGGCTTCGTCTCGTCGTTCTGAGCAACTTTCATGTAGAAAGTTTTTCCATCCGAGCTACGGTTTAAAAGATATGAATTTCTAAAGTTTTAATCTATTTTCTGAATTTTCTGGATTTGTTTAAATTAATTAAATTTGAATTATCCAAAACAGTAGGAATACTTTTATACTCAGAGAGAGGTAGCCCTAGTGTATGGCATGTGGGTCCCAGAGGCTGACTCAGCAGCCCAGTCAGCAGATCTTATCCAAGGGAATAGTAACAGGGACCCCACCTGTCATTCTCAGAGGAGCTAACTGTAATTATTTTAACTAAACGGTGTTAATTAGCTGCGGGCCCCCTCTGTCAGTGACTATTTAGGGTGGTTAATTAGTGCTTAATTAAGCCAGTGATTAATTAACGTGTGGGGCCCGATTGTCAGTGGCTTACTGCGCCATGTCAGCGGGTTGACTTTGGTCAACCCTAGTCATAAGGAGGTCAGCGGGTCGCCTGGGCCCACCAGTCAGTGGCTAGAGGTGGGGTAGGCCGGACACGTCGGCGTGACGCCAGAGAGAGCTCCGGCGAGCTCTCCCGCGGCGGCTCTTCGCCGGAGATGAGCGGAAACGCGGTACAGGGGGTCTCCGGGCCCGCGGTTTGGCCCTACGGGTGCGGCTCGGCGTTGCGCACGCGATGGTGACGTCGGCCGGCGCCGGGGATGGTCGGAGCGTTGCCGGAGACGAGCAGGGGCGGAGACTGAGCTCGGTCGTTGATAGAAACGAGGACACGGGCGCGCACGCGACAAACGGAGGCGCTGAACCGCTCCTACGCAGCACTACGATCTCGGTGGCGCGCTCGAATGGGCTCGAGGAGCATCTGGACTAGGGCACGGAGCTCAGCGGCGGCGTTAGAGCTATGGCGGCGGCATTCACTATACGAGCTCGTAATCGAGCGCAACAGAGAGGGACTCCGAACGGAAGGCTCACCGCGGAGCGCACGTTGGCTCGGTGACAGCTTAGACGTGCAGGGGCGAGGCAGATCGGCGCGGCAACGCCCGGCGTCTAGAGGTAGAAGACGACCCGATTCGGACGCGGTGGTGGCTCCCGGCTTGGTCCGGTGGTCGAGAGTGATGAGGTAGCCGGCGGCGATGCTCCCCGACACTGCGGCAGGTCGTGCGGTGGCCGGTGGCCATGTGGGCAAGCGGCGGCGGCGGCGACTGTGTTCGGGGAGGGGGGAAAAGGAGAAGGGCGAGCGAGGGAGAGGGCAGAGAGCGAGTGAGGGAGAGGGAATGGCCAGGGGAAAGTGCCGAGGAGGACCAGGGGGGATGGCTCGGGTGAGCCTTATCCTCCCAGCCACCTGCTCCGCAGCGGTGGCGAGCTGCGGGCGGTGTGATGAGCTGCGGCCGCGGCGGCGCTGACACGGGTTGGGGGAGCAGGTGAGGAGGAGAGGGAGGGAAATGGGCCGGGCCGGTTGGGCCACGCCCAGGCGACAGATAAGCTTTACCCTCTTCTGTTTTCTTTAATTAAATTACAGAGAGGAAAAGGAATAGATTAGGCCACCATACCCTTTTTGTAAAAATGTGGTAGTTGGCCCAAAAATCACTTTGCAATATTCCTTATCACCAGAAATTGGTTTGAGCAAATTTGGAACATTTTTGAAATATCCAAAAATGAAAAGGCATTTGATAGTGCTGTTATAACACTGTTTAAATGCACTAGCCCACTTTTGGAGTTGAGGGTGATGTTGTTTTCCTTAACAACTTTATTTTGGGAATATTTGCAAAATGGTGAACATTTTTCCAGAATTTTTGGAGCAACTTTGTTTTCCACTGAGATTTGAACTTGGATCAAATGGCAGAATTAGCTATGTGTTGTTTAACCACTGTGATCATGTATTGTAATTGATGATGACCTGGCATGAATAAGAGGTGATCACTGTAGGGTGAAGTTGGGGATGTTACACTCCCCAAAGGTTTCTTTATGGAAGAATCAACGAGACGAACACCAAAAGAACAAGAATCAAAAGGTTTCAGTTTAAGCATATCATATATTCTTTTGGGCATAATGGAGGTACTAGCTACAATATCACATAAAGCATAGCAAGAGAAGTTGTTTATCTTAATTTTAATCATAGGATCCCAACCATCTTCTAGCTTTCTAGGTATGGAGGCTTCTACTCTAAGTTTCTCCTCCCTAGCTTTGATGAGAGCATTAGTGATATGCTCTGTGAAGGCAAGATTAAGTGTGCTAGTGTGGGGATCTTTAGCCATTCTTTGTAGAAAGGTGACAACTTCTGAGATACTACAATTATCAAAATTAATTTTATCATTATTGGGCAGAATTGTAGTGTCATCTTCTTTGTTTGAATTGCTCTCTATTATAAGAGTTTGAACGTCTTCCCAAGTTTGGGGAAGCATAGGAGCAACTTTAAACTGAGGCTCAAACTCTTTTCCTGGAAGACCATGACATGGGCATAACTCTCCATCAAGACTAACATAATCACAAGGTTTATTACTTTTGTAGATCCCGACAGTGGTGATTGGCGTAATGGAAGAAGGGGTGTACTCCTCCCATCTAGTGTTTTTGGTGGAACCCATAGTAGCAAGCAAGCAAGATAACTATTTTTGTGATTTTCGATAAAAGATACTAAAGCAAAACTGAAAGGTAAACTAGCAAGACTAAAAAGCAAAGGTAAAAGATAGCGTGCAACTCCCCTATCCTGAAGGGTGGAGTCCCCGGCAACGGCGCCAGAAAACTTTGCTTGATGGCTTCTCGCCCCTCGTTGGTTACCCCAAGTGGAAGGTTTGAGATGCAGTGTAGAGGAAGTTTTCCCTTGGCAAAGATACCAATGATCGATTTCCCTGAGACTCCCAGTTTCAACAAGAAGGTGTCAACTGCTAACGGCGCCAGATATTAGCAATCAACGTGGACCTGCACACAGATACAAATAACTTTGCTCCCAACGAGTACAGAGAGGTTGTCAATCCCTCCGGCCTTGTCGTTTACAAAGGATCAAACGCAAGTGATAGTAGTGATAGGTTTTGCTGCAATAGTAAGTAAAAAGCGGAAAGTAAATAGCGGATGTGATCAGTGATGGTAATATGGACCGGGGTCCCATGATGTTCACTAGTGATGTCTCTCTCCCAAAAGACGATAAAACAGCTATGTGAGGTAAACGAATTACAGCTGGGCAATTGACAGAATTATGTGCGCAAACCAATGCTAACTATGTTGCAAGAAAGGTAGAGGTTCAAAGCATGTGCGGTACGCCAAGGCAAGTAGACCGAAATCCATCTGCATCTACTACTAATCATCCACCTTGAGATATCTATCCAGAACATCTCGCTGGTATTAAGTTGCGAGTCCCACCCATAGTGTAAACTCAAAGCAACAGACAACTGCATTAAAAGAACTTTGCGTAAAGTAAACAATCCTTGCACCCGCGGGCACAAGCACCGTTGTTTTCCCCCTTGTGGCAACAGCACATCCCCTAGACTCATGTTTCTGTCACTCAAGCTAGTCATCGAGGGGAATGAACCCACAATCAAGCATAACGTTCCCTCTTGGAGTCACTACCTACTACTTGGCCAAAGCAATAAATAACAACGGAGAACATGCAAGAATTACTTACGAACATAAATATAAAAGAGGTGAATCAAATATATTACTCAAACACAATCTGAACATAATCTCACAATCCATCGGATCCCAGCAAACTCATCATAGCAACAGCATAAGGATTACATATGTGCCTCGATCATGTAGGGCAGCTCACGAGGACTAATTAGTGAAGCACAAGAACGGGAGGAGAACATCACATAGCTACTGGTCATGGACCCATGGTCCAAGGGAGACTACTCACAACTCATCCGGGAGGCGTCCATGGTGGTGGAGAAGCTCCCGGTGGTGATCCTCCCCTCCGGCAGGGTGTCGGGAAGAGTTCTCCTGGTGCTCCCGATCTTGGAAGCGCGGCGGCGGCGGAACAGAGATGAGATCGCGAAAAAGGGTTCCCGCCTCGAGGGTTTCGGGACACGATATAAATATATGCCAAAGGGGGGCATCAGCGGATGCTCGGGGGGCCCAGGCGCCCCCCCCCCGGCGCGACCAGGAGGGGGGCCGTGCCACCAGGGCGCCTGGAGCCCTGGTGGCCCCCCTCCGGCTGTACTTCGGGTGCCGGGAAGCTTCTGGAACGCTGATTTTTTATGTAATTTTTCCGGGATTTTTCTGGCAGTTCTCGTAATGGGAAAACCTGAAATACAAAAACAGCCGAAAACAGAAACTGGCACTGGGGTGTACTGAGTTAATAGGTTAGTCCAAATATGATCAAAAGTGTATGGAAGTGTATAAATATCAGAGCAATATCACCCAAAAGAGGCATGGAGCAAGCAGAAATTATAGATACGTTTTGGACGTATCACGCGCATCTCCTATATCTTGATTCAAGCGCTAGTTTCATCAATATCAATTTGGCATTCTTGCTTATCAGTTTGATTGACCTCTATTTCTTGTAAAGTGGTTGTGGCAGGAACCCGGGAATGATTACTGTGGATACTACATTTGCGAGTCCATCCGCCACACGACCTGTGAGCGGGGCTACTCTGAAGCACAATTTGAAGTGCGTAAGCAATTAATAATATTCACAAATTTATAGCATCATTTCATGTATTGACCCCCTACTTCAAATTAGATGTTTCGGATGCGGGATGAACTCCTAACACCAGATCGTCTGCGAGCAATTCAAGAGGAATTGGCGGCATTCTTCCTTGAACACGTGATCGCGTCAGACGGAGAATACTATGTGGACCATGCGTCCATCCTATAGGAGATTATATTTGTAAGAGATAATTATTGTATATATGTACCCGGTAGTGTCGGATAGATCGATATACGAGAACTTGTTGTTCGACCAATCTCTCCGAGAAGGAGAGGTGGTCGATATTAATTACTTCTCTCTGTATGCATATATATGTTGATTATACGATCTTCTGTTTCCTTCGTTTGCTTTACTAGCTAGCTAGCTAGCTAGCGTGTCTAGTCCTCTCTATACGTATGTGTAGTACGTAGCGTCGACCAAGCACGGACATAAGAGAGGACACTTCTATCTATTAATTAGCTAGCTAAACACAATATGAAACACCTAAATTAACCCCCCAAAACCTCCAAACCCCCTCCCCTTTCAAAAATAAAAAACAAAAACCACAGCCACAGAAATGCTGACGCGTGGATGCCTTTTGGTCCCGGTTGGTGCCACCAACCGGGACCAAAGCCCCTCCTGCCTGGGCTCGGCGCACAGGCCACGTGGACACCCATCGGCCCCGGTTCTGGATTGAACCGGGACTAAAGGGTCAGAGCATTAGTACCGACACTTTTGTCCCGGTTCAGGAACAGGGGCTAAAGGCCCAAACGAACCGGGTCTGATGACCCTTTATCTACTAGTGCCCTGACGTACCAACAGTGGATTATTTTTCTTCGAATTGGGTTTGGCCTTAATTGATCACATAAACCCGTGGATCGCTTCCCGAGTTCTTGGTGCAAAGTGTGCATCCACTCTGATGAGATGGTTACAGTGTGCAACGGTATGATCAGACCAAATCAGCCAGAGATAGTAGCACTAGTTATCGAAAACGAAGTCTGAGTGTGCCCGTTCAAAGAGGAACAAAAATACTGTGTTTATGGACCGAAGTTTTCTCACACACAGCCCTGCACCACCCAAGAGCAGCTATCGCCCTCAGCCATACTACGGCTGCCTTCGGCTCCAGTGGATGTGACTTGTACTACAACCCAAGCCCCTCGTTTTTGGCACGAAGGTCTGGGATAAAATAATCGGCTTGATTGCTAGTTGTATCCCGCACCCAGACGTGATGAGCCCATCTTGTTTCTAATCCCTCTCATTCCCATCAGCAAAGGATCAAGTCCCACACTTGCTCTTCTCTCTCTTTCTCGTGTACTTCAGTGGGAGTCATCATGCTACTAGTCTCAACACAAGATTTAGGTTGGGTGCTTGGGGATGCTCCGGAAAGCAATATATTTCGGTGTGCCAGCTAGGAGATGCTAATAGGAGTTAATTCATTGAAAGAATTTTGCTCTTCCGTATCAGACCTAAAAATTACGTGGCAGATAAGTTTACAGACATGCATCACGTACATACATTTCTTTCTTGAGGAATTTTGTACCAACATGACTTGTCCTTTTCATATCCAAACAATAAGGAACAAAGATACTTGTGTGCACAGTATATCATGTGTACATCACGAACATTGAAACAAATGAACGTGATTCAGCTGTTGATACTGTAAGAGACACGGATAGGATGCAACAGACTTCTGTATTTGATTCATGTCAGTACATATATCATGTGTACAGGGGAAGCACCAAGGTGCAGGTCTACCATGGCTGATTAACTCCCTTTAGTCTGGCTCCTGGCTACAGAACAGGGATAGATGGTCACAATGTGCGACGGTATGGTTAGACTAAATCGGCTACTTCTGCAGATAGTAGCACTACTCCCTCCGTTCCTCAATATATGTCTTTTTAGACATTTCAAATGGACTACAACATACGGATGTACGTAGACATATTCTAAAGTGTAGATTCACTTATTTTGCTCCGTATGTAGTCATTTGTTAGAATCTCTAGAAAGACATATATTTGGGAACGGAGGGAGAAGATATCAGTAGCGAATGCAACCAAGAAAAAGATGGTTGATTTTTTTCCATGCAAAAGAAAAGACTGCGTTTGTGGACTGAAATTTCCTCACAGGCACCCATGCACCAGCAGCTACTGGAGTCGGCTGAAGTACGCGCCCCCGCCATGGCACTGGATGTCACTCGTACTGCAACCCAAAACGCCTTTTGTTGGCATGAAGTTCTGGGGTAAAACACTCGGCTTGACTGAGAGTTGTATGCCAAACACATATTGGATGAGCCCATCTAGTTCCTGGCCCCTCTCATTCCCATCAGCAAAGAATCAAGGCCCACGGTTAGTTCTCTCTCTCTTTCTCATGTGGATGAACCGAAGTCATCGCTGCTCATCTCAACAAAAGACATATATGTTTGGTGCTTGGGGGTGCTCCGGAAAACAATATATTTCCGCGTGGTAGCTAGGAGATGTTGGTAGGAGTATTAATATCCCGAAATCATTGTTTTTTGCAGGTGCCCCAAAATATGTGGCATATAATTTTACGACATGCATTAATCATGCACGTACATTGTCTTTTGTGGGGAACTTTGCACGTGCATGACTTACCTTTTTCATGTCCAAAGAACAAGGAACAAACATCGTAGCATGCTTTGTGCAGATAGTATTTTCATAAGAATAATCTGTTTATCGATAAAAAACAAGAAAAGGAAGGAAACGCCGTCGGCATCTGCATCGAGTGATGCACAAAACCTTTTATTTTTTACAAAGGGTGAATCATATTACCAAAAATGAAGCATACAATAAATACAAACACAATGATCTTATTTACGAAGGGTGATTGCACACAATCAACTCCAACACACACATACAAAAAAAAAACGCCTGCAAAGAGCAAAATCATACAAGACCAAAACTTTACCTAAGCGAAATAAAAGAAAAATCACAAAAGCGATCAAACAACGATCGACAAGCTACAACAATATCCATAGCAATCATCTTTGAAACTGCATGGACATCGATATTCTTCAACAACAACGTCTCCAAAAAGCGAACGGCACTCAAGTGATGCCATCACTGCATCCAACCACCAGAGGCCATTCTTGGGTTTCATCCAGAAAAACAAATCCAAGCATATCCGAGCAATGCCTTGAACAGGGTAACCACATCACATTTCTCATGTATAATCCACTCAGGTCAGACCTATGGTTTTCACCATGGAGTTCGAGAATGGGTACTTAAGAAGAACCATCAAACCAGAGTCAATCATGTGTTGTCGCCATCACTTTTTCGCAAACCCAGCAGCTACACGCACTGGGCTAGAAATCCCACCATTATTGTTGCACAACCATATCCTCTGCGGCAAGCCATCATACATTGATTGCATTTTACAACAGGAAGCAAACTTTTCCAAGTGAGAATCACCAATGTCCACAAAGGAGCCTTCTGACAGCATCACACAACCTTGCAAGAATGGACCGCCGGAAGTAGGTACTGGATGTGGAGTGACGAACCCTCACGAAGTCCCATCGGTGGCTACCACAATCCACATCTCGAATGAGATACCACCACCACAAGCAACAACTTGCTCCATTTTCCTAGTGAATTGATCTGAGGCCAGACGCACACGCATCCGAGGTGAGCAGCGTGTCCTAACCGACTCCCCTCAAGAGATCTCAACAGGGTAAGCAGTTGTGTCCTTTGCTGTTCTGCCTACGAGCCGTCGGGTCACCATGATCTACCGCCTGGAGAAGCCGTCGCGCTGTCCGACACATTGTCGCACAACTAGGTTGTGTCGGCGGGGAAGTCCCCCCTGCCGCCTTCCTCGGGCCGACCTGGACTATGCCCTTAGGCGGCGGCGAGGCAAAGAGGAGCATTGGGACACTACTAGGGAAAAGCTTATAGGCAAACGCTTAGAGCAATTCCAATGGGGCGATCCATTTCGTCCGCCCGCGTCCGTTTGGGTCAGCGCAGACAGAGTTGGGCCGACCCAAACGGACGTGCGTCCGCTTTCGTTTGCCTGCCGAACCATTCCCGACCCATTTTGAGCCGGATTTGCGTCGGCACGGACACAAGACGGACACGCGCACGCTCGCCCTCTCTCCTCCCCGGGCATGCTGGTCGGTGGCACATTGGCTTCTCCACATCCAACAGCACACCCTCGCCCGCCTGCTTCGTCGCCGACGCCGCCGGCCATTTTTTCCGATAGAAAAAGAATACATAGAGTTCTAGCGTACACAGATAAAAAAAAGATTAACTACTCGTCGCTTTTCGACTCCGACCTAGTAATGTCCTCCTCCGATGTCTGAATGTAGGCGTCAGCTTGCCGCTCGTCCACGAAGTCGTCCCACCCCGACGTTTCTTGTAGCTTTAGTTTCATTTGAGCGGTCAACTTCCGCATACGCTTGTCCTCCCGATAGGCGGCTCGCACCATCCTCCTCGCCTCCTTCTTCGTCCTCCTTTGCTTGTAGAACTGGCGCTCGTCGACGATGTCCTGTGGGAAGCGTTCGCACCACACCACCATGGCTTCTACGTCCATCTCGGCGATGGCGAGGTGACGATGCCGCCTCTGGTGGACACGACGATCCTCGTCGGTGAAAAGTCGCGGTAGAGGCGCGAGATCCTGCGCCCACTACCTCAACACATTGGGAAAATTCATCTCCCGACGAGGCCTCAGGAGGCGCCACGCTGCCGCATCGTGCGCGCGGGCCGCATCCTCTATTGTGTCGAAGGTGCCGAGGATGAGGCGTTTCTCGCCAAACATGATCTCGGAGGAGAAGCCGCCACAGCGGCGCTCGCGGTCTCCGTGAAAATCCGAAGCTCCTAGGAGGCGCATCGACATGGTGGTGCAGAGGCGGTGAGGCTAGTGAGAGGGGGCGAGACGAGTGGGCGGCGGACAGAGTGTGGAGGGAGCGCGCCTTCTTATAGCGAGCGTCGGCCGCGGTGCGCCAAAACAAGCACGCGAACCTTTCCCGCGTGCTGGCACGCCAAAACCAGCGCGCGCTAGGCCGATTTTCCCCTGCGTGTGCGCGAACCTTTCCCGCGTGCTGGAGCGCCAAAACCAGGGCGACGACATGGCCGCTGGCATGATTTTAAGCGCGCACGGTCATGAAATGGGTCAGCGCGTTGGTTGCACTGTCGACCCAAATCTAAAAGAGGGCGGACGCCGGGCAGGCGGCCGACCCAAATGGACAAAAAGCAGACAAAAGCGCCGTCCGTTTGGGTCTGCCCGTTGGAGTTGCTCTTACTAGTAGCGCAGGTTTATACCCCTCGCTGGTGCTACTTACTAGTAGCGCGGGTTTTTACCCCTCGCTACTACTAAGTTGATAGTAGTAGCGCGGGTTTTTACCCCTCGCTACTACTAAGCGGTCTCTACCGTGCCCCCGAGACATGCCATAGTAATAGCGAGGGGTATAAACCCGCGTTACTATTACGTTGATAGTAGTAGCGAGGGCTATAAACCCGCGCTACTACTAACTACATGATTTTTTAGGAGCCCTGAAATCCCCATCTCCTCCCCCAAATCCTTCCTCTCCCCCATCACTGTCCCCCCTCTCTCTCCATAGGCTCTCACATGGACCTCCTACGCATGCACGCCTCCTCCTCGAAAGAGCCAAAAGAGGCCGCTGCCTCGCGCCGTCGGCGTCCCGGAGCTCGCCGGTCTTCCGCGCATCTCTGTTCCACCACGCCGGAGCACCTCACCACCGGCGACCAACCCCGATGCTACCTCCATCTCGTTCCTCTCTCCCTCATTCTTCTTTTTCTCTTTCTCTCTCTGGTTTGACTCACCCTCCCATGTCCTTGCCCGTGCAGGTCATCGCCATGGACGACCAGGAGCTCGCTTCGTTGGCTGCAAAGAGGAGCCCCACGCCGCCGCCTTACTCGTCCATGGATCCGGGCCCTCTGCAGCAGCTGGCGCTGGATCTGGTCTGCCGCTGCCCTTCCGCGGCCCCGACAACCCTTGCCGTCGCTGGATCGAACCATTGCTGCCATTGACAGCACGCACGGGGCGGGGGGCACCCACGCTACTACTAGCTATTTAACTCGCGGTACTACTAGGCTTTTCCCTAGTAGTGGGAGGTAGTTGCAATGGCTAGGGTTTCTGCCTCGAGCCGCGGTGGTAGTGACTTGACGGTCATGTGGTAATTAGGTATTAGTTTCTATCATTGTTTCTACATGATGCTGTCATAGAACCTTTTATTAGGTACTGCGAAGTTCATCATCCAAGTTGAATATAGTTGTATAATCCAAGAGTTGTATAGAATTTGTGTTAAACTTTAGATAAGATAGGACTAAAGTTGCAATGTCAAAAATGTGCAACCAAATTTTTCATTTGATAAATACTTATATTCTTGAAAAATTAAAATGAATATCAGGTCATCCAATTAGAGAAAAAAATGAAATGTTATTAATAAATGTCGGAGGGGTCGGTTGGGTGCACCCCATTTCAGATGTCACAACAAACGCATGTAATACTTCTGTTGATAGTTGATACTAATTATTAGTCCATGGTGAATTGATCAAGAGAAAGGAGTTTCTCCGGGCAAAAATAAACATTTGACATCAATCTTTGGGATTTAGATGAATAAAAGATGTTATCACGATTAAATACTGAAAACGAGCATCCAATTTGGTATTTTCGCAACAAATAGTAAAACTAATAGGCATACACCGATTGATAGTAGTTAAGAGTTATCATTGATTTCACTCTCTCATCAGCAAGGTTACCTATTTTGCCTTGTTTCTTAATTTTTCTTGCTAGAGTTAAGTGTTTCTACTTTGCCAACTTCCTAAATGACCACATTTTCTCAATTTAAGACCAAGGACGACGTAATATCCTGTTATACCTGTTGAATCCCGGTAGGTGTTGTTTGATTGCGGGCATACCTGTCAATTAAATGGAATTTTTTTTCTGTTACGTACCCTTGAGCGAGCATTTTTAACAAGGTCCCTCTTACATCCACTTTTCACATGAGAGATAAGTTTATAATGAACCACAAAAAAAAAAGATAAGAGTATATAATAAATTTGAGCCGTTGATTTCATTAAGTAGTGGGACTAATTAACTCTTACCTTCTTACCTCCCACGTGAAAAGAGGAGGTAAGAGGGATCAATATGGTTGCAGCTGCAAAATATCTTCTAGCAAGTAGGCTAGTAGCTAGCATAGAGCAAAAGCTCCATTCTGCAGCATTCAAGTAATTGGTAAAATTAACAGCGCACTGTAGAATCACTAGCCGAGGAATCCGACTAGCAACACGAATCACTAGCTAGCTAGAATACTAATTCTTTCTAGACCCGATCATGTCACCATGTATGTGAACTAAAGCAAAAGAAAATATGAAAAGTGAACCTGAGTGCATGCTTAGAAGAACAAGTGACACGTGATAGACTGGAGGAAGCAAAATTGGTTGGAATGGAAGATACTAGAGTTCACACCAGTGCTGTAATGCAAGAGTTGTATAATTTTTTTGTCAATCTTTAGGTAAAATAGGACTAAAGTTGCAACGTTGAAAATATATTACTAAATTTTCATTTGATAAATACTTATATTGTTGAAAAAATAAAATGAAATATCAGGTCATCCATTTTAAAAATACAATGAAATGTCCTTAAGAAAAGTGTGAGGGGTCGGTTCGACGGATGTATGAATTATGCACAACGTTTTGCAAGGGTATTTTGCAAGGTTGCTGCCTGCTATTTTATTTTCATTCAAATCTAAAATTGTCTCAATTAAGTAATAATGCTCAAAGTTTTATGGCGGCTAAAATATGTGATTTCATCATTGATCTTGAAATCTATAATTTTTTATGTTGATTGTCGAGGGAGAGTAGTAATATAAATGATGAGTGGTTTAGGTTAGGTTATTTTCTCACTGGTACAACGTTCACGTGGATGGTAAGGTCTCACCTTCGAGTTAGGCTTTTGGGCTTCGATCCTGCTCGAGTTCGTCCATCAAAACGGATTTGACGAAGGTCCGGCATAGAATCATGTTGTCTTCTCGGGGTAGACATGTTTGATTTTTTTCGCCCCGCGTTCGCGGCAGCGACATATGGTGTCAGGGTCTTTGGATCGATTCAAGGGTTCAACAACGATGACTGTGGCTCCAAGGGCACTGGTCCTTAGGGACATGTGCACGACAATTTCCCGGCTATCATGGAGAAAGGCCAGGCTGGCACCAGTTGGGGAGCGGCGACAGTGACGCATCGGAGGCTCGTACTGGTGGCAGGAGTGGTCGTTTCGTGATCAAGTTTTATTATGTTGGGGATGCTTTGTACTTCTTCTGAACTTTAACAATAGACCAGAATCCATTTTAATAAAAGGGGAATGAAAGAGGTGAAATAAATCTTTAGTGTAGACCCCCCTCCCTTCGTATATTTTCATAATAACACACTTATTCTTTCCAACATGAGCATATGAACAAACACATTGAACCACAACACCTTTGGATCAAGAGCAAAGAAGTAACACAAAATGACATTTGAACATATATTTATAGACAAGGAGAATCCAATTTCAGATGTGGAAGCAAAGGGGTGTAATACATAGCAAATTGGTGTAATACATTAGTTGACAGTTCATACTCCCTCCATTCGCCATTATGAAATGTTTTGGATATTTCAATATGGAGTACATAGACTGAAATAAGTTAACAAACACACTAAAATGCGTCTACGTACATCCAATTTTTTAAAGAAGTTAGAAGCTCTTGTAATAGTGAACGGAGGGAGTACTAGCTATTAGTCCATGGCGAATCGATCGGAAGAATGGAGTTTGTCCATGCAAAGAACACATTTGACGTAAACCTTCTGGATTTGGATAAATGAAATATCATATCATGATTGAATACTGACATCGAGCATCTGATTTCAAAAGCTCGGAACAAATAGTGAAAAAATAGGCATGATGCACCGGTTGATAGTAGCACTACAGTCCACATAGCAAATGCGATCGGGAGAAAGAAGGTTAAGGTTGTCCTTGCAAAATAGTTAGAGGAAATAGACCACAATTAACCCCCAACCTTTGGGCTTTAGATCGAGGATGAAGTAACATAAAATCACATTTGAACATGTTTGAATTGACATGGAGCACCCGATTTCAGATGTTGGTGACTAACACTGAAACAAATGGACGTTATTCAGCAGTTGATAGCGCAAGAGACATGGATACGATGCAACACACTTCTGTATATTATTCATGCCAGTACATACTATATACTGTGTAAAGGGGAGGCACGCAGGTGAAGTCTATCATGGCTAACTAATTCCCTTGAGTTTGGCTCGTGACTAAAGAACATGTAGATGTGGTTACAACGTGTGACGGTAGACTAAGAGGCCGTTCGGTATCTCTCCGCTCTGTAACTCCGCTGCAGAGTGGAGCGGCATACAGTGGAATTTTGGCGAGCTGCCGAAAGGGTGCTCGGCCTGCTCGGCTCCCTGGCGAAGGAGTGGAGGATTGTCGAACACAGCCTAAATCAGCTACTTCTGCAGATACTGGAACCACATGTCAGTAGCGAATGCAACCAAGAGAAATAAGGTCTGCATTTGTTGACCCAAATTTCCTTGGAGACACCCCTGCATGTCCAGCCATCGATCGGGGCCGTAGTACGCCACTCTTTGGATGCAGTCGATGTGATGGGTACTCCAAGCCAAGATCCCTGTTCTCTGCGTGAAGTTCTGGGGTAAAACACTAGGTTTGACTGCAAGTTGTATCCCCCACAGATTCTTGACGAGCCCATCTAATTTCTGAACCCTCTCATTCCCATCAGCAAAGGATTAAGGACCTCGCCTACTCCTCCCTCTCTTTCTCATGTGCTTGAACCGAGGTCACCGCTACTTATCTCAACAAAAGACGTATGTTTCGTTTGGTGCTTTCGGGTGCTGCGCAAAACAATATATTTCCGGGTGCTAGCCAGGAGACGTTGGTAGGAGTATTAATATCCCGAAAGCATTGTTTTTTGCAGGGGACACCAAAATGATTTTCCTCATCCGTATTGCACCTGGAAAATATGTCGCATATAAGTCTACAACATGCATTAATCAATCATCCAGCATACATGTTCTTCTTGGGGAACTTTGCACGTGCATGACTTGTCTTTTTCATAACCAAACAAGAAGGAACAAACACAGTAACATGAATGTGCAGATGATATTTTTCGTGACAATAAACTGTTTATTGATAAACAAAAAGAAAAGAGGGAAAAAATCCCTAGTATCTACATTGAGTGATGTACACAACCTTTAATTTTTTACAAAGGGTTTATTCACTAAAATGAAGCATAAAAGTACATACAAATACAATAAGCACACACCTGGGCTCTGCATAGTTAGAAACTTAGGATGCATACAACAAACAACAAAGACACGGAAAAACACATGCTGGCAAAGAGCAAAGTCATACGAGACCAAAACTATATCTAAGCGAAAAATAAGAAAAAAAACACCAGAGCGATCATTACAATGATCGTCAAACTACAACAATGACCATATCCGTCTCAATCCTCTTTGACACAGCAAGGACAACGATATTCTTCCAACCTGTTAAGTTAGTCTAACTTGATGATATATACACCAGTTGAGAACTCTACAACATTCATATAGCCCAATGACAGATCTCAGCGAACAAGCATGTAGACCAATGCTTCCCACGCTATGTGATCACAGAAGTAGGTAGTAGATAGGGATAGGCAGAGGTAGATTTTGATGTTTCAATTCCTTAGACAACTCTCTCAAATCATGATCAGACAGTTGATATACAATATCCAGCTAACATGTTCCCTCTTCCTCGATTTCCTGAATTTCCTAAATTAACTTCATGTCCAGTTAATCAAACTTGGATGATTTAAACACTAGATGATAGCATTTTCTTTGTTAAGAGTGATCCTCAGAGTGTGTCTTCTTTGGAGGCGGCTATCAGTTCATATTGTGCGGGTTCGGGGCAAGCAATCAATAAAGACAAGTCTGTGGTGTTCTTTGGTAACCACTGTCCTGCGGATGTCAAGGATCGTGTGAAAAATCTGTTGGGAATATGCAATGAGACATTTCATGGCTCTAACCTGGGTATGCCCATGGGGGTGTGCAGGTCTCCCACAAGTACTTTCAAATTTCTCCCGGATAGAGCGTGGCAGAATATCCATGGCTGGTTGGACCGGCCTATGTCCAGTTCAGGGACTGAAACCTTACTTAAAACCAAGACTCAAGCTATTCCCACCTTCATCTCAAGTTGCTTTCGCTTGCTGGTAGCTATCTGTGAGAAGTTCCTGCAGATTGTGTCTGATCAATGGTGGGGACATGAAGATGGTAAGAATAAGATACATTGGCGCTCTTGGGAGTGGATGTCCACACTGAAATCCCTCGAAGGCATGGGTTTCCCGGATATGGTGCTTTTTAACCAGGCGATGCTCGGTAAACAGGGTTGGCGTCTCCTGACAGACCCCGGATCGCTATGTGCGTGAGTCATAAAAGGGAGATATTTTCCATTTACTGACTTTTGGAATGTAACTGCTCCCGGCTCAGGCTCGGCCACTTAGCGGGCCATTCTGCATGGTCGGAATCTGCTCAAGAAGGGTGTGCAATGGGGGATTGGGGATGGGAGAAGTACCCATATCCTCAAAGATCACTGGATCCCTTCTACTCCTCCAGCTATGCTGCAACCTCTTTCTCCGATTCCAGCTTCTACAATTGTACACTGTTTGTTTGACGAGGACAATGGATGCTGGAAGGAGGAAACTGTGATCTTTCTTCTCTGACGAGCTGGCAAATGATATCCTTCAAATACCTATCAACTTGGAGGGAAGGTCGGATTTTGCGCGGTGGCCTTTCACAAGGTTCGGCGAGTATACTGTCCGGTCTGCCTATAATATGGCTAGGACGAGTCGCTTCTTATCTGATCGAAGTGCAAGCGGTGGGGGCCTCTCTTCGGATTGCCCCATGGAGGAGAGATTGTGGAATAAGCCGTGGAAGGTTCAGGCTCCAAACACGATAAAATTGTGCTCTGGAGGCTTGCTCATGCCTGCCTGCCTTCGGGCGAGTAAATGCACCGGCGTCAGATCCCCACGAGGCCGGACTATTTCTTCTATGGTCGTCCGGAAGGAATTGAGCATGCGCTACTGTTTTGTGTTCATGCCCGAGCTGTCATATACGAGATCAAGGTTGCTTTCGGTATCAAGTTATGTCGCTCATCTTTCAGTTATACCAAGCAGTGGTTGTTCAACTTGCTAGAGCATGGCTCTGATCGAGACATATCCATCATAACGGTCACCTTGCGGCAGATTTGGGAAGCCAGGAATTCTTCCCGGAGTGAGCCTGAAGCTCCTCCTCCGAAACGTATAGCGGCGAGGGCACGGGCTTACATCGAGATGATCTTTCAGCATCTGTTCAAATCTGGTTCCGCTGCTCCTCAGGCGACACCGGCTTCTAGCTCCTGCTGGTCTCCTCCTTCGCAAGGTACGCTGCTTCTATCTTCAGATGTTGCGGTCGACTTGGAGCAGAATGCTTCGGCGGTGGGTGTTGTGGTGCAAGACCACACCGGCCAGTGTGTGGCGGTGGCCTCAGAACCCCTACCGGGAGTGTCTTCCCTTGAGCTGGCTGAAGCACTGGCTCTTCGCCGTGCGGCTTATTTGGCTCGTCAGGAGAATTACACTCATCTGATCTTCCACTCTGACTGCCTCTTCGACCCGTGACCGTTCTGTGGTGGGCTCGATCATTTCTGATATCAAGACGGCATGTGGAGCTCTGTCGTCTGTGTCTTTCAAGCATGTTCGTCGGCACCGTAATGTCTTAGCTCATGTTTTAGCTAGGTCTAGTTTGAACTCTTTGAGTCTTTCTTTTTATCACTCTGCTCCGGATTCCATCCGGGAGACTCTTTGTAATATGTTTGCATGATTAATAAAGGCTAACGTTCTCTCAAAAACCTACAGCTACCGGTCTCTCCCGTAGTACCCTCCCCACCCAATGCACTGGATATGACATGTACTCCAACCCAGGATCCCACTTCTTGGCATGAAGTTCTGTGGTAAATCTCTAGGCTTGACTGCACGTTGTATCCTCCATACATTCTCGACGAGCCCATCTAGTTTCTGATCCCTCTCATTCCCATCAGCAAAGGATCAAGGCCCACGCTTCCTCCTCTCTCTTTCTCATGTGCTTGCACCGAAGTCATCGCAACCACTCGACTCAACAAAAGACGTATGTTTGATGGTTGAAGGTGCTGCGGAGAGCAATATATTTCCGCATGCTAGTTAGGAGATGTTGGTAGGGGTATTAATGCCCCGAACATTGGTATTTGCAGGGGACCCCCAAAAGGATTTTGCTCTTCCATATTGGACCTAAAAGATGTGCCGCATATAAGTTTACGGCATGCATTAATCATGCACGTACATTTTCTTTCGTGGGGAACTTTGCATGTGCATGACATGGCCTTTTCATATCTAAACGACAAGGAACAAACATAGTAACATGCTTGTGTGCAGATGATATTTTTTATGAGAATAAACTGATTATTGATAAAAAAAGGAAAAGAAATGCATGGAAACACCCTCAGTATCTGCATCGCGTGATGTACACAACATTTTTTTTTAGGACTAGAGTAAACAGGTTTACTCCAGTGGGTGGGTACATTCAGAGAGCATTAAGCTCCTTAACGCCTCCGGTACATTCGCAATCAGTAGATGGTCTCCCGTTTTCCTGGCTTCTGCTGCGAGCTCATGCGCGAGGGAGTTTTGCTGTCTTGCAATGTGAGATACCCGATGGCTAGCGAAATTTGCTAGTGCTGATCTTATGTCCATGATCAAACCATAGTTAGCTGACCGGTTCTGGCCACTTTCCTGGAGATCCTCAGCTAAGGCCTTGCAATCTGTTTCCACCAGGATATGCCCGTTAAAAACTGAGTTAACAGCTTGCAGCCCCATCAGCAGCGCCTGTCCCTCAGCCTCCAGGGCACTGGTTGCCTGTTCAAGCTTCCTCCCCATTGACAGATATACATGTCCTTTGTAATCCCGCGCGACTGCGCCTCCCCAACACTGTCCACTGTGAGGAAGGAAGGATGCGTCAGTGTTCAGTTTAGCGGTTCCTCTCGCTGGAGCAGTCCACAGGTCTGACTGACTCGCATGAACCTTCTGACAAACACTGGTTTTAGTCCCGCTGCCTCCTCCCACTACTGCCAAGTCAGCAGCCGCTGCATTCTTCCATTCCTCATCCAGTCTCATCAGAAAAGCGGCGGACACTCCGATTGGGCCACTCGCATGAAGCCCAATTTTCAGGCCCGACGGTCCGGCCGGGCTGGGCTCGGGCCTGCGGTTTTTCCGACGAGCTTTGGTAGGCCCGGCCCGGCCCGGCCCGGCAGATGGCCAGGTCTAGTCCACAGAGAGGACTAGTGCATGCAGTCGGCACCTGCTAATGACACTACAGGGAACAGCTGGCGGCCGTGATGCTTCTTTTCTTCACAAATCTCGAAGCAGACCAACGGGCTAGATAGTAGGTACCGTTTAGCTTGGGCTAGGAAGAAACTTTGTGGGCCTGCATGGGGCCTGGCGATTGCCGCTGATCGTGATGAAATGTCACCCGGCGTTTGAGTGTACGTGCCCAGTACCATAGTTGATTGCAGCCATGCATGTCAGCGTGCAGCTAGTCAGGCAGGCCTGTCACATTCACTGGGAAAATATGTCGTTGTCGATCGTGCGCGAGAAGAGAGAGACAAGAGTTTTGTGGATGAACTCACGAAAGAGAGAGTGAGAGTTTTTGTGCCGCCCCAACTTGGCAGCGTTTTCTGTTTCGCTATATTCTTCTTAGGGCATGTACAATGGTTGATAAGATAGTTTTATCTTAAGTTTTGCATGTAAATTAAAGATGACAAAAAAACAAGTCTACAATGGGTCATCTCTTAGCCTTATCTTCAATAATTAGTTATTCCTAAAAACATGGTGAGACAAATTGTGCTAAGCTATCATCTCTTGTCTTCTCTTAAATAAGATAAGACAAGCCTTCTCTTATGATTTCTCTCTCCTCCACCTCATCATTTATCTTACATGGCATCCTTAAGCTAGAACTATTGTACATGCCCTTATCTGTTACAATCAGCTAACTACCTCCCGGCGAGCACGCTCTGATCCGCGACGGCCGCGCCCTCCCACGACCACGGCTCAAAGCGCATGCACTCACCAGGAGGAAACACAGGGAAAAGAAGACGTGGCCAGCGACCAGCGTGCACAAATAGCATCTGATCCACAACCTAGCTAGCTACGTGCATAGCCGGGTCACATCATCCCTCATGCACAGATTATTCTAAAACAGAGAAACTACAAAAGCTAACCAACGTGAGCTTACAAAGGCTAACAAAATATGGCAAATTTTAACATGCTCCCTCTTACCCCTTATTTTTACATATGAGGTAAGAAGGTAAGAGTTAATCCGACCACTAATTAATGTGATCAACGGCTCAGATCTACTACATACTCTTACCTCTCATGTGAAAAGAGGGGGTAAGAGGGACCATGCTAAAACTGCTCAACAAAATATACAAGCTTCCAGCCGCGGGCTCCATGCTACGCCGATCCACGGATTAATTGTTTTGAAGAAACCTGCGTGTGATCCGCCGGATCTCTGTCCGTCCAGGACTCCTGGTTAGAGGGAGTAATAATTAACATGTTAGATGCACAAAACAATATGCATTCTTGTGCTCAGGGCGTGTGGCTCCTTTCATATGGTCTAAAATGCATAGTATCAGAAATTAGTATCCTACATGACCTTATTTATTGGCATGCAAGGCATGTAGTAATACAATATTTATTACTAGCTAAATTCCCAAATTAGGTCATATATTTTCAGAATTTGTTAAAATATTGGTAATACTTTTATAAAAAATCTACAATCCACACAGTGAATGCGAGCGGGAGAAAGAAGGCTGAGGAGGTCCATGCAATAGGAAGAGGAAATAGACCACACTTGATCCCAACCTTTGGGCCCGTGATGAACATTGAAACAAATCAGCAGTTGATACTGTAAGAGACATGGATAGGATGCAACATACTTCTTTTACTACATATATACTGTGCATAGTGAAGGCACGAAGGTGCAAGTCTTGCTCGTAGCTTAAGAACTTGTAGAGGTGCTACCAATGTGCGGCGGTATGGTTAGACTAAATCAGTTACTCTTGCAGGTGGTAACACTACATATCAGCAGCGAATATAACCATGAGAAATAAGGTCTGCATTTGTGGATCGAAATTTCCTCACATGCACCCTTGCACCTACAGCTATGGGTCACTCCCATAGTACGCTCCCCACCCAATGCACCGACTGGTACTCCAACCCAGGATCCCACTTCTTGGCATGAAGTTCTGGGGTAAAGCTCTAGGCTTGACTGCAAGTTGTATCCCTCGCACATTCTCGACGAGCCTATCTAGTTTCTGATCCCTCTCATTCCCATCAGCAAAGGATCAAGGCTCACCCTTACTCCTCTCTCTTTCTCTCTCTCTTATGTGCTTGAACCGAAGTCATCGCTAGTTCGCTACTACTCGACTCAACAAAAGACATACGTTTGATGCTTGAGGGTGATGCGGAGAGCAATATATTTCCGCATGCTAGTTAGGAGATGTTGGTAGGAGTATTAATATCCCGAACATTGGTATTTGCAGGGGACCCCAAAAGTATTTTGCTCTTCCGTATTGGACCTAAAAGATGTGCCGCATATAAGTTTACGACATGCATTAATCATCCACGTACAGTTTCTTTCGTCGGGAACTTTGCATGTGCATGACATGGCCTTTTCATGTCCAAACAACAAGGAACAAACATAGTAACATGCTTGTGTGCAGATGATATTTTTCATGAGAATAAACTGATTACTGATAAAAAGGAAAAGAAATGCATTGAAACACCCTCAGCATCTACATCGAGTGATGTACACAACCTTTAATATTTTTTTGAGCTTGTTTATGCTGCGGCCCTAGCGAACTGGATGTATCGGATGATTGCTTTATGATATAAAGCGAGGGGGGGGGGGGCTCTTTATCGTCAAAACGGCAGAGCAAGAGTCAAGCTCCCCATTCCCGTTGTCGGCGCCACACCCATCCGGAGTCCGTTGTCCTATGTCTGTCGTTGGAACACCAACGGATATGGGAACGTAGGAAAGGGGGGCGGATCACTATAAATCCGAGTGAGCAGTCGCAGAAGGAGAGAGACTATTGACGTTTTTCCATATTTATTTCTTCCACCAATTATAGTTTCATTTTCTTGAGGTCTATTATCGGCATTTAGGCAATCAAGAGATTCTCACCTCTAAGCAATTTAAATCATAATCGAAGAATTACATAAATTTCGTGTCAAACTTTAGATACGATAGGGCTAAAATTCCAATGTTTAAAATGTATAACTAAATTTTCATTTCACAAATTCTTATATTCTTGGAAAATTAAAATGAAATATCAAGTCCAATTAGAGACAGTAATATATTTTGAAACGGCTCGAGTTCATCATTCAACATGGATGGAAGACGATCGATTATTGCCAGCATCTCATTCGATCATGATATACACTGTCCGGCTGGTTGCCTTTGACTGGGATCACACAACATGCATGCATACCGGTCTGAAAAATCTCCGTCATGATCGATTGGTTGTGATCAGTGGCGGCATCAGGATGGGGAAACACCCCGGACAAACTCCAGGCCAACAACAAACTACAATGCCAAACAATGCATATACATGCTACAATCAGGCCTGCCTAGGGCCTGGCGGTTGCCGCTGATCGTGATGGCATGTCACCCAGCGTTTGAGTGTACGTGCCCAGTACCCTAGTTGAGTGCAGCCATGCATGGCAGCGTGTAAATAGCCAGCGAACCAACTTGTGATTGGATGGTTAGATAGACTGTGGTATCCTCAGCTCATCAGGCTCAAGTCCTAGTGCTCGCATTATTCCTGAATTGAACATATACAAACTTCCAGCCACGGGCTCCATGTTACGCCGATCCACAGATTAATTACTTTGAAGAAACCTGCCTGATCGCTGTCCATCCAGGACTCATGGTTAGAGCATCTTCAACAGACGCGCGGTAGTGCGGCGCGTTAAAAATGTTTTACAACGCTGAAATAGTGTTTTTACGCGCGGAAGGTTTACCAGACACACAAATACCTAGCACCCGACCCGACAGCCTCACATGCAGCAGCGCGCACAAGTCGGCGCCCCAAATTTGCTGCCTGCAGCCCACGTGCGCTTAATTTATAGTCTCGTTTTAGTGCGTGCTCTATTTTACAGCTTATATTGGGGCTCTGCTTTTCGTTGCGCGCGCACTATGGGCTTGTTTGGGACTGCTCCGCTTCACCAAAATCAGCTTCACTCCGCCAAATCCACTTTGGAGCAGATTCATACAGAAGTTGTAGCACTATCAAAGATAATGTTTGGCTACCATGTAGCTCCAACTTCAAGAATGGAAAAATTGGTGGAAAGGATCTTTTTGATTGGATGAGAGGGGAGAAACGAAGGGGTATCCACTTATTGGTGGCAGTGTTGGGTAATTTCTCCCTAACTCTAGCTTTTAGGATTTTTTGGAGCACCCCTTCACGAGCTTCATAAAAAACTGGGAGTTATACCCCAGATTCTAGTTTTTCTGTGAAGCGGCATATTGTGGAGCTGCCCCGTTTGGCTTGAGTTTTCTAGAGCGGAGCTGAATTTTAAGGAGCAGAGCAGTCCCAAACAGGAGGCATCTTTTCCAGCGCGTCTGTTGGAGATGCTCTCACGTGAAATGAAACAATGCATGTTACATACTGCCCTCTTCCATTTTGACACAGAGGGAGTAAAATAATTAACCTATTAGATGTACCCGTGGTTAGTGCATGTTACTCCTTTCCTAAGGGTATGGTTTCAAATTCCGTCCAAAGCACCTTTTGGACTTATCCGGTAGTGGATAGTATCGCAGATTAGTAGAGTACCTTATAAGAAGACGGACACAGTTTTTTGGCTCCTGCGTGCTCCACCCCCAATATGAACATTAAATTCGAAAAAAAACACCGGGAAAATTAAAAAAAAAGGGATTTTGGGATATCAAACCTAAGTGCCTAATCTACTCATGTATGAAGCTCTGTGAAAAAAATGACATCCGTGGAACTCTCAATAAAAAAGACAAAAATTCCCTATGTAGAAAAAAATAATGTTTGGGTGGATCATAGGTTGGACTAGATTTCTTCGTCACGGATATATTTTTTGGTATTTTTTCACGGAATTTCACATGTGATTAGATTGGGCACCCAAGTAAGATATCTCAAGATTTCTGTATTTTTTTATTTTTCCTGGTATGTTTTGAATTTGATATTCATGTAGGGGGTGGACGACCGAGGAGCTCCGGTGCATTTTCCCTTAAAACACCTTATTTATTGTTATGCAAGGCATGAAGGACTTCAATATCTGTTATGATACAGTATGGTGATATGATACTCAAACCTATCTTTCTTCATTTAATTCTAAGCTTCCTTATCAAATTGTCTGCTTGACATGCATGATACTAGTTATGATACTTTCATTATGGACAACCTTAAATACCTCATTGCGACGACAACAAGTTCGCAAAAAAACACCTTCTATAGAATAATCCAATCAGGAGCAATTTAAGGTCCGCTGGACATGGCAACCATGTAGATGTTTTTTTTCTTCGAATCGGTTTTGGTCTTAATTGATGACATAAACGGGCCAATAACTTGCGCAAAGTGTGCAGCCAATTTGGTGAGATGGTTACAGTGCGCAATGGTGTGGTTCAACCAAATAGTGGCACTAGATATCAAAAATGAAGGCTGAGTTTGCCCATGCAAAATAGAACATAAAGATTTCATTTGTGGCCCGAAGTTTCCGCACAAACAAACCCCTGCAACAACCCAAGAGCAGCTATCGCCGGCGGCCTAGTACAGCTCTCTCCGTACTCCAGCCCCAGCCCTATTTCTGTGGCACGCAGTTCTTGGATAAAATAATCGGCTTGACTACAAGTTGTATCCCGCACACAGACGTGATGAGCCCATCTTGTATCTGATTCCTCTCATTCCCATGAGCAAAATATCAAGACCCACACTTGTTCTTCTCTCTCTTTTTCATGTACTTCAGTCGGAGTCACCTTGCTACTAGTCTCAACAAAAGATCTATGTTGACTGCTTCGGATGCTCCGGAGAGCAATATATTTGGGTGTGCCAGCTAGGAGACGTTAATAGGAGTTAATTCCTTGAAAGCATTTTGCTCTTCCGTATCAGACCTAAAAGATATGTCGCAGCTAAGTTTACAGACATGCATTGATCCTGGATGTACGTAAATTAAGATATGTCACAACAGGAATAATAGCCCCAACACCGCCAACAAAAGAAAACTCCCCAGCCACCGATTAGCCTTGTGTGCATGCTGCCATAACCATATGTCGCCCTTCCAAAGACTTAAGCCAAGACAAACCATGCATTCAGCTGAAGACTATCTTATAGCCCTCACGACCAATGAAGTTCACCTGTCCTAACAAGGATCTGAGACTTTAGTTAGTCTTGCACCAATACCACACACCCAGTAATCCAACATATTTCGATGTTGTGAGGTGGATATGAATTAGACACCACCTCAATGATGGACCATATGGATAGCAAACCAGCAATCATAGAATCAATGGTTCTCGTGATAAAATCACAATTTTTCACCAAAAGCGTGCTTTGTGATGAGGGATGTTAGAGCAACTCTAGCAGACCCCGCATAAATACAACCCGCAAAACGCGTTTGCGGGTTCACGACAATCGTTTTGCGGGTCAAAATCATACGCGGCCGAGCAGAACCCGTATC
The DNA here is from genome assembly GCA_902687465.1 of Secale cereale. Lineage (NCBI taxonomy): Eukaryota > Viridiplantae > Streptophyta > Magnoliopsida > Poales > Poaceae > Secale > Secale cereale. Next base: position 32,849,343 of record LR738709.1, on the reverse strand, counting down.
TAAAGCTGCATAATTTGAAAAAAAATGTTTCGCGGAAGAAATTGCACGAACACATACTACATTGTTCATGGCATACTACATAGTTCATCACAACTAGAAGCATAGTTATACTACATACTACGTTAAACTAATATTAGGGGTCGGATCTGACGACGGCGAGGTCGCGGCAACTGGACGACGCCGGAGAGAAGCCGGGCGCTCAATCCTCCTCGCCGGAGCTGCAAAGATCGACGTACTTCTCCGACTGCTCCTTGCAGATGCGGCGCCACTCCTCCGCCTTCTCGTTGGCGGCGACGTTGTCGGCGACCGCCTACCGCCACTCGAGGGCTTCAAGCTCCTCGGAGTGGCGCCGGTGCTCCTCCTCCTCGCGCACGCTCCGCTCGGTGATGGCAGCGGCGACGGCGTCGAAATCCGCGACGTAGTCCTCGGGCCCGATGACTCCGCGGCGGCCGAGCGGAGCGGGCTCCTCGGGCTCCTCCTTCACCGGGACGAAGCCGAACGGCGCCGGCAGCTCCAGTTCCTCCTCCTCGTCCGACCACTCCCTCTTCCCGGGGAGGAAGCCCACGGCGAAGGAGGAGGAGGATTCGGCGTAGGAAGACCGTGCGGAGAAGAAGGACGCGCGCCTGCGGTCGTACTCCTCCGTCTCGCGGCGGTCGAAGCTCGCCGTCGGCGACAGCCCATGGTTGGTCCACTTCCGCGTGCCGCGCTTCCTCGCGCTATTGGATCGGACGCGCCGCTCGCGCTCCGGGTCCCTCTCCCGGCTGGATCTGCTGCCGGAGCCACGTCAGGAGCTCCACATTCGCCCCCACATGGCGGCTGGAGGCGGGGCGGAGGGTCGCCGACGGCGTGAAATTGAGAGAGGGGAAAGGGGAATCGGGTGGCTCGAGGTGGCGGGTGATAGGATTTGGACCCGCAAAAGGGTCGTGGAACCGCACTTATAGCGCTCGGGGGGGGGGGGGCGGTT
>LR738709.1:32813139-32848234 GCA_902687465.1 Secale cereale | reverse complement strand
CGGTTTGCGGGCTGCGGCAAAAGTTTTTGTGGGCCGGGCGAGTATGCGGGGTCTGTTCTGGCCGCAAAAGCCCACATACTCGCCGTAATTTTTGCGGGCCGGGCATTTTGCGGGGTCTGCTAGAGTTGCTCTTAGTCTTCTTGTTTGTTCGGCATTGCCGCTCTTGGTTCCGGGCTTGGTCGGTTTAGTTGTGTTGAATTCTCTGTTCGAGGCGAGTATTCCTTCCTCTTGCTGCTACGGGCAGCATGTTCACACATGCCTTCGTTCTTGTCATGTTGTTCCCTTTGCTGTATTTATTTATTCTATTCCTCTTATCAATGAAAAGATACGCAACCTTTGCGTATTCATGATTTTTTTTCGTCCAAAGCACTTTGAACTTGTTTTTTTTTTTGCGAAAAGAACTCCAGATTAAATTGAAAAGGACAGTGCTAACTTGCACAAGTCCTGATTTTAGCGATAGATCTGGACGACCAATGCCTACCTGATCGCTATCATCCCACGGTTTGAACCCAGATCTATGCAATAACTATTGAGCCAAATAACCAACTAAGCCACTTTTAGTTGTTGTCTATTGTAGATAAACAATGTTATTTGAACCTTTCTTATTTTCGCCACATCACTAAAATAATGAACTTTGGCTTGGTAACTTTGGCATGACAAGCATGGTGATTATGGTATGAGCAACATGATAACTATATCATGATAAGGCTGGTAACTACAGTACGAGAAGGTTAAATCATGATAACTTTAGCATGGGGAGATATGGTAATTTAACACAGAAATTATTGGTGAATGTTTCAAAAACTATTTCCCTTGGATGAAAGATACCATGGTGTTTAAACGTAACATATTAGGTCTGCCATGCATAAAATTGTCGTAAACTTACATGGAAGTTACTGGAGGAGTTATGTTTCAACGTTTTTTCCTCGAAGTCAAAGTTAACATGGTGGTTGAATGTAAGTTATGAGGTTCGCGGTGCATAAATGACTGTTATTTACACATAATTACCAGTGCATGTTTCAATAAAAAAATTCCCATTGGTAAAAAATATCAATTTGTTGTATGTAAGTTACCGGGTGTCTGGTGTGTAAAATACCATGCTATTTACGCTAGCTTATCGGGGTATATTTCAAGATATTTTCGTCCATGAAGAAAAGTTTTCAATGTGTTTATATGTAAGTTATCAGATCTATCGTGTTTGAATTACCATCTTATTTACACAGAAGTTAACGTGCTATTTGTTTAGGTTAGCATGCTATTTGGGTTTAGGTTAGTGTGCTATTTGAATTACCATCTTATTTACACGTAAATCACCTTGTTGAGGTTAGCGTGTATGTAATTTATCAGGTATGGAGGTGTATATTATCATGTTATTTACGCAGAAGTTATTGGGTGTATTCTTTCAACAATTTTTTCACTTGGTCAAGGTTGTCGTGGTGTTTGTACCTAGGTTATCTGGTTAGTTTATAGAATGATCATGTGAGTTAAATTGAAGTTACTGGAGCATGTTTTAGTTAAAAAAATATGGGTTTGTGTAGATATGAAAAGCATATTGTTTTCTATTTCTTTGGAAAAAGGAGTTTTCCTTAATTCTCAGAGAAAAGACTCATTGCCGGAAATCAATGAGATGGTTGCTTAGTTAAATTAACTACTGTGTCATCCATTCCCTCAAAAAACTACTACATCATCCATGTTCGAATGACATGTCAAGCAAAAATGTTGTCTAGATTTCAATATTATTTTTCATTTGGTGCATTTGCACCTAAGGGCAGAAACACAACCGTTAACATATGGTCTTTCGTATTTTTTACATGGAAACTGGCCTAGCTCAGTTGGCAAAAGGGGTCAACTTATCTTTGGTGACCTTGGTTCAAATCCTAGTAATGACAACTATATTTTTTCTTCTATTTTGAAAGAGAACGGAGAGAAAAACAGGATGGTGAGGAAAAATTGGGATTACCATACGTGCGAGAGAAAAACTGGGATGGGGGAAAAAATCGAAATACGGGGATAGAGAGAGGAGTTCGGACCTGTCGCTAAATTCTAGTCGACTGGAAATTAGCTTTCTGATGTGGTATGGTAACTAAGAGGAGAGAGATTATTTTGGTGACCTCAAGAAGAAACAATGTCAAGCACACGAACCTAGAAAGAACACAAATAAAATAAGCCCACCAATGCATGGAGCAGTTTGTTAATTGCTAAATCATTAAATAAAAGAATCTTAAGTACAACAAGTTAAGTACCTATGCATTGAGGCTTTAGTTTCTAAACTTTTTAATGTATTTAGCATCTCATCTATGTAGGAGATATGCCCTAGAGGCAGTAACAACAGTTATTTTGTATCTCCTGGTTTGTAATGAAAGTTTATGTTCCATGCTATAACTGCAATGATTCTCGAGTCTACTATAAAACGAGGCTTGGAGGGAAACTCATGTGCACGTGTGGTATAATAAACGATGAAATGTATTCCTAGTCTTGCCTCTAAGACTGGCTCAAGTATTGCATGATGATCCTGTTTTCCTGATCATGGGCATGGCTATGCCAGCAATTTTGAGGGCACGATGTTAGTAGAACACTTGTGTTGAATCGACCCAATTTGATGTTATGCTATGAGATACGTTCGTCACCAGTTTTTGGTTTATAACACAGGAAGTTAATGTTTGCATAATTCCTTAGACCATGAGAGTATCGAGTTCCTTCGTACTTGCTTCGTGAACTTTGGGGTTTGTTAAACGTCATCCGTAACTGGGTGGCTATTACGGCGGCTTACGGGTTCACGGAAAAGTATGGCTAGTAACGAGATAGCTCAAGATTGGGATTTGCTCCTCCGACGATGGAGAGATATACTCGGGCCCTCTCGGTGTAACGGTATCCATCATCGTCTGCGCAGACACCTTGTGATTTGATCACTGGGATACCGGAACACGAAAACGAGAAAAGAGAACAAAACCGGTAATGAGGTAACTTGCATAGTGGACAATGTGTTGTCCCACGGGGATGCAATTAATCTCACCTCAGGTGTTTGTGACATATCGCGAGGCAACAGGAATAGCTCACGGCAACTGGAGGTTCACTCGAATATTTATTCATGTGGGTATAGGGATCAATATGGGTGTCCACGGCTCCGATGTTGATCATTGATCGGAAGGGTTTCCGGGTCATGTCTATACTGCACTGAACCTATAGGGGCACACGCTTAAGGGTCATCTATCTGCTGTCTAGGGAGTCTGAGAGAAAGTTTTCGGAAAAAGTTTTTCGGAAACGTCAGAAAAGTTCTGACGAGAGAGGTCACCGGATGAGTTTCGGTGAAACCGAAAAAGTTGTTTCGGGGTATACCATTAAGTCAAAATGGTTTCGGCATGTGTCTGATAATTCTTGGAGGGTGCCAGAAACGTTCTGGAAACTTTCTGGAATTTTCGGAGATGAAAACCGGGAATGTCCCGGAGCTGCCGGAACCGCTTCAGATGCTTTTCGCAGATGAAAATCACTAAACTGGAATTGTTCCAGAACGCGTTGAAAATAATTATGGTGGGTACTGGAAATGTTCTAAGCCCACATGATTTTTTTCAGTTCGAACAGACGCCGAAAAATGTCGTCGTGAATAGTGAAAGTGCTTTTTGGATATTTTTTTGGTGAGTCACCTTTGGGATATTTTCAAAGGGCTTCTAGAAGGGATTGAGGGGCAAGCAAGCTCCTCATGGGGGGGCCCCCAAGGGGGTGGCCGGCCAAGGTGGGGAGGGCCTCATGGTCCTCCACATGGCACTCCCTTTCTCCCATATGCCCTTTGTGAGTGACTTAAAGTGGGGGCACTTTGGTATTTTGAATACCTTTTTTACCCCTTGGCTTTCCTATAAATAGAGGAGGGGTGGGCAGCCCCAACCTCATCCTTGCTCTCATACACATGCTAAGCTTTGCTAGCTCTCTCTCTCCCTCCCACGAAAAGAGTTTTTCGTAGAGCCGAAAGGCTGTCTAGTTTCCGGCAGGAACTAGTTCTGGACGGCGAAGCCCTGCCGGATAGCTGACACCGTATGTGTGCAACCCCGTAGAGAGGTCGTAGTTTCGGTCTTCTGCCCGAGGGGCTGTTCGAGTGTCCTCCCGAAGGGCTGTCCGGGTCTTCGTTCGAGTTTCGAGGGTCCTCCCGGAGGGCTGTCCGCGACATCGTCCGAGGGACTATCCGACCGCCTCCCGGAGGGCTGTCCGACGAGGGAGTACATCCTCGCGGTTGGGAGGTTATTTAAATCCTAGCTGCGGGGATCTGCACCAACGATCTCCACCGACTCTTCTTCCGCTGCGCTTCGAGTCGGTACGGACCAGATCAAACCTTGTATGCAATCTCCTTAGCAGGTCCTGGGCGTGCTCGCTACCGAAATTTTTATTTTCTGTCCCGTTCACTTACAGTGGCATCAAGAGCCGTGCTATGCGTAGATGCATGTTACGATCTAGAATACATGGAGATGTATGGGTATTGCATAATATAATTAGGTAGTAGATAAGATCTATTACTGAAAATTATTTATGCGGGTAGCAGATGAAATCTGTTACCCGATGTTCTTGTTGCTTCCCTAGAATTTGCGTATTTCTGATCCCGAAACGGCATGGTGGAATTTCACAAAGTTCTGGCAATCTGCGATCCTGATTGATCAAAGAAGTGCTATCAGTTCTTTGGGTTCCATCATAGTTAAAGGAAAGATGAAATTCACATATGAAAGGGCAATGCAGATATGATCTGCACGGGGGTCACGCGTGTGACGAAGTTTAGTATGGGGCTCGAGATTTTATTATCTCGTGTTTCATACACCCTGGAAAGTTAATCTAGCGACTTGAATAATCATACTTGATGAATAACGTAGGTAGCTTCGGTTTGTTTCGAAACCTTAGAAGCCACGTAAAATAAAATTTTGCATAAACCGATTAGAAGGGTCTAACTTGGTTTTGCAGGATGGTTTGCATGTGATGTGGTATAGCAAAGCTCTTATTGAATTTGATTGTGTATGAGATGGCTATATAATGTAAATTAACATGACCTGCGTGTCATGATTCGGCATGATGGCTGGAGCCATATGATTGCACTTTAATGACCTGCGTGTCAACCTTAAGTAATGCATTTAATTTATTTTGCTATGGAGATAGCAATATTATCTGGTGCATCGACAAGGTGGTGGCAATCTTCGCAAAGGTCAACACCGACGCGAATGCCGAAGACGAAGAAATACTTGACTTCTCCGTCAGAAGAGGCTATACCATATCATGCTATTATGAATTGCCTGAGATGTTTATCCCTCTTGATGCACCCTTCTTGATTGCGCGGTAGTCGCTTTTATTAGGGTGATCTCTCACTAAAAATATCAAGTAGTTAGTGTTCTCCCAAGTGTAGCACCGTCACGGCACCTATCTTTTCGGGGTGCGCCATGACTAACATGGGTACGAACGAATTGAGAAGTGTGAGGCGGGTGAGGTCAGACCTCGCAGCAAGATCACTTGGTTACCTTGACGTTCAGGCATGACCGTCATGAGCTCGGAACACACGCATCGAAAGATGAACAAGAGTCACATAGAGATGTGATTGGCAGGTTGCCTACCGGTTGAGATTTTTGTCATCAGTGGTGACTAACATCAATGACAAATAATCAAAACTCGGGTCTTGAATCACTCACAATCAATTATGAGAGATATTGATTTGAGTGGGAGCACTTTAGAATAAAATGTTTATTCACTAGTGCCAAATATCATTATAAACAAAGTCTAAGTGAATTGTGTTTTCCGTTGTAGATCAAATGGCTCGCAACAACGCGTTCAACTTAAGCTCGCTGTTAGAGAAAGAGAAGTTAGCTGCGAATGGGAAAAACTATGCGGACTGGATCCGCAACCTGAGGATCATCCTCAGGAGCGCTAAGAAACTGTATGTGCTTGAAAATGATCTTCCAGCTAAACCGGCGGCAGAGGCCCCGGAAAATGAACAAGATGTCTGGGCCACTAATGATGATGATCATAATGTAGTGCAGTGCCTCATGCTAGCTTGCATGAGTCCAGAGCTTCAAAAACGTTTTGAATTCCACAAACCCCGTGATATGATCCGGGAGTTGGATGCTCTGTACAAGGAATCCGCAAAGTCTGAACGATATGATATCATGAAGGCTTTGATGGAATGCAAAATGGCTGAGGGTAGTTCAGTTGGTGAGCATGTGGTCAAAATGATCAGCTATGCTGAAAGGCTTAAAACCCTGGAATTTCCACTTCCACCTGGCCATATGATGGACATGTTGCTTTCTTCACTCCCCCCGTCTTACGACGGTTTTGTCCTGAACTACAACATGATAGGGATGGAGAAAACACCGGAAGAGGTGCTCACCATGCTGAAAAACACTGAAGCAAACCTGCGGAAAAATCGCAAGCAAGTGTTGCTTGTGAATAAAACCGCCAGTTTCAAAAAGAAAGGCAAGCCAAAGAAAGGCAAGGGCGCCGGTAAGACCGGCTCTCAAAGCAAATCTAAGGGCAGTGCCAAGGATGGAACTGAGTGCTTTTACTGCAAGGGCAAAGGACACTGGAAGAGAAACTGCAACAAGTATCTGGAAGATAGGAAGACCGGGAAAACCGGCAAAGGTATAATTGTTATACAAGTTAATGTCATTGACGTTTTGCTTGCTAGCGAAAATTCTATGTCTTGGGTATTTGATACCGGATCGGTTGCTCACATTTGCAACTCGATACAGGGACTTCAGAAGGTGCGCAGGCTGGCAAAGAATGAGGTCGTGATGCGTGTCGGGAACGGCGCTGGGATCGCCGCTCAAGCCGTCGGCATTATGCCTCTACGTCTCCCTTCAGGATTTATTTTGGAACTTAGTAACTGTTATTTTGTTCCGGCATTGTGTAGAAACATTATCTCTGGATCATGTTTAGTACATGATGGGTATTCGTACAAGTCTGAGAACAATGGTTGTTCACTTTATTGTAAGGATATGTTTTATGGATATGCACCCATTGTTGGGGGCCTTTTCGTACTAAATCTTGAATGTGGAAATGATGTCTTTAACGTGAATGCTAAACGCCTTAAGAAGGCTGACACCACCACCACTTACTTGTGGCACTGTCGACTTGGCCACATCGGAAAGAAACGCATGCAAAAGCTCCAGTCAAACGGAGTTTTGCCGTCCTTTGATTTTGAATCATTTGACACATGTGAAGCTTGTCTGATGGGGAAAATGACCAAGACGCCGTTCACGGGTCATCCTGAACGGGCGGGTGAATTGTTGGAAATAATACATAGTGATGTATGTGGTCCAATGAACACAGCCGCACGGGGTGGGTATTTCTACTTCGTGACTTTTACTGATGATTTAAGTCGGTATGGTTATATCTACTTAATGAAGCATAAGTCGGAAACCTTTGAAAAGTTCAAAGATTTTCAGAATGAGGTAGAAAATCATCGTGACAAAAAGATTAAGTTTCTGCGGTCTGATCGCGGAGGCGAGTATCTTAGTCATGAGTTTGGCCAGCATCTGAGTGACCGTGGAATTGTTTCACAGCTTACGCCTCCCGGAACTCCACAGAGAAACGGAGTATCGGAACGACGTAACCGAACCTTGTTGGACATGGTAAGGTCGATGATGTCTCTTACAGATCTTCCGATATCTTTTTGGGGTCACGCACTACAAACTGCTGCTCATATACTAAACAAGGCACCATAAAAGTCTGTAGAGACGACGCCATATGGATTATGGTATGGGAAGAAACCCAATATGTCGCATCTCAAGGTTTGGGGTTGTGAGGCATACGTAAAGCGTTTACAGCCAACAAAGCTCGATCCCAAAGCAGACAAATGCTATTTTGTAGGTTACCCCAAAGAAACCATTGGGTATTCCTTCTATCTTCCCTCCGAGCACAAAGTGTTTGTCGCTAGAAATGGAGTCTTTCTCGAGACAGAGTTTCTCGCTAAAGAAGTAAGTGGGAGGACGGTACAACTTAATGAGATTAGTGAATCTTCGGCAACTGTTGACATGGCTAAGGAACCGGAAGAAATTCCGCTAATTATCCCTGCAACTGAGCCGGAAGTTGTTGCATGTGATGCACAGACTTCAGACAATGTTGTAACTGAACCGCGCAGATCAGGTAGGGCTATCCAGCCACCTGAATGGTTTCATAACGAAATCTTCATTCTTGAAGACGATGAACCTGCGCACTACAAGGAAGCGATGGCGGGGCCCAGCTCAAAAGAATGGCACAAGGCCATGAGATCCGAAATGGAATCCATGTACGAAAACCAAGTTTGGAACTTGGAAGAACTTCCGGAAGGCGTAAAGCCGATTGGTTGTAAATGGATTTTCAAAAGGAAGACAGACGCGGATGGTAACATTACTATCCACAAAGCTAGACTTGTCGCGAAAGGGTTCACGCAAGTTCCAGGAGTGGACTACGACGAGACTTTCTCGCCCGTAGCTATGCTTAGGTCTGTTCGGATATTACTAGCAATTGCTGCTTATTTTGATTATGAAATATGGCAAATGGATGTCAAAACGGCTTTCCTAAATGGAAACCTCAAAGAGGATGTATACATGATACAGCCAGAAGGTTTTGTCATTCATAAGGATGCTAAAAAGGTATGCAAACTTCAGAAAGCCATTTATGGTCTGAAGCAAGCATCAAGGAGCTGGAACATTCGTTTTGATGAAGTAGTCAAAGAGTTTGGCTTCATCAGGAATGACGAAGAGTCTTGTGTTTACAAGAAGTTTAGTGGGAGCGCAAAAGCATTTCTAATCTTGTATGTGGATGACATATTATTGATTGGAAATGATGTGAATTTTCTTAACGAGATAAAAGAATCATTGAAGAAAAGTTTTTCAATGAAAGACTTGGGCGAAGCGGCATATGTATTGGGCATCAGGATCTATAGAGATAGATCAAAACGCCTGATAGCGCTTAGCCAAAGCACGTACATTGACAAGGTGTTGAAAAGGTTCAACATGGAGGACTCCAAGAAAGGCCTACTCCCCATGTCACCTGGCACAGTGCTTAGCAAGAATCAGAGTCCTCGAACTCTCGATGAGCGAGTACAAATGAATGATGTTCCATATGCCTCGGCAGTTGGTTCTATTATGTATGCCATGCTATGTACAAGACCGGATGTTTCCTATGCGCTAAGTGTTAGCAGCCGGTACCAAAGTGATCCAGGATTGGAACACTGGGCAGCAGTCAAGGGTATTCTAAAGTACCTCAGACGGACCAAGGATTTACTCCTTGTGTACGGATGTGATGAAGAGCTCATTGTAAGTGGTTACACTGATGCAGGCTTCATGACTGACCCAGATGACTTCAAATCTCAATCAGGTTATGTTTTCATATTGAACGGTGGCGCAGTTGATTGGAAAAGTTCCAAACAAAAGACTGTGGCGGATTCTACGACGGAGGCGGAGTATGTTGCTGCTTCAGAAGCCTCCAAGGAGGCGGTATGGATCAAGCAATTTCTTGAAGACCTTGGTGTGGTTCCAAGTGCTCTGGACCCGGTGGAGATCTATTGTGATAATAGTGGCGCCGTGGCTCAGGCAAGGGAGCCAAGTTCGCACCATAAGACAAGACATATTCAACACAAATATAAACTCATTCGACATCATGTCGAAGAAGGTTTAGTGAAAGTACGCAAAGTTCACACGGATCTGAATGTGTCAGACCCGATGACGAAGCCTCTACCACGAGCAAAGCATGAGCAACACCGGATAGCCATTGGTGTTAGGGAAGCCATGTAACTGAGTTATGACTCTAGTGCAAGTGGGAGTCTGTAGGAGATATGCCCTAGAGGCAGTAACAACAGTTATTTTGTATCTCCTGGTTTGTAATGAAAGTTTATGTTCCATGCTATAACTGCAATGATTCTCGAGTCTACTATAAAACGAGGCTTGGAGGGAAACTCATGTGCACGTGTGGTATAATAAACGATGAAATGTATTCCTAGTCTTGCCTCTAAGACTGGCTCAAGTATTGCATGATGATCCTGTGTTCCTGATCATGGGCATGGCTATGCCAGCAATTTTGAGGGCACGATGTTAGTAGAACACTTGTGTTGAATTGACCCAATTTGATGTTATGCTATGAGATACGTTCGTCACCAGTTTTTGGTTTATAACACAGGAAGTTAATGTTTGCATAATTCCTTAGACCATGAGAGTATCGAGTTCCTTCGTACTTGCTTCGTGAACTTTGGGGTTTGTTAAACGTCATCCGTAACTGGGTGGCTATTACGGCGGCTTACGGGTTCACGGAAAAGTATGGCTAGTAACGAGATAGCTCAAGATTGGGATTTGCTCCTCCGACGATGGAGAGATATACTCGGGCCCTCTCGGTGTAACGATATCCATCATCGTCTGCGCAGACACCTTGTGATTTGATCACTGGGATACCGGAACACGAAAACGAGAAAAAAGAACAAAACCGGTAATGAGGTAACTTGCATAGTGGACAATGTGTTGTCCCACGGGGATGCAATTAATCTCACCTCAGGTGTTTGTGACATATCGCGAGGCAACAGGAATAGCTCACGGCAACTGGAGGTTCACTCGAATATTTATTCATGTGGGTATAGGGATCAATATGGGTGTCCACGGCTCCGATGTTGATCATTGATCGGAAGGGTTTCCGGGTCATGTCTATACTGCACTGAACCTATAGGGTCACACGCTTAAGGGTCATCTATCTGCTGAATACTAGACAGGGAGTCTGAGAGAAAGTTTTCGGAAAAAGTTTTTCGGAAACGTCAGAAAAGTTCTGACGAGAGAGGTCACCGGATGAGTTTCGGTGAAACCGAAAAAGTTGTTTCGGGGTATACCATTAAGTCAAAATGGTTTCGGCATGTGTCTGATAATTCTTGGAGGGTGCCAGAAACGTTCTGGAAACTTTCTGGAATTTTCGGAGATGAAAACCGGGAATGTCCCGGAGCTGCCGGAACCGCTTCAGATGCTTTTCGCAGATGAAAATCACTAAACTGGAATTGTTCCAGAACGCGTTGAAAATAATTATGGTGGGTACTGGAAATGTTCTAAGCCCACATGATTTTTTTTCAGTTCGAACAGACGCCGAAAAATGTCGTCGTGAATAGTGAAAGTGCTTTTTGGATATTTTTTTGGTGAGTCACCTTTGGGATATTTTCAAAGGGCTTCTAGAAGGGATTGGGGGGCAAGCAAGCTCCTCATGGGGGGGCCCCCAAGGGGGTGGCCGGCCAAGGTGGGGAGGGCCTCATGGTCCTCCACATGGCACTCCCTTTCTCCCATATGCCCTTTGTGAGTGACTTAAAGTGGGGGCACTTTGGTATTTTGAATACCTTTTTTACCCCTTGGCTTTCCTATAAATAGAGGAGGGGTGGGCAGCCCCAACCTCATCCTTGCTCTCATACACATGCTAAGCTTTGCTAGCTCTCTCTCTCCCTCCCACGAAAAGAGTTTTTCGTAGAGCCGAAAGGCTGTCTAGTTTCCGGCAGGAACTAGTTCTGGACGGCGAAGCCCTGCCGGATAGCTGACACCGTATGTGTGCAACCCCATAGAGAGGTCGTAGTTTCGGTCTTCTGCCCGAGGGGCTGTTCGAGTGTCCTCCCGAAGGGCTGTCCAGGTCTTCGTTCGAGTTTCGAGGGTCCTCCCGGAGGGCTGTCCGCGACATCGTCCGAGGGACTGTCCGACCGCCTCCCGGAGGGCTGTCCGACGAGGGAGTACATCCTCGCGGTTGGGAGGTTATTTAAATCCTAGCTGCGGGGATCTGCACCAACGATCTCCACCGACTCTTCTTCCGCTGCGCTTCGAGTCGGTACGGACCAGATCAAACCTTGTATGCAATCTCCTTAGCAGGTCCTGGGCGTGCTCGCTACCGAAATTTTTATTTTCTGTCGCGTTCACTTACAATCTAAGCACGTGTGCATTGGAAAGAGGCCTTATAAGCATGGCATCGTAGGAAAAACTAACGAAGCAACTGTAAGCTAGCCCGACCCTTTCATCAGAGGCAAATTACAAGAATATCAGGTCTCGACAACTGAACTACAAAGGCTAATGTCAAAGATACATGCAAAAAGATCCAATGCATCTAGAAGCTATTTCATCGAGTATAGTTGGCACCAAGGAAGTTCAAATGCTTCAGTCACTAGTGGTTCGAAGAAATCCTTCCCCCCAAACCTGTGAAGCTGTAATTTTTTAGGCCTGATTTGTCTGGTACTCGACACTATCATTCATGGCATGAAATTATGTGGCAGAATACTCTGCAAGAATAACTCTTTCCATTCATCCAAATTGACATAAAGTGTCCATATTGTTTCCGATCCCTATCATTCCCACCAATGAAGGAGAATCGACACTTGACTTTTCTTTCTTTTCTTCATGTGCCTCCACGGGAACCACTGATAGCCTTTGGCTGCTTTTGGATCTGCTTGAGGGTAGGGTGGAAAGCAATATATTTGAATCCGCTAACTAGAAGACCTTAATCCATTAATAGGAGTTGGTTCCCCAAGCGCATTATGTTCTTTTGTATGAGCCCTACAAAAACTTGTTGCACCTAAATTTATGAACAGGAATTAATTGTGCATTTATATGTTTTTGCAGTAAGATTTTGCACGCACCTAACTTTACTTTTTATATGCAAACAATAAATGAACATAGTGATTTAGTTCCAAATAACAGTGGTGTAATTGGAGCATCCTAAGATGTGAGGTTAATGATTTTGTGGTACTATCCTCGGGATAAATTTCAGTACCACCATCATGAACAAGTTCGGCATTATTTGACATCCGCCACACGCTCATGCTACCTGCGACAAACCCCCGGTCTCCCGAAGCTCGAAACCTGTGGGTAGAAAAAAAGTCTTAGAAAGGAAAAAATTAACGATTACACGCACACCTAAACCCTAGCTATGCTGGTATGGGGCACGTAGTAGTTTAAGCTACTAGCTAGAGAGAGGGAAATTATCATCTCTAGTTCTAATTAATTTATGACATTCATCATCTACAGTTCTAACTTAGCAAATTAAAACTTAGCTCGGTCGGCATTAGGGACTTGTTCAATTGTATGGCAAGGCAGCTGCTGAAGACGGATCGAAATCAGGTGGTGATCGTAATTAGGCTCTCTGAATCAGAATCAGAGATTATACCTCGTGCAACGCCCATTGTAGGACCAGTTTTGGTCGCACTCCGCAGAGGTGGCCTTCGAGAAGATGATGTCTGCTGCATTCCTCAGTTCTCTCTTGCCATCTCTTTTGCACATCCGAACTTCCGAATTGTACACAAGGTTCTCTCGTGTGATAGCTTCCGCCTCCTTCAACTCCTACATGCACTCACTCTGGGATAACACAGCTTCGTCAATTGTTCTTGCCCACGGCAACCACATTATCCATCTCCAATTCATCTGGTGAGGGCGGCAGCAGCGTGGGGGCGGGGCGTTGGAGTGGAGGATGAAGGTGTGGTATGGGAGGCCTAATGACGACTAGGAGACATGTAATCCATGTAAAAATATACCTTAGTAGAAAAAAATGTCAAAAACTATTGAGCGATATTTGACTTCCTTGCTAGCTACTCCGTCCGGTCCTTTTTAGTCTGCATATAAGTTTTGTCTGAAGTCAAATTATCTCTACTTTCACCAAACTTATAGAAAAAAGTATTAACATTCACAATACCAAATCAGTATTGTTAGATTCATTATGAAATGTCAACAACAACAACAACAACAACAACAAAGCCTTTAGTCCCAAACAAGTTGGGGTAGGCTAGAGGTGAAACCCATAAGATCTCGTGACCAACTCATGGCTCCAGCACATGGATAGCAAGCTTCCACGCACCCCTGTCCATAGCTAGTTCTCTGGTGATACTCCAATCCTTCAGGTCTCTCTTAACGAACTCCTCTCATGTCAAATTCGGTCTACCCCGACCTCTCTTGACATTCTCCGCACGCTTTAGCCGTCCGCTATGCACTGGGGCTTCTGGAGGCCTGCGCTGAATATGCCCAGACCATCTCAGACGATGTTGGACAAGCTTCTCTTCAATAGGTACTACCCCAACTCTATGTCGTATATCATCATTCCGGACTCGATCCTTCCTCGTGTGGCCACACATCCATCTCAACATACGCATCTCCGCCACACCTAACTGTTGAACATGTTGCCTTTTAGTCGGCCAACACTCGGCGCCATACAGCATTGCGGGTCGAACCGCCGTCCTGTAGAACTTGCCTTTTCGCTTTTGTGGTACTCTCTTGTCATAAAGAATGCCAGAAGCTTGGCGCCACTTCATCCATCCGGCTTTGATTCGATGGTTCACATCTTCATCAATACCCCCATCCTCCTGCAGCATTGACCCCAAATATCAAAAGGTGTTCTTCTGAGGCACCACCTGTCCATCAAGGCTAACATCCTCCTCCCCACACCTAGTAGTACTGAAACCGCACATCATGTACTCAGTTTTAGTTCTACTAAGCTTAAACCCTTTTGATTCCAAGGTTTGTCTCCATAACTCTAACTTCCTATTTACCCCCGTCCGACTATCGTCAACTAGCACCACATCGTCCGTAAAGAGCATACACCATGGGATATCTCCTTGTATATCCCTTGTGACCTCATCCATCACCAAGGAAAAAAGATAAGGGCTCAAAGCTGACCCTTGATTCAGTCCTATCTTAATCGGGAAGTCATCAGTGTCGACATCACTTGTTCGAACACTTGTCACAACATTATCGTACATGTCCTTGATGAGGGTAATGTACTTTGCTGGGACTTTGTGTTTCTCCAAGGCCCACCACATGACATTTCGTGGTATCTTATCATAGGCCTTCTGCAAGTTAATGAACACCATATGCAAGTCCTTCTTTTGCTCCCTGTATCTCTCCATAAGTTGTCGAACCAAGAAAATGGCTTCCATCGTCGACCTCCCAGGCATGAAACCAAACTGATTTTTGGTCACGTTTGTCATTCTTCTCAAGCGGTGCTCAATGACTCTCTCCCATAGCTTCATTGTATGACTCATCAGCCTAATTCCACGGTAATTAGTACAACTCTGAACATCCCCCTTGTTCTTGAAGATTGGTACTAATATACTCCGTCTCCATTCTTCTGGCATCTTGTTTGCCCGAAAAATAAGGTTGAAAAGCTT
Source organism: Secale cereale (assembly GCA_902687465.1). Taxonomy (NCBI): domain Eukaryota; kingdom Viridiplantae; phylum Streptophyta; class Magnoliopsida; order Poales; family Poaceae; genus Secale; species Secale cereale. Next base: position 32,833,134 of record LR738709.1, on the reverse strand, counting down.
GGTTAGCCATACTATCGCTATGTCTCCGAGGCCTTTCCACACCTCAATGGGGATACAACCAGGGCCCATCGCCTTGCCTCCTTTCATCCTTTTTAGAGCCTCCTTGACCTCAGACTCCTGGATTCGCCGCACAAAACGCATGCTGGTCTCATCAAAGGAGTCATCAAGTTCAATGGTAGAACTCTCATTCTCCCCATTTAACAACTTGTCAAAGTACTCCGGCCACCTATGCTTAATCTCCTCATCCTTCACGAGGAGTTGGTCTGCTCCGTCCTTGATGCATTTGACTTGGCCGATATCCCTCGTCTTCCTCTCTCGGATCTTGGTCATCTTATAGATGTCCCTTTCCCCTTCCTTCGTGCCTAACCATTGGTAGAGGCCCTCATACGCCCTACCCCTTGCTTCACCAACAGCTCGCTTTGCGGCCTTCTTCGCCATCTTGTACTTCTCTATGTTGTCTGCACTCCTATCCAAGTACATGCATCTGAAGCACTCTTTATTCTCTTTAATCACCTTCTGGACAGCATCATTCCACCACCAGGTATCCTTATCTTCGCTTCTCCTTCCCCTGGACACTCCAAACTCCTCTGAGGCCACCTTACGAATGCAAGTCGCCATCTTCATCCACACATTGTCCGCATCCCCTCTTTCCTCCCAAGGGCCCTCCTTAATGACCCTCTCCTTGAACGCCTGAGCTACCTCCCGCTTGAGCTTCCACCACTTCGTTCTAGCGACTTTGGCATGCCTATCTCGCTGGACACGAGTCCGAAAGCGGAAGTCAGCAACCACCAGCTTATGTTGAGTGTGACGCCCCGAGACCGATGCGCCAGATGTCAGCCAGTTATTCGTCATCGTTGCCATGTCATTTGCTTGCGTGTTGCACTTTGCCTTGTCATCATGTGCATTTCATCAGCATGTTTTCAAAACTTGCATTCGTTCGGGTTCCCCAGTTCTCTCCGTTGCCCGTTCTGAGCCCAGACACACTTGCACGCGCCCGCGGCACCTCCGAATATTTATTTTATAAGTGACCCGATAATGTTCTCGGAATGGGTTGAAACTTGGCGTGCGGTATTATTATAGCATAGGTAGACCGCCTGTCAAATTTCGTCGCATTCAGAATTCGTTTGATAGCCCAACCTTTAAATCTATAGCGGCACTATAGCCGGATAAACGTCGGACGTTTCGGTGTTCCGAAACTGCTGCTGGGCCTCTCTCTCTCTTCTCTCGTCTCCGCCCGATGCCTTCTACCAGCCCAGTTTTACCCCCTCGACTGCACGCCCGAAACTGCCCCGAACCCGAACCGGTCTGTCAGTACCGATGGGTCCGGATCATCCCCAAACATCCCTAAAACATCTCCATTTTCTTATTTGGGCCACCTAACCTATTTAGTTCGGACCGTCCGATTTCGATCGGAGGGACCAAATGATGCTAAACCTAACCCACTTCTATATAAACAGTACAACCCTAAAACCTAGGGCGCTTGTCCCATCAGTCTCGTCCCTGCCGCCACTCCTCCAAATCCTCTCGGGATCCCCTCCCGATACAGCAACCAATCCACCCACCTCGTATTCAGCGCCCGACCAACCGGCCACCTCCGACCGTGCCTCCTCTGGTTTTCCCTCGTCCACTAACAGGAGCTGCAGCATCGTCGCCCGCTCCCTCCTCGTTCCAATCGAGAGGAGATTGAGCCCGAGCCCCTGCATCCTTCGACCGCATCAAGTCCCGCCGTCGCCCTGCCAAGTTCCCCTGCTGCTTCTCCGTTTCGCGTCGCGCGTCGCCGTCAACCGGAGCCTCGAGCGCCGCCCTTCCCAGGCTGCTCCGGCGAGCCCCGCCTGTCCGGCCGCCTCCTCACCAGGCCAGAGTGTAATGCCCAGGATGGGACTACACCTCCTACGTGTCGAGGCACGACTTAAAGGTATAAGCCCATTCTGGAATGATCTCAAGTTCGGTATCTTTGCACGACTCATGTAAAAGAGGGATTAAATTGCAAAAGGAGATACCAAACATTACATAAGCAAAGCATCATCCAAAACATCACAGCCCATCTAAGGGTAAGATCCAAAAGACAAGATACCAAACATAACGTTAAGCCACAGGTCTAGATCGAATCCTAGTAGAAACCACTACTGATCGTCGAACGCGTCACAAGCATACGGCCAAACTCTTCATGGAACTCCCGGAAGTTCTGATCCACCTCCTGCTTCAAACCCGGCTGAACCTGCATCTGGTGTTGTAGTATCTGTGAGCCACGAGGACTCAGCAATCCCATAACCATGGGTATCAAGACTAGCAAGGCTTTATGGGTAGGAAGAGGTAAAATGGTGAGGTTGCAGCAGCGGCTAAGCAATATATGGTGGCTAGCTTACGAGTACCAGAATAAAATGAGCATCTACGCAAACAGTCGCAAAAGTAGTGATCGCTAAAGATCCTGAACTACATACGAATCAAACATAACCCCACCGTGTTCTCTTCTCAAAGTGAAAAGAGACAGTCACGGTTACTCACACTGTTGTGTGTTTTACTTCGGATCCTCTGTCAAGTTTTCTACAACCGGACATTAACAAATTCCAATCTGCCACATAATCGCGGGCACGGCTTTCGAAAGATTATAACCCTGCAGGGGTGTCCCAACTTAGCCCATCACAAGCTCTCACGATTAGCTAAAGTGATAAATATAATATCATCACCCCTTATCTTAGGGAAATCCGATCAGGCTCGGCATCCCGGTGCACAAGACATTTCGACAATGGTAAAACAAGTCCAGCAAGACCTCCCGGCGGGCCGACACCCTGATGGTAGCCGCGCGCATCTCGTCTCAGGCCACGTCCGGATGAGCGCTACGTACAGTAACCGAAGATCCCAGATAACTGGGTGGCACCGCAAGTGGCTCTAGTTTGGGACCAACACCATCAGCACTGGCCCCCCTGTTATGTAGAATTAAGAACCCGGGGACATGACCCCCTATGCAATTAATTAATTAATTAAGTTGTTATTATGAGAAAATTAGAACCAATGTTGGGCCTTGCTGGAGGAGTTTTATTCAAAGTCGAACTGTCAAGGGGTCCCCGTCCACCCATCGTGTAAGGAACGCAAAATCAAGGAACATAATGCCGGTTTATCAGCGCCTAAGGTGGCATGAGTGGAACAAAACACCGAGCAAAAGGCCAAGCCTTCCACCCATGCCCAGTATATAGGTGTGTTAATAATAATAATAGATATTGTGATATTCCAACAACAAGTTCCCACCTGGAACGATCTTCATCTTCACCTGCAACTAACAATGCTATAAGAGGGGCTGAGGAAGCGGGTAACATAGCCAAACAGTGGTTTTGCTAGGAAGGTGTCAAGGTTAGAGGTTTCATGGCAACAAGGAGAGGCTGACATAAAAGATGGGTAGCGCGACATGTAACGATAGCATCGAGACAACTAAGCATGGCAATGGTAGTAAAGGTATCCAAGGGTATGATCATCTTGCCTGGGATTCCGCAAGGGAGAAGAACAGATCCATGAAGTAGACGAAGAAGAAGCCTCACAACTCCGGAACGAAACCGAAGCTAACAAGAGAAGCAACCGGAAAGAAGCAAACAACACGGTAAACACACATATCATAACCATGGCATACGATGCACATCCAAGTATGATGCATGTCCGGTTTAATTATGCATGGCATGGCAAAGTGCACAAACAAATACTACAAGTTAAGTGGAGCTCAATATGCAACAAGTTGCATATTGACGGAACACCACATGTTATTTATTTAGTTGACTCTCGTTTATTTACAAGACAAGATTAAATGTTTTAACATAGCAAGAGGTGAATCAAAAGTAAACTACCTATCTAGGCAATTTAAATGAGGCCGGAAATAACAACAATAATTCCGGAAAATCCCCATGAGCATGTTTAGCAATTATTAAAGCAACAACAATTAAACATTTTAAATGTTGTTAACATGATGCGGATGACATGATCAAGTTTTATGCAATTTTTATTAAAAGTTGACATGAAGATGATAAGGAGTATTGTCACCGTGGTGGAAAGAAAAGGTGCCACGGCAACAATCCGAAAATGATGCAACGGCAACATCTCGGTTCCGGTAACTCGTTGGGAGACCGGTGCAAAAGAAAAGATGGCGTGAGCGAGCGGAACAAGATGGAAGGTGGGGTGATCCCGTCACCGGGTTCCCACGAGTCGGCGACGAGGCAACCGAGGAGTATGACAAAAGATGATACGGGCACGGAGCACACAAGGGAAACATTTCATACAACACAAGCAAACGTTCTCGGGTCATCATCTCGGGGTTATACCTTCGGAACATTCGTTCTCGTAGCGGGTTCGAGATCGTCGAGGGACGTAGTGGAAGTAGTCGTTCTTGCAACTCGTAGAGGAAGTAGTCGTTCACGTTGGCGTTCGGGTATCCGTAGATGTTCGGGTCGTCGTGGTACTCATGTTGTTGTAGTGGAACTTGACGCATCGGAGAGGAACTTGACGTAGTCGAACTTGGCGTATCCGAAGGGGTACTTGGCGGTTTGTAGTGGTACTTGGTGCATCGTCGTGGTACTTGGCGATTCCGGAAACACGGTAGATGAACTTGACGGTCCTCGTCGTCCTGGTGCTTGGCGATCCAGGGATACTTGCTGGACCAAAACAAAACACCGGGCCAACGGAAGAAGCACAACAACAGTAAGGAGGCGAGACAAGTGGCCGACTTCGGCCTTGGCGATGAGGCTGCTCGAGGGCTCGGCCCTACAGCCTTGGCGCTGGACTGAGGATGGCCGCGGCGAGCTGGAGGGAGACGGCGACGGGACCTGCTGGAGGTGCTCGAGGGAACTCGAGGAGGAGGTCGGGGAGCAGTGGCGCTGGGACGTCGGGGTGCTTTGGGGCTCCTGCAGCCTCTGGCCGGCGGCGGCTTCATGGAGGACGGAGCGGGGCGTCAGGCGCGGGGTAGGAGGAGGGAGAGGCGCGGCGGCCTGGGCGCTGCGGCCTTGGCTCAATCCGGCGCGGAGGGGAGGAACGAGGAGGCGCGCGGGGATGGGAGGAGCTCGGAGCTGGCTCCTGGCCGGGCGGGCGCTCGAGGGGATGCGAGGTGAGCGAGCGGGGAGATGGGGTGAGATGGGATCGGGAGATCGAGAGAGCGAGAGGGACGAGGCTGCGGCACTGGGATGGGACGAGGGGAACGGGGTAGGTGTGGGCTAGGGTTTGGGAGAGAGGGAGAGAGGCTGCGGGGCTGGAGGCCAGATGGGCCGGCTGGGGGGGGAGGTTTGGGCTGCTGGGAGGCCTAGAGGCCGGCGGCTGGGCTCTCCCTGCCCCTCTCTACTAATTAAAGAAAAACAGAGATCTAAAAAGTGAGAGAAAAGGAAAAAAGGCATCTGCGGAAAGAATTTACACGAGAGGGTAATTTTCTCGGGCCCATAAAATGAGCGCGGTCCAAGAAAAATAGAAAAGGCATGAACGAAAAAAATTATAATTCAAACATATTTGAATTTAATTCAAATGGGTTTGAACTAAGACTTGATTTTTGAAGTGTCCAAAAATGTTGAGGATTTTTGGAGGAACCTCGATAAATGGGAAAAAGAATTATAGACAAGGAAAGGTGTGAAACTGAAGCAATAGAGGTCTGGAGAATAATTGCAAGTGTGCTGGGTTAATTCCAAACAAATGGAATATTTGTAATATAGCTCCCTAAATAGTGGGAGGATATGTTATAAAGAGAAGTCATCCTTCCCTCGATTTAAATGGATCGAAGATCCACACGATTTATTTAAGTTGAGATGCAAAATTAAAGACATGATGGCATGATGACATGATGCAAAGCAAAAATAAATAACACAAGCACAAAGAAACACACGGAAGAACCCGGAACATCTGGAATCTTCTGGAATCTTCTGGGACGTCGGTCTTCGGGCGTCACAACTCTCCCACACTAACAGAGGATCTCGACCCGAGATCCTAGAGATGGCACCGGATAGAAACGAAAAAGGAAGAGGTAAAACAAAGTAGCTTCTTGGACAAACGAGTGAAACCACGAACCTGAGATGTATAACAATCTTGAAAGAAAGAATAGAATGGAGATGAACAAATATGAAAACTCCGTTAGAAAGAGTAACAAGGAGTATTATGAGAACCTTGAAGGTTGAAAGACATGAAACAAGAGCTTACGAACCAAAAGAATATGAAACCGCAATGGTATAGCCATGGAATAAGAATGACAGAATTTGGACAGCACTCCGACTGAAAAAATGTAGGGAAATGAACAAGAACTTGAGGAGATGGAATGATACTTGAAGAAATCGACAACATATTGCCTCTGAAACAATTGAAAGGATGGCACAAGAGGTATGAAAGATTTCATTCAGCACTCCGGTTGAAAAGAGAGGCAAAACTTGATAAAATGGGAGAACTAGAATGGAGGACACAACACTCCGGTTAAATAGATAAACAAGGAAAAGAACATGATCTTGACAAAACGGGATTATGGTTTGGAGAGAGCAACATCACAATGCCTCTGGAATGAAAGAATAGCATATAAATCAATGAAAGAAAAGAATGGAGAAGAGAATGACAACTTCTCTCAAAATTGAATTTGAAAGAGCATCCTTACGAAGAAGGGTTGAACGGAGTTGATTTTTTTTAAAAAAAATCAACAATGAAAACGAATAAGCTTGATGTGGGCTTATGGAAAACATCTCAACATTAAGAGGTGACAACCGGCCACTGATGAAAACATTTGATTGGATTGAGATCAACAAGGAGACGAAAAACTTATCTCACCGGGAGGATAAATGAAGAACTTGGGTCATTTATAAGCACCATAATAGCAACAATTCTCAGGGAAAGCTTTTAGGTGAAATACAACCCAAGATAACTCCAAGGAGTAATTGAAGGGTTGAAAACATCTCCTGAACAAGGAAAATGATGGGTTTAAATATCTCATTCGTGACAACTTGTGAATCATGAAACATGAAGGAATTGTCAAGAATGACATAACACCATCTGAAAAGATAAGGTAGAAAGGATTGCAATTGGAATGCATGATGAAGAATGCTCGAGCTCCAACAAGAATCTTGATGAAGACTTCGAGGATGAATTAAATGATGATGAACCACCATGAAGAACTCCGGTAATGAAAGCATGAGAAGTGAAAAAATGAAAAGAATAAGATTCAAGGCCTGCGATGAATTAGATGGAGCTTTGAAATGATATAATTGAAATAACATGGAGCTCCGGAAAACAAGATAAAAAACATAGAACCAAGGATATGATATGATGAACAAGCTCCGAAGGAAGGGATTAACCTCTTGTAAGAAACTAGAATAAGGTTTATGTTATGCATATCTGATAACCCTCAACCGTAAGGGATCGAGATAGTCTTCGCGGGTAAGAATAACCCAATTTATTGATTCGACACACGGGGAGCCAAAGAGTATTTATAAGCTTTGACATTTGAGTTGTCAATTCAACCGCACCTGAAATATACTTACTTGCAATAAAAGATAAGTGGTAACAGTAATATGATAGTGATGATAGTAATAGTAAAAGTAAACAGCGGAAGTAAATAGCAGTAGTAAATGGCAAAAGTAGCAACTAGTGACAAGCAAGGTTTAAAATACTATAGGCTAGGGAGATGGATGGTTGGGCGCTGCATGGATGAGATAGATTCTAACTTGGGGCACGGCACACGGAAAAGTAATGATCATCTAGGCAAATATCAAACATTAGGCATGTATCCCGTAGGTAGTTGTACGTGCTTGCAATAAGAACTTGCACAACATCTTTTGTCCTACCATCCCGCTACGAACGGGGCCAAAAGGAACTAATGGATATTAAGGTGCTCCTGTCAAAGAGCACCGGAACAAAGCAATGAACTCAATGGATACATGTAATCCTCAAACTACGGACCATCCCCTTTGGTGTCCCAAGCTGTCACTTTTGGGATCGCCGGTTCCGGACCGTAACAGGTGCAAACAACTCATAGATAGGATCACGAACACAAATATATTCATTCAAGCACATATGGTTCAGATTTGAAATCATGGCACTCGGGCCCTAAGTGTCAAGCATTAAGAATAACAAGTTGTAGCAAAGATGATAAACACCATAGTAGATGATAGGCAACATGCCCCCAACGATCTGATAAACTATTACATGATCTAACTCATCCAATCCCTACCATCCCCTTCGCCTACAGCAGGGGAATTACTCACACATGAAGGGGGAAGTTATGGAGGGATGATGGAGTGGTGATGATGATGACGATGGCGACGATCTCCCCTCTCCGGAGGCCAAATCAGCCTCCAGATTAGCCCTCCCGAGGAAGAACAGAGGGTGGCGGCGGCTCCACGACGAAAAACTGCGAAAGAACTTCTGATCTGGGGTTTCTGCGTCGGGAGTAAAAATACGGGATAAAGTAGGGCACCAGGGGGTGTGGGCCCCACCCAGGCGCCCCCCCGGCGCGGCCCAGGAGGGGGGCGCGCCCACAGGGCGCCTGGGCACCCCCTGGCCCCCCTCTGGTCCCACTTCTGGTATTTGGTTCCTTCGGGTGCGTGGATTTTCTGTGATTTTTCGTGGATTTTTCTGAGATACTTAAAAATCCGTTTTCCTGCACACAAATAAACCATACAGGCAGCTCTGCTGAAAACAGCGTCAGTCCGGGTTAGTTTAGTCCAAATCATGCAAGAATGAGGTCAAAACAATATCAAAAGTGTTTGGAAATGTAGATACGTTTGAGACGTATCAACTCCCCCAAGCTTAGCATATTGCTTGTCCTCAAGCAATTCAGTTCAACGAACTAGACGCGACAAAGAAAACTTTGACAAACTCTTTTGCTTCATTAGATGTGTATAAGCATGTACTACGAAAAGAGTTTAGCAAGTATTGAAACAGTACTTATGAGGACAATGCAAGGAGCAATCCTTCTTTCAAGTGACCAGTCACAAATACTTAAAAGTAAATAATATATTACTGAAAATCAAGACAAGATTACATTGCACATAGCTTGAGCATATTAGGGTGGTATCTCGCTAGCCTCCATGAGTGAAGCAAAACATAAATGCAGAGACTCCTCCAGATTTTTAAAGGAGACTAGAACTAAGAATTTCAGAATAAATCATATCACAAGTATGCAGAAGACAATGTAATACCTTGGGACAATGCACATTACACTCAGAATGACAATTATGCTCTCCTAGGTGGTGCTTTGAAGAAAGAAGGCGAGACTCTCGAACCGTGGCTTTTGTTGGCAAAGTTGAAAACCCGTGATCGGAAACAAAAACTAAACATGTACCAGAGCTCTTGGTTTAAAAAAAAACAGAAGTAAATATGTTTTTGAGAGGTGCATATTTCGTCAACGAATGCTAGCAGATAACTCAATCACTTTTTAAGCTAGACAAGTCTCGAGGAACAGCTCCCGCACGAGGACGATCACATCCTCTTAATCTCCTTTGTTTATCACTGCCAAAGTTTTCTGATTTCTCATGAACAAAGCGTGAAGGAGGGTTTGTTTGTTATATTATCTTTTTGAGCCGGGCGCACTCAATGCCAGTTCCTTTTCATATTAGGGGTTTGCACATTATACATGCAATCCAGGGGTGAAACTTGTCCAACTTAAAAAGATTAAGAATTAACTACTACTTCCTCATGAGCTAAAACATAGGCACAAAAAAGGGAAATTCTGTTGATTAATTTCGAGATGGTACACGAAAGTCTTCATTAGGAATGGCAGGTAAATACCATGTATAGGAAGGTATAGTGGACTCATATGGCATAACAGGTTTAAAGGGTTTGGATGCACAAACAGTCAGTCCGCTTAGTACAGGTGGAGGTTTAGCAAAAGACCGGGAAGCGACCAACTAGAGAGCAATAACGGTCATAATCATGCAGAGCGACAAAGCAACATTGAATCGGGCATGAAAGTGATATAACTATTCTAAAACTCAAAGATCATCAAGGCAAAGTAGACTTTTAGTCTTAAACATGTGTAAGCATGTGCCAAGTCAATCCAAAAATTCTCTAAAGGGAAATACCACCTTAGTATACCAGACTATGAACAGTGCAATGCATGTAGATCATTTCAATAACACATTATATACTCTAGTTATTCGGGACTAGCCACAAGGAAAGCATGAACCACTGGAAGAGCATTGTAAAGATAGCACTATGTCGCTACAAGCTGGTCTCTAGATCATAAGTACAGGCATATGTACAAAAGTAGAAACAATAAGAGTTCATACCGGTCTTCCTTGTTGCTTCCTTTCAGTCGATCTTTGTCATTACTGCTTGTCACTTGCACGATCGAACGTAGGAAATATAATCAAATGCCATCACGGACTCGAGCTGATCTCTGAAAACAAAGCAAACTAAAGAGAGAAAGGAAATCTTTTTGGTTTTTTCAAAGGTTGAATAAAAGCAAAAGAAAGAGAAAATCTTTTTGTTGTTTTTGCAAAGAGGGAAATAAAGAAGAACGGGCAAAAACTTCGAAAAGATCAAAGCGAATAAAACGGATAATACAATGGAAAGGTGAGAAGGGCACGTACTCCCCCAAGCTTAGGCTTTTGGCCTAAGTTGGTAGCAGCTACTGCCCCCAGGAGCCTCCTGCTCCAGGGGTATGGTGGTGAGTCCACGGATCGTAGAAGGATGCTGGCGCGTACACCGAACTCCTCGGAGTCTCCCACGAGGAAGGTTCCGAACGCCAAACAGAGGAAGACCCTTCACCAAACTCGGTGGCGGTCTCTTCCTGAAAATGTGGTACTCACCGTGCCTCTCCTCGTCGGGCACAACCCCCTCCATGGGGTTATGGAACTGATGCTGGACCATGAACTCATCGAACTGGACAACATCAAAGGACCATCCGTTCCTGCGAGAAAAATCAAACAAAAGAGGTGCAGGTAGACGGATCTCGCGTTCCGCGGTAGTTCCGAAACGCAAGATATAAACAAGGTTGTCAAGCTCAGAACCCATGGTAACAAACTTATGCCTTTTCATAGCAGCAAGATCAAAGCTTAAATAAGTATATGGAGTATCATCAGGGTGTGGGGTGCCTCCAATATGCTCTAAGATAAGTGTGGCATAAACGCCACCATATAAGTCCCCCTTGTTACCGTTCATAGCAAGGCGTCGAGCAATTAAGGTACCCAGATTATAATCAGACCTCCCTGAGAGGGCTGCTGCCAGGATAGCAATATCCGGAGCAGAAATGATGCTCGTGTTGTCACGAGCTAACACCCCTCTAGCAATATAATATGCAAAATACCTGAGGTGAGGAAATAAGATGCTGGAGATCTTCGACCGATGAATATCCCTCGTACCCATGCTGCAGAGAGAGTTGATGACGGTTTTCAGCTCGGAGGGCTGAGTGGCCATCCTTGCCGTTCTCCCAATGTTCGGCACACCTATTATTTCACAAAAGTTCCCCAAAGTCATCGTGATAAGATCATTATAAATTTTAAACTCAATAGCACCTGAATCAGGATTATATCTAAAACTGTTAATGAAACTGGAGGTGAGTTTTCGATACTGAGTAACACGGCTCGTGACGAGTCGTGTCAAACCTGCATTAGCACAAAGATTATAAAACTCATCCTTGATTCCCGCAGCTTCCATGAATTCATCACATGGAAATGTCATCGCACGTGCTGGACTTGTGTCTTCCAACAACTCCAGGGGCACATGATCTTCATTATAGCTCACCCTAGCAGTCGATCGTGAAGCTGCGGCTCTAGTGACACGATCGGAGCGTGCGGGCCTCCTCTTCTCAAGCCACCCTTTTGCCCTTCCTAACAAACTCATTTCTGAATTTTTTTTACAATTTACAAAAACGAGGATTAAAACAAAGTGAGCTAAGGCAAACTACTCAACTCACTTCCCCAAGGCATAAACTTGCATCAAAACTTGGAAAATAACTTTCTACACATGCATGCAAGCTCATCTCTACAGCACCAAGAACTACTAAATACTCACAAATGAGGTCACCAATCAAAAATCTAATTGGAGGGGTGGAGGAGTCACATACCAGGGAGTATCTGCTTAAAATTTCAGCTCAAATGATGGGCTGTAGAGAGAGATCGAAGAATCGCCTCCAAGAACAGCAAGAACACAAGAACAAGACCAGAACTCGGGTTTCTGGAGAAAAAGAGAGAGGAAGGAAGAAGACATACCTGGAGGGGGGTCCCGTGGGCCCCAGGCGCCCTGTGGGCGCGGCCAGGGGCTGGGCCGCGCCAGCTGGCCGCCTGGGCCACTGGTGGCCCCTCCTGGCTGGCCCCAGGACTTTCTGGGTCTCTCTCGTCGTGGAAATTTTTATTATAATTTTTCTGGAATTCTTCTGAAAACTTCACTGTTGAAAATTTTTCGAAGTTCAAAAAGCTGCAAAACTCTGTGAAAACTTGAAGCAGTTAGTAGTATCGTGAAGCTTCAAAAACATAAATACTTGGTACAGCAAGTAGGACAAAACTAAAAACAAATGAAAACATACAAAGCTCAACTTTTTATCCATATAAAACATGTTCACTAGTAAGGTTGATCAAGCCTTACCAACAAACAAGCGATATATAGAGCAAAAAGTCTCACCTCTTACGAAGTAATCACTAAACCTTTACCTTGATGGACATTGTCCCCACCATGATAGTGTTGTATTTGTGAGGCACATGTAGTGGACAGTCCCATTCTCCAATTTTCACGGTCTCGATATTCTCTATAGAGTTGAGGGCATGCCTCCTGTCGGTCTTCTTCGGAAAATATACCGTGTGTTCTTTATCATTCACATGGAAGGTAACCTTCCCTTTATTGCAATCAATAATAGCACCTGCGGTGTTAAGGAAAGGTCTACCAAGAATAATGGACATGCTTCCATCCTCGGGCATGTCAAGTACAACAAAATCAGTAAGAATTAAACAATTAGCAACTTCAACTGGAACATCCTCACAAATACCTCTCGGAACAGCGGTTGACTTGTCAGCCATCTGAAGGGAGATATCTGTAGGAATTAGTTTCTCTAAACAAAGCCTCTCGTAAAGAGAGAGAGAGGCATAACACTCACTCCTGCTCCAAGGTCACATAAAGCAGTTTTGACATAATTATTCTTTATGGAGCAAGGAATGGTGGGTATACCTGGATGACCGAGCTTCTCAGGAATCTTTCCACTGAAAGAATAGTTAGCAAGCATAGTAGATATTGCATCATTAGGAACTTTTCTTTTGTTAGTGACAATATCTTTCATATTTTTTGAATAAGGAAGTAACTTAATAGCATCAGTCAAAGGGATTTGAAGAAAAAGAGGTTTAATCCATTCACAAAACTTATTATAATGCTCTTCTTCTTTGGATTTGATTGACTTACTTGGAAAGGGCATGGGTTTCTGTACCCATGGTTCTCTCTCCTTCCCATGTTTTCTTGCGATGAAGTCTTCTTTAGTGTACCTCTTACGTTTGTCACGTGCTTCTTCCTCTCGAACTTCAGGCGGATCATTCTTCTCATTATCATTACCTTCAGGTTCTGCACCGTCTTCAGTCTCAGCATCGGAAATAGATACACTGTTAGGATCAATAGCTGGCTCTTCATCTGCAATAGGGTCGTTAGAATTGTCAGTCTCCTAATGTTTCTTCTTCTTATTTGGAGAGACAACAATTTCTTCTTCCTGCATTTGAGAATCTTGCTCGATTCTCTTCGGATGTCCTTCTGGATAGAGAGGATCTTGAGTACTAGTTCCTCCTCGGGTCTTAATCCCAAAAGCCTGCAAATTATCCTGTTTGGCATTGTTAGCAAGCAAATCTCTTTGCACATTAGAAATTTGATCATGCTGAGTTTGAACCATATGAAAATGCTTCACAAGACATTGAACATCATTAACTGTTCTATCTAAAACATCAAGCAGTCTTTTGATAGCAAGGGAATTATCATGCAACTGACTTTCTATCCTCTCATTAAAATGATTCTGTTTCGTAATAAAATTATCAAACTCATCTAAACACTGATCAGGAGGCTTACCATGAGGGATGTCACTTGCGTTGAAATCTAAAAGAGAGTGTACCTCTACCATAGGAGGGTGAGTGGTAGGCTCACACAGCTTCTCAATAGGGGGTAGATTCTTTACGTCTTCAGCTTTAATACCTTTCTCTTTAATAGACTTCTTTGCTTCTCGCATATCTTCGGGGCTCAGAACAAACATGCCCCTCTTCTTTGTTGGTGGAGGTGGTTCAGGGACGGACCAATCTTCATGGTTTTTGGCAATCCTGCCCATTAAATCTTCCGCATCGTCCGGTGTTCTTTTCCTGAAAACACAACCAGCACAACTGTCCAAATAGGACCTGGATTCATCAGTTAGACCAGCATAGAATATATCGATTAATTCATTCTTAGGGATTTCATGTCCTGGTCTAGCCCGAATCAGACCACAGTACCTCTCCCAAGCTTTAGGGAGGGACTCATCCTGCAACTGTTTAAAGTTATAAATTCTTTGTAAAGCAGCATGTTGCATGTGAGCAGGAAAGTACTTATCAACAAAAGAGTGAGCTAAGTCCTGAGGACTCTTAATGGAACCGCATGGGAGTGAATCATACCATGCTTTAGCACCTTCCTTCAATGAGAAAGGAAGAAGCTTGGTCACATAAAAGTATCGTATCTTTTCATTTGTGGTAAACAGGCTACCTAGCTCACAAAGTTTAGTTAGGTGTGCAATAGCATCATCATTTTCTCTGCCATAAAAAGGGTCAGCTTCAACCATAGGTATAAGTGAAAGATCAACAGAGAAATCAAAATCAGGATCATCAATGCATATAGGAGATGTAGCAAATTCAGGATTAGGAACGGTTTTGTTCTTCAAAGAGTGTTTTTCAAATAGTTTCTTAATAACTTCAGGGTCAGAGCCGGAAAACTCTGTCAGTTCCCTGCATAATTCTTCATCTAGTATATAGTAATCATCATCAAGGAGACTCTCTTTGAGTTTACTCAAGTCAGGATAATCATAAGTTTCACCAATAGGGTATCGAGTAACAGGAAGTTCAATTCCAGACTTTTTAGCAGCAGCAGCAATTTGTTTCTCAAGAGCATAACCAAGCAAACTAATATCATCAAAAGTAGTAGAAGCATCATCAAGAGTATCAGACATAGTAAAAGATTCAGTAGTAGCATCATGTGGTGGTGGTAAGGCAAACTTACTCATAACGGAAGGTGAATCAAGTGTAGCACTAGTGCTCAGAGCAGTACCTCTTCTTGTAGTGGATAGTAAGATCGGAACCTTGGGGTCTCCTTTCTTACCCATAGTGGATAAAGTGCAGCAGGTAGGATACCTCAAGTAGACTTGCAAATATTGCTATGTTCCCCGGCAACGGCGCCAGAAAACGGTACTTGATAACCCTCAACCGTAAGGGATCGAGATAGTCTTCGCGGGTAAGAATAACCCAATTTATTGATTCGACACACGGGGAGCCAAAGAGTATTTATAACTTTGACAGTTGAGTTGTCAATTCAACCGCACCTGAAATATACTTACTTGCAACAAAAGATAAGTGGTAACAGTAATATGATAGTGATGATAGTAATAGTAAAAGTAAACAGCGGAAGTAAATAGCAGTAGTAAATGGCAAAAGTAGCAACTAGTGACAAGCAAGGTTTAAAATACTGTAGGCTAGGGAGATGGATGGTTGGGCGCTGCATGGATGAGATAGATTCTAACTTGGGGCACGACACACGGAAAAGTAATGATCATCTAGGAAAATATCAAACATTAGGCATGTATCCCGTAGGTAGTTGTACTTGCTTGCAATAAGAACTTGCACAACATCTTTTGTCCTACCATCCCGCTATGAACGGGGCCATAAGGAACTAATGGATATTAAGGTGCTCCTGTCAAAGAGAACCGAAACAAAGCAATGAACTCAATGGATACATGTAATCCTCAAACTACGGACCATCCCCTTTGGTGTCCCAAGCTGTCACTTTTAGGATCGCCGGTTCCGGACCGTAACAGGTGCAAACAACTCATAGATAGGATCACGAACACAAATATATTCATTCAAACACATATGGTTCAGATCTGAAATCATGGCACTCGGGCCCTAAGTGTCAAGCATTAAGAATAACAAGTTGTAGCAAAGATGATAAACACCATAGTAGATGATAGGCAACATGCCCCCAACGATCTGATAAACTATTACATGATCTAACTCATCCAATCCCTACCATCCCCTTCGCCTACAGCAAGGGAATTACTCACACATGAAGGGGGAAGTCATGGGGGGATGATGGAGTGGTGATGATGATGACGATGGCGACGATCTCCCCTCTCCGGAGGCCAAATCAGCCTCCAGATTAGCCCTCCCGAGGAAGAACAGAGGGTGCCGGAGGCTCCGCGACGAAAAACTGCGAAAGAACTTCTGATCTGGGGTTTCTGCGTCGGGAGTAAAAATACGGGATAAAGTAGGGCACCAGGGGGTGTGGGCCCCACCCAGGCGCCCCCTCGGCGCGGCCTAGGGGGGGGGGGGCGCCCACAGGGCGCCTGGGCACCCCCTGGCCCCCCTCTGGTCCCACTTCAGGTATTTGGTTCCTTCGGGTGCGTGGATTTTTGTGATTTTTTGTGGATTTTTCTGAGATACTTAAAAATCCGTTTTCCTGCACACAAATAAACCATACAGGCAGCTCTGCTGAAAACAGCGTCAGTCCGGGTTAGTTTAGTCCAAATCATGCAAGAATGAGGTCAAAACAATATCAAAAGTGTTTGGAAAAGTAGATACGTTTGAGACGTATCAATATCCTTCACCAATTTAAATTGGCGACAAGCAATGGATTTGGCATACTACTTATTCTCGTTGCAAAGAATTAAAGAGAGGTCTAGCACAACCTTGGGTAAATCTTCAACGAACCACCGGTAGGATTGTGAAAGAACGAGTGAATTAAAACGATAACAACGGAAGGATAATCTTGAAATAACCACCGTAAAAATATGGAGACGAACGAAGAGGCATCAATGAAGAATAGTTGGAGGGCGAAGTTGCAAACTGAGAACAAAGAACTTTTCTGAAATGATGGCCTTCGGAGGATCACAAAGAAAAGAATTCATGAAATGCTTCGGACGGGTATAAAAAGAATTCCTCACAAACGGAATAATAATGAGGATGGCATGAAGCTAGAACCAAGAATCTTGGAAGAACGGATACGGATTCAAGAGGAACTCGTCTTCGGTTCTTCAAAATCTGAGAAGACGATGAGATACACCACCATGAATTGTATAGGCACTCCGGTTAAAAGAATTAAAAAAAAGGTTGAAACAACGATGAAAAGAATTTGAAAGCGATCTTGGAGAAGGTATATGATTGATGTAATCCATTCTTACGTCACATTTGAAAAGAATTTGAGTATAACTCAAGTAAAATTAGAAGAGTCAGGTAAGATCCTGGGAAAAGACCTGTGGGTTAGGGCCCACTCAAAGAAATCACCGTTGAAAAAGATTTCTCAAGAGATATTGCACCGGTTGAATTAAATGGCTTGAATAAGATTATAATCCTCAAAATAATTTGACCGGATTAAGAATGGAATTATGAATCTTCAGCACTCCGGATATGAATAGCAAGAGGAGAATGATTAATTGGTGCACCGGAATTAGAAAGCATTGTGAAAAGAGGAAAAAGGATAAGATCAACACCGAAATCTTGAATTACATCCACCGGCAGAAGAAACGAGAACAAAGAATGAAAAACTTGAAGCTCTCAAGCTTCTTCACGATAAATCACCGGATAAGAACATTGAAGGAAAAGAATGAAGAACCTCACATGAATAAAATGGATACTTCATCTGAGAATTTTTCTGGCTCCATAAAGAAAAAGGGTGGGAGGGTGGGAAAACAAAGACAACTTGGAATGAATGAAACAGACAAATTGTCAGATTTCTCAACGGCGTCCGTATGGAATAACTTGAAGAGAAGGCACACCGGTTGACAAGGATTAACCTGAAGATCTCGATGGTCAAGAAGAATTAGCACACCCATAGAAATATGAGAACACCGATTAGGAAAGGAATGGAATCAACATTTGACATCGAAGCAACTCGAATACCAGAATCAAAACAAAACAAGGATAGATATGTTTATGAAGAAGATTATGTTGCAACATATCTATCCGAACAGAGAATTGAACGAATGAATTCCGTAGGTACATCAGCCTGTCGAGAAGCCACTTGGGAGAACAAAAGATAAATAAAAGCAACAAAGAGCAGATAGAACAAATACAAGATAGAAGCTTCGTTCGACATTTTTGTGCTGAAAGCTTATGGAACGTGTTACAAAAGGGTTTTGCAATCCCCGGATCAGCATAGCCAAGGACCCTTTAAGATGCAACTCTCGATCGGAACAGGCCCATAAAACCACTTCACTCAATGTAGAACCCCGAACTTCATATCATGCACTCGTTGGAAGAATGCCTAGAACTACTAGATGAACCCACCTATTAATTTCCGAAAGTTTCCAGTTATGCAATCAGGTATTGGGGATACAGGGGAAGCACCGCGCACTCAACTCTAATCCTATATCCAGCTGTATCCATCCTTCAACACATAACCAGTTATTTCCGGAAACCGTTTACCTCGGACCTTCGAAACGCATCTACTATACAAGCTATGGCAATACTCCCGAACTACCTCCCCAGTACTGGGTGATGTCGGGGTTATCTTGCCACTAACCGCATAGGAGAGTTTTCGATGTCGGCCGTCTTAAGTATTCCAGAACTGCTGCGATATATTTGTGACGACAACACCTCGGAGCTCAACTCCCCGGGACACTGCCACAACCCCTAAATGACAGGAGGCATCGAGAACAATGTTCTCGTCACAAAGAGATTATAACAATCCAAACAATACTCGCGTGATCCTAAAAAAATGTTGTGAAATTTTGAGAGTAGAAGAGACAAGAGTAATCGTCAGGAGTCCTCACCAGAGTGAAAAGAGATGAGGAGCAAAAGAAATCCTACTCTCCGATATATATATAGGACTCAAAACATTTTAAGTGTGTGCCTAGACTCAACCGTCAACGATTCGATCAATCAGTGGGGGCTTCTAGGTCGGAGAAGGCTCTGATTACCAACTTGTAATGCCCAGGATGGGACTATACCTCCTACGTGTCGAGGCACGACTTAAAGGTATAAGCCCATTCTGGAATGATCTCAAGTTTGGTATCTTTGCACGACTCATGTAAAAGAGGGATTAAATTGCAAAAGGAGATAGTTGGCTTACACTCGCCACTTCACACAATACATTACATAAGCGAAGCATCATCCAAAACATCACAGCCCATCTAAGGGTAAGATCCAAAAGACAAGATACCAAACATAACGTTAAGCCACAGGTCTAGATCGAATCCTAGTAGAAACCACTACTGATCGTCGAACGCGTCACAAGCATACGGCCAAACTCTTCATGGAACTCCCGGAAGTTCTGATCCACCTCCTGCTTCAAACCCGGCTGAACCTGCATCTGGTGTTGTAGTATGTGTGAGCCACGAGGACTCAGCAATCCCATAACCATGGATATCAAGACTAGCAAAGCTTTATGGGTAGGAAGAGGTAAAGTGGTGAGGTTGCAGCAGCGGCTAAGCAATATATGGTGGCTAGCTTACGAGTACCAGAATAAGATGAGCATCTACGCAAACGGTCGCAAAAGTAGTGATCGCTAAAGATCCTGAACTACATACGAATCAAACATAACCCCACCGTGTTCTCTTCTCAAAGTGAAAAGAGACAGTCACGGTTACTGATACGTCCAAAACGTATCTATAATTTTTGCTTGCTCCATGCCACTTTTGGGTGATATTGCTATGATATTCATACACTTCATACACTTTTGATCATATTTGGACTAACTTAGTAATCCAGTGCACCCCAGTGCCAGTTTCTGTTTTCAGCTGTTTTTGTATTTCAGGTTTTCACGTTTCGAGAACTGCCCAGAAAAATCCAGAAAAATTATATAAAAAATCAGCGATACGGAAACAACACTGCGTCCGAAGGGCAACCTGGGGGGGGGGGG
>LR738709.1:32800093-32812968 GCA_902687465.1 Secale cereale | reverse complement strand
GGGGGGGGCGCCTCGGCCCCCCGAGTCTCCCCCGGTGCCCTACTTTGGCATATATTTAAAGGACTCTCCGAAACCCTCGAAACAGGACTTTTTTTCGCGATCCCATCTCTGTTCCGCCGCCGCCGCCGCTTCCAAGATCGGGAGCACCAGGAGAACTCTTCCCGGCACCCTGCCGGATGGGAGGATCACCACCGGGAGCTTCTCCACCACCATGGACGCCTCCCGGATGACTCGTGAGTAGTCTCCCTTGGACCATGAGTCCATGACCAGTAGCTATGTGATGTTCTCCTCCCGTTCTTGTGCTTCACTAATTCGTCCTCGTGAGCTGCCCTACATGATCGAGGCACCTATGTAATCCTTATGCTGTTGCTATGTTGAATTTGCTGGGATCCGATGGACTATGAGATTATGTTCAGATTGATCTTGAGTAATATATTTGATTCACCTCTTTTATATTTTAGTTCATAAGTAATTCTTGCATGTTCTCCGTTGTTATTTATTGCTTTGGTCGAGTAGTAAGTAGTGACTCCAAGAGGGAACGTTATGCTTGATTGTGGGTTCATGCCCCTCGATGACTAGCTTGAGTGACAGAAACATGAGTCTAGGGGATGTGCTGTTGCCACAAGGGGGAAAACAACGGTGCTTGTGCCCGCGGGTGCAAGGATTGTTTACTTTACGCAAAGTTCTTTTAATGCAGTTGTCTGTTGCATTGAGTTTACACTATGGGTGGGACTCGCAACTTAATACCAGCGAGATGTTCTGGATAGATATCTCAAGGTGGATGATTAGTAGTAGATATTGATGGATTTCGGTCTACTTACTTTGGCGTACCGCCCATGCTTTGAACCTCAACCTTTCTTGCAATGTAGTCAGCATTGGTTTGCGTTCGTGGTCCTGTCAATTGCCCAGCTGTAATTTGTTTACCTCACATAGCTGTTTTATCGTCTTTTGGGAGAGAGACATCACTAGTGAACATCATGAGACTCCGGTCCATATTACCATCATTCATCACATCCACTATTTACTTTCCCGTTATTATTTACTATTGCAAAAACTATCTATCACTACTATCATTTCTTTTAACCCTTTGTGAACTACAAGGCCGGAGAGATTGAGCACCTCTCTGTACTCGTTGGGAGCAAAGTTATTTGTATCTGTGTGCAGGTCCACGTTGGTTGCTACTAATCTGGCGCCGTAGCAATTTACACCTACTTGTTGAACCTAGGAGTCTCTGGGGAATCGATCCTTGGCATCTTTGCTAGGGGAAAACACTTCTACTTACTGCATCTTACACCTTCCACTTGGGGTAACCAACGAGGGGTTCGAGGCCCATCAAGGAGTATTTTCTGGCGCCGTTGCCGGGGACTCCACTCTTCAGGATAGGGGAGTTGCATGCTATCTTTTACCTTTGCTTTTTAGTCTTGTGAGTTTACCTTTCAGTTTTTGCTTTATTACCTTTTATCGAAAATCACAAAAATAGTTATCTTGCTTGCTTGCTACTATGGGTTCCACCGAGAACACTAAGTTGTGTGACTTCACTAGTCACAACAACGATGACTTTATCAGCACACCTATCACTACACCTGCCACTTCAGAACCTTCATATGAAATTAAACCTGCTTTACTTAACTTAGTCATGAGAGAACAATTCTCCGGTGCTGGAGATGATGCTGCTTTACACTTGAACAACTTTGTAGAACTTTGTGATATGCAAAAGTACCAAGAAATAGATGGTAATATTGTCAAGCTTAAGCTTTTTCCTTTCTCCTTGAGAGGAGGAGCTAAAATTTGGTTTCAGTCTTTGCCTAGAAATAGCATAGATTCTTGGGACAAGTGCAAAGATGATTTTATCGGAAAATACTATCCACCTGCTAAAATTATCCAACTTAGAAGTAACATCATGAATTTTAAACAATTGGATAATGAACACGTTGCCCAAGCTTGGGAACGTATGAAGTCTCTTATCAAAAACTGCCCTACTCACGGTTTGACTACTTGGATGGTTATCCAAACTTTTTATGCAGGCTTGAACTTTACCTCGCGGAACTTGTTAGGCTCGGCCGTGGGAGGAACTTTTATGTCAACCACACTTGGTGCTGCCACAAAGCTTCTCGATGAGATGATGACTAACTATTCCCAATGGCACACCGAACGCGCTCCAACAGGTAGGAAGGTAAACTCTGTCGAGGAGATTTCCTCCCTCAATGAAAAAGTTGACTTGATCATGTCTCTACTTTCGAAGCAATCTACTGTTGATCCTCGTGATGTTCCTTTAAATTCTTTGATTGCTCAAGAACAAGTAGATGTGAACTTTATCTCTAGAAACAATTTTAACAACAATGCTTATAGGAGTAACTTTGGTAACAATTCTAGACCGTTCCCCTCTAACTCTTATGGGAACAACAATGCTTATCCTAGTACTAAGAACTCCAATACTGAACTAGAGACCATGCTTAGAGATTTCATCACTACCCAAAAAGCCTTTAATAAGAATGTAGAAGAGAAACTACATAAACTAGATGATCTTTCTTTTAAGGTAGACCACTTAGCCAATGAGATAAAATTGCTAAAAATTGAAACTTCTCCTCTTAAGGAGAGGGAAGTCATCCCTATTAATGCTACTCAAGTGCAAATTAATGAAAATATTAGGATGATGGCTAAGCTTAAAGAAAGATGGGCTAGAGAAAGGGAGGAAGAGGAAAGAATTAAGAGCCTTCCTACCCACCACACTGTTGCTACTATCCAAGTTATTGAGGATGTTCACACTCTTAGCACCCAATGTACTCCTGGTCTCAATGGACCTATTAATGGTGATGCTATAGAAACTACCAACCAAGTGAACCTTAAGGACACCACTACCACTTTACTTGATGCTCGTGACCTTGATTTTGATAATTGCACTCTTACCGAAGTTATTGATTTCCTTCACAAGATGTCTAGAGACCCCCGCACTAGCACGCTTAACCTTGCCTTCACAGAGCATATCACTAATGCTCTTATCAAAGCTAGGGAGGAGAAACTCATAGTAGAAGCCTCCATACCTAGAAAGCTAGGAGATGGTTGGGATTCTATGATTAAAATTAAGATAAATAACTTCTCATGCTTTGCTTTATGTGATATTGTAGCTAGTACTTCTATTATGCCCAAAAGACTATATGATATGCTTAAATTGAAATCCTTTGATTCTTGTTCTTTTGGAGATGTTCTCGTTGATTCTTCCATAAAGAAACCTTTGGGGAGGATTGACGATGTTCTTATTTTGTCAATGATAATTATGTGCCCGTTGATTTTACTATTATGGATATTGAATGTGATCCTTCATGTCCAATTATTTTGGGACGTCCCTTTTTGCGCACCGTTGGTGCTGTCATTGACATGAAAGAGGGTAATATAAAATTTCAGTTTCCTCTCAAGAAAGGGATGGAACACTTCCCTCGTAAGAAGGTCAAGTTACCTTTTGAGTCCGTTGTACGGGCTAGCTATTCTTTTACTTTTGATAAAACTTGATCTTTGCATTATGCCTAGCTTAAAGGCATAAAAGAAAGCGCTTTTGGGAGGCAGCCCACATGAATAAAGTTTTTGCTTTTGTTGAGTCTTGATGTTGTTTACTGCTGTAGCATCATCATTGTATCTTTGCTTTTCATATTTGTGCCAAGTATAGCCTCTGATTGCTAGAAAGTTCAAAAGTTGTGAGGTGCTGTCCAGGAAACAGATTCTGTCCTTGGATAGAAAAATTCGTATAAAATCACCAGTTCATCTTTTTGGACTGAATTTTTTCGACACCGTTCTCTATATAATTGTCTTTCGTGCGTCAGTTCTGAGTTTTTTGATTTGAGTTGCAGAAGTATCCCGAACACATCAATTACTGCCCGCTGTTCTGTTTTTCACAGATTCTGTCCTGTTTTGCCTTACCTTCACTTTGCAAATTAAGAACTTGCTTTTTCTTTCCAAAAACCTTTTGGCAACCTTGAGAAACAGTAGAACTTCAAGAATATCCTTATTTCCAGCAAGGTATAATTATTTTATTAAGGGTACTAACCTCGCTAATCAGATTATGATGAGTTATGTATGAAGGGAGTTTTCAAGTGTGCGAGGGAAGATGATAAAAAGATTCAGGAGTGTCAAGCGCTCAAGCTTGGGGATGCCCCCGTGCACCCCCAAGAAATATTCAAGGAGACTCAAGCGTCTAAGCTTGGGGATGCCCCTGTGCATCCCCTTCTCCATCAACATTATCAGTTCGTCTTTCGTTTCGCTATATTTTTATCACTTCATGTGTTATGTGCTATGCTTGGAGCGTCTTGCTTTTAGTTTTCTTTTTAAGTTTTTCATAACGAGTCGGAACCCAGCATTCCTCTATGTGGGAGAGAAACACGCTCCACATTTACCTAGAACATTACATAGAATTTTCATGTCTATCTATGCTGTGTGTGTTCTTTGTCTTTTAATAGCTACTATCATACTCTGCTCTTAGTATTCATGCTTATCTTTTCAAGAGCTTTTATTTAGTTGGTTGCTTGAACTCTCTTTAATTACCATGCTCACCTTATTAAGAGAGTTTGCTTCCGTTGCATGGGTTAATGTGTCTATGATAAAGATGCTACTTTCATAATGGTGCTTAGTAGTTCAGGTTTTCTTTTGGTTAATCTCAAATAGCTGGGGGGTTCCCAATGTGTTATTGGAGCACCAACTTGGTTTGTTTGCCTATGATGTGGTATGGTTTAGTAATATCTTCCTTCGAGAATTTATTTTGATTGACTTGGCATATGCTCACGCATATTCAAGACTGTAAAGAAAGTCTGTCAAGCCTTGATGATCTTTTATTTCTAAGTAGCGATATAACTACCATGCCTGATTCAATATTGCTTTGTCGCTCTGCATGATTATGACCGTCATTGCTCTCTTAGTTGGTCGCTCCCAGTCTTTTGCTAACCTCCACCTGTACTAAGCAAACTAACCATGCAATACATAGCTCATGGGAAAGTAGCCTAAAAACTATTGTGGTAAAGAATATGTTGCCTATGTATCTTATTTCTTATGAGTTGCTTGCTGAGCGGTAACCATGTTTCTGGGGACGCCATCAACTGTCACACTTTTGTTGAATATCATGTGAGTTGCTATGCATGTTCGTCTTGTCTGAAGTAAGGGTGATTTACCGTGGGTTGAATAACTATGTGTCGGTGTACTAAGATAGGGGTACCTTAGTACCCCAACTTGTGCACGGGCAGTAGCAGCTTCCCACGGCAGGGTTTACCACGTGCTCGTTGGGTACCTTTTCGGTCCTTATGAAGCCATTCAAGAACAAAGTATACAAGTCAGAAGAGCAAGACCCCGGCAAGTGGAGTTTGCCGGGAAGGCCGTACCAGGCTCAAGGTTATTACTTTTACACAAGGCCCTGGCAAGAGGAGCTTGCCAGGAGGACCAAGGAACACATATCCCAAGAGATGCCTCGGCGCATCCTGCGCCCCGGCGGGGCCCGGAGAGCGACGAGCTTCCGGGCCCGGCAAGATCAAGCCCCCTGCAAGGTGCTTGCCGGGGAAACATATGCTGTGTGCCCGCGCTCCAGCTCATCGGCCCACGCGTCGCCCTAGGGCCCTTCCAGGGGCACGTGGCGGATGGCTGTGCAGCCTGGGGTACACGGTGGCGAGCCACGGTGACGAGGCTACCGTCGTGGCGAACGGAGGAGCATGGACGGACGCTTTTGGGGTCGACAGTGACGGGCATTTAATGCCCTTGTCCCCCACTGTCAAGGTTAGGTGAAGACCACTGTTCATCCACTGTTCATGCACTATTCCCGCACTGTTACAACTACCACCACAATTACATTTTTACCCTCCTCTACGTTAACACCTGTCGGTGACCCCTTGAGCTATAAAAGGAGGCCCATGCACAACGTAGAAAAGGTTCGAAACCTAAGCAACTCTCTCGCTCGGTGTAGCTAGTACTGTAGCTCTTCAAGCTCCCGAGCTCAATACAACCAAGGCAGGAGTAGGGTTTTACGCGTCCGCGCGGCCCGAACCTGGGTAAACTGCCCGCGTGCGCTCCTCGATCTGCTCTCCGTGCTCCCTCCGCTCCCTTACCGCAACGTAGAAGGGGCTCCGGTCCCATAGGTGCTCGTGGGAGGACAGTTTCCCCCGACATCTTTGGCGCGCCAGGTAGGGGGCGTCGAGGTTGTGCGAACCTGATCCGGCGCTCACGCGGGCGCATTCTTCATCAACATCTCCAGCTTCATCAACTTCACTAGCTGCAACAACATGGCCCCGAAGAAGAAGGCTTCGGAGGTCGCAGGCCCGTCTACGTCGATTCCACCGCCACCAGAACCAACGGTTGGTGGAGGAGACGCCGGCGGAAGGGTGGTCGCCGGCGAGGAAACTCACGGCGCCACCAAGTCCAAGGACAAGACGGACGACCGGGCGAATTCCAAAGCCTCGGTGTCCGTAGACGCGCCACGTCTCTCTCAGCAGACGCCAGGCCAGCAGCGCCGTGGTACAGGAGGTACCATTCGCTTGCTGGGGCAAGGACAAACCGGAGGATCGCGGGACGCTCAGGGCCACCGTCCTGGTACGAGCAAGGCGCGGTCGCCGGGGCGAGAAACTGCTCCTTCTAACCCTGTTAGAAGTCCAAGCATATCTCGCTCCTCGCTCCGCTCGCCGCCGCTCCCCTCCTCTCCAGCAGAAGCTCTAGCAAGAGCACAACTGCTCCTCGATTTCCCTCCAGCGGAAGATAAAGCCGAAGACTGGAGGGCGACGATTCAGAGCCTCATCGCCTTCGCCAACAACGACACGCCGCAGCAGCCGGCGACATCGCGGCCACGGCAAGTCGACCAGACGAAGGCCGATGGCGACAAGACCGCCGGGGGTGCGACCACCGTGCACTCCCCGCCGCGGAAGCAGAAGACGCCACCCCGCCGAATTAACGTCGACGACGACTCCACGGCGTCGTCGGACCCGCTGGCTCGTCGGGACCAGCGCCAAGTCCTCGACGATCGGCGACAAGAAGACGCTCGGACGCGAATCGAGCGCCGACGAGAAGCCCGGCGACAATCGGATCAGCGCGCTGGGACCGCTGTAGACACGCACGCGCCCGGTGAACCAGGCGACTTGCCGTACGTGGCAGGTTGCCCTGCGTTCACCCGTGAGCTGCGGCACGTCCAGTGGCCCAGCATGAAAAACTTCAAGCCCGACGTACCCGAGAAGTACGACGGCAAGACGCACCCCTCGGAGTTCCTCAGCATCTACACCATCGCGGTGCAGGCTGCCGGGGGACGCGACGAGAAGATACTGGTTAACTACTTCCCGCTGGTGCTTAAGCCAAACGTCCGCTCTTGGCTTATGCACTTGCCGGAGGGCTCCATTTCTTCGTGGGCAGATCTGTGCCACCAGTTTGTTGGCGCCTTCACGGGTGGCCACAAACCCCACGGCCAGGAGAGCGATCTCCACATCTTAGCCCAGAAGGAGGGAGAATCCCTGCGCAAGTACATCCAGAGGTTCAGCCGCGTGCAACACAACATTCCCGACGTCCACCCTGCCGCGGTTATCAGCGCGTTCCACCAGAACGTGCGTAACCGCCGCATGAGGGAAGAGATGGCCATGACCAAGATTCGGGATGTCAGCGAGCTCTACGCTCTGGCTGACAAGTGCGCGCGCGCCGAAGAGGGGAGGAGACTCCCCGGAGAGGATACTGGCGCAGGAGGAAGCGACAGTGAGGACGCTGCCCCGGCAAAGAAGAGCCGGCGGCGGAACAACAGAAGAAAGAAGAACAAGGAGGTGCTAGTCGTTGAGCAGTCCGGCAAGGAGGCTCCCGCCAAGAAGGCACAGGCTGGCGGTTCCGGCAAGGAACCCGCCCCTGTAGCGGCAGCCAACAAGCAGGACGGCTCCGACAAGCAATATTGCAAGATCCACCGCACCAAGGGCCACGATCTTCAGAATTGCAAGCGAGTCGAGTACCTCGTAGAGCAGCAGAAGGCTGAATACGAGCGTCGCGACAAGGAGAAGGCCCAAGGTGGTGGAGGAGAACCCAGCAAGAAGCGGCCATTCAATGGCCGGGGAGGACGCCGCGGCAAGGCCAAGCAGCGGCAAGGTGATAGACCTCCCCGGGGCCGCGATAAGGACGAGGAAGAAGACGACGACGACCACATGGAGGAAGGAGATAACAGCGAGCAGGAGTTCCAGAAGGCCACAGAAGTTCTGTGTGTCGACGGAGGCGCCTCTCTGCACACTTCCCACCGCCAACTCAAGCAGTGGGTGCGGGAAGTGAATGCAGCTGAGCCGCCCGTCGAGTCACACAGGCTGCTGAAGTGGTCCAGCACGCCCATCATTTTTGACCTTGAGGATCACCCTGACCGTACAACGGCGGTCGGGTGCTTGCCGATGTTGGTCTCACCAACTATCCGCAACCTCAAGGTCACCAAAATGTTGGTTGACGGCGGGGCCGGCCTGAACTTGATCTCCTCAGCTGTGATCAAGAAACTACAGATCCCAGACGGCGAGCTCGAAGAAACCGGGTCGTTCCAAGGAATAAACTCGGGAAGGAGCAAGCCGAAGGGGAAGATTACTCTGCCAGTGACCTTTGGCGGGGAACTCAACTTCAGGACGGAGACGATAACCTTCAACGTGGCCGATATCCCATTGCCATACAATGGGATACTTGGACGTCCTGCCCTCGCCAAGTTCATGGCAGCTTCCCACTATGCCTACAACGTACTCAAGATGCCGGGGCCGATAAGCGTCATTTCTGTCCCTGGCGACAAGAAGGACGCACTTATCTGCTCCGACAAGATATACCGGGATGCAGCAGCCGCAGCAGAAAGCAACACACTTGCCGCTGAAGCTCCCGGGGGGAAGACCAAGACCAAGTCCGGCAAGAGCTCTGGGGCCCACTCCAGCAAACGCACCTCCTCGGAGTGCTGCGCTGCCGTCGAGGACGCACCATCGAGCTCCATTGGCAAGTGCAAGAAGGGGATGGCCGCTCCACCGGCAACCAAGAAGGTGTCCGCCAAGGAGGACGGCACTGGTGGTACCTTCACCATCAGTGCTACGCTCGACAACAAATAAGAAAGCGCGCTCGTTGCCTTCCTGCGGGCGAATGTTGATGTGTTTGCATGGCAACCATCTGACATCCCCGGTGTTCCCAGGAAGGTAATTGAGCACAAGCTTGCTGTTTGTCCTCATGCGCGGCCCGTCAAGCAGAAGGTCAGAAAGCAAGCCGTGGAGCGACAAGAATTCATCGCCG
The DNA here is from genome assembly GCA_902687465.1 of Secale cereale. Classification (NCBI taxonomy): domain Eukaryota; kingdom Viridiplantae; phylum Streptophyta; class Magnoliopsida; order Poales; family Poaceae; genus Secale; species Secale cereale. The sequence continues at coordinate 32,803,740 of LR738709.1, read as the reverse complement.
AAGAGATAAAGAAATTGGAAGCAGCGGGCCTGGTTAGAGGCGTGATCCATCCCACCTGGTTAGCAAATCCTGTTGTCGTACGCAAGGCCAATGGGAAGTGGAGACTTTGTATAGACTTCACTGATGTGAATAAAGCATGTCCCAAGGATCCATTTCCCTTGCCGCGTATTGACCAGATTGTTGACTCCACCGCTGGATGTGAGCTGCTTTCCTTCCTTGATGCATACTCAGGTTACCACCAGATATTCATGGCCAAGGAAGACGAAGAGAAGACTGCATTCATTACTCCCTGCGGCACATATTGCTTCATACGCATGCTCTTTGGATTGAAGAATGCAGGCTCTACATTTGCAAGGGTAGTGCACACAGCTTTTGAGCCACAGATACACAGAAATGTGGAAGCCTACATGGATGATATCGTGGTCAAGAGAAAGAGCAAAGATACCCTGATCCAAGACTTGGAAGAAACATTTGCAAATCTGCGCAAGATCCAGCTCAAGTTGAACCCCGAGAAGTGCGTCTTCGGAGTCCCCTCCGGCAAGCTTCTCGGGTTCTTTGTGTCCCAGAGGGGGATTGAAGCCAATCCCGACAAGATAAAAGCCATCGAGCAGATTGAAGCCCCGAAGCGCGTCAAGGACGTAAGGAGACTTGCTGGTTGTGTGGCTGCCCTCAGCAGGTTCATTTCAAAGTCTGCAGAACGTGCCCTGCCTTTCTTCAAAATCTTGAAAAAGGCAGGTCCTATGAAATGGACTCCGGAAGCGGAGGCAGCGCTGCAGGACTTGAAAGGATACCTGTCCTCTACTCCGATACTTGTCGCACCTAGGCCACAAGAGAAGTTGCTGTTGTACCTAGCAGCAACCAATCAAGTGGTTAGTGCTGCGTTAGTAGCGGAGAGGGAGGCAGAGGAACAGCCCACACCTCCGACAAGCGAATCCAGCGACAAGCAGGGGGCTCCACCGACAAGCTCTGGCCCCGACAAGGACAACTCTGCGCAGGAGCAACGAGAAGTGCGAAGGAAGATGGTGCAGCGCCCAGTGTATTTTGTAAGTTCCCTCCTACAGGGAGCTAGATCGAGGTACTCTGGGGTGCAGAAGTTGCTGTTCGGCCTCCTCATGGCCTCAAGGAAGCTGCGCCATTACTTCCAAGCACACGAGATAACAGTGGTCACTCGCTTTCCGTTGAAGAGGATATTGCAGAATCCAGAGGCAACAGGTAGGATCGTCGAGTGGGCGCTGGAGCTGTCAAGCTTTGGTCTCAAGTTTGAGAGTACTTCAACCATACAGAGCAGAGCTTTGGCAGAATTATTAGCAGAATGGACCCCGACACCAGATGAAGAAATCCAAGAGACAAGTGTCCCCGTACAAGAAGCGACTAGCGAATGGATGATGTACTTTGATGGTGCTTTCTCGCTGCAAGGCGCCGGTGCCGGCGTGGTACTCATAGCGCCCACCGGAGAGCACCTCAAGTATGTTGTCCAGATGCACTTTCCCAAGGAACAAGCGACAAAGAATACTGCTGAGTATGAAGGTTTGCTTGCCGGCCTCAGAATTGCAGCCGAGCTTGGGATCAAGAAGTTGATTGTGCGGGGAGATTCATAATGGGTGGTCCGACAAGTGAATAAGAGTTACCAGAGCCCTTTGATGGAAGCTTATGTTGATGAAGTGAGGAAGCTTGAAGAACACTTTGAGGGCCTGCAAATGGAGCACATCCCAAGAGCTCAGAATGATATTGCGGATGGCCTTTCAAAGTGTGCTGCAATGAAGTTACCTGTGGAACCAGGGACCTTCCTGCTCAAGCTGACTCAACCATCCGTTACACCATCGGTTGGGCAGAACAAGAAGAGAAAGTTGGTCTCCGGCGACTACTTGCCGGCGGATCTTCCCGAAGCCGCCGCCAAGGTCCCCAAGATCAACGGCCAAGACGCTGAGGAACAGTTTGCTCCTGCAGGTCCGAGGATCTATACAGTTGAAGCAGGCGTTCCCGACAAGCCCTGCCCCGGCAGGCTTGCCGGGGGATCATCAGCTCCGGCAGAACCGCAAGTTCTTGCCGTAGGAGCTGAGGTCCCCGCAGCAGCCCTCATGCCTTTAGTCCTCGCCGTCGAGCCTCGGGCTCCAGCGTGGGCACAGCAGATCGTCCGTTTTCTGCAAACTGGAGAACTTCCCGACGAACCAGAAGAGATAGAGAAAATAACTAGGCAGTCAAGTATGTACCAGTTCGTCGACAATGAACTGTACAGAAGAAGACTCAATGGTGTCAGGTTGAAGTGCATCTCCAGAGAAGATGGACAGAAGCTGTTGGCAGAAATACATGGAGGCATATGTGGCCACCACATTGGCGCAAGGGCACTTGCCGGGAAGGCGTTCCGGCAAGGGTTCTTCTGGCCAGAAGCCCTCCAAGATGCGACTGCACAAGTAACCAAGTGTGAAGCGTGCCAGTTCCATGCCAAGCAAATTCACCAGCCAGCTCAAGCTCTCTAGACGATTCCTTTGTCCTGGCCCTTCTCGGTCTGGGGGCTCGATATCCTCGGCCCCTTTCCCCGCGCTGTCGGGGGCTTTGAGTACTTGTACGTTGCAATCGACAAGTTCACAAAGTGGCCGGAAGTGGAACCAGTGAGAAAGGTGACAGCACAGTCAGCAGTCAGGTTCTTCAGGTCAATTGTTTGCCATTTCGGAATCCCTAAAAGGATCATCACCGACAACGGCACACAGTTTACAAGTCGCACCTTCATGCAATACGTCCAAGACCTTGGCGCCAAGGTCTGCTTCGCTTCTGTTGCTCACCCGAGGAGCAACGGTCAAGCGGAGAGGGCCAATGCTGAAGTGCTGCGCGGGCTCAAAACAAGAACCTTCGACAGGCTGCACAAGTGCGGAAAAAACTGGATAGAGGAGTTGCCGGTGGCTCTTTGGTCAATCAGGACGACACCAAGTCGAGCCACCGGACAGACACCCTTTGCTCTTGTCTATGGAGCAGAGGCAGTTCTCCCCACGGAACTCGTATACGGATCTCCTCGAGTGCTCGCTTATGATGAGCTCGAGCAAGAGCAACTGCGACAAGATGATGCATTGCTCCTTGAGGAGGAACGTCTCCAGGCTGCTGTACGAGCTGCTCGATACCAGCAAGCCTTGCGCCGCTATCATAGCCGCAAGGTCAAGGCCAGGAGTCTCGAGGAAGGCGACCTTGTTCTTCGGCGTGTTCAATCCGCCAAGAATTCCAACAAGTTGACGCCGAAGTGGGAAGACCCTTATCGAGTGAGACAAGTCACAAGGCCCGGAGATGTCCGCCGTGAGACCGAAGAAGGCTTACCGGTGAGCAATTCCTGGAACATAGAGCATCTTCGCAAGTTTCACACATAAGGCGCGGTTGCCATGATCCGCTCCGGCAACCACCTTTTGTACAAGTCTTGCCGCTGTCGCATGTAAACCTTTGTACAAAGCCGGGCGCAGATCCCGTGCATCAGTAAAGTTTTTGTGCTTTGCATTATTTGCCATTTCCATGCTTTTCTTTGTTATTTGCATGCATTGTTTGGCACCTTGTGCAACGCACATCCCCGGTAAGCACTAGCAAGCCGAGAGGCTATATACTTGTTTTCCCTCCTCTTTTTCTTTCCCTCTTAAACAGAAGGAACATTCCTCGCGCACAAGTTTGCC
>LR738709.1:32779146-32800045 GCA_902687465.1 Secale cereale | reverse complement strand
GGGAAGGGGGTGGAGGATGAACCAAGTGCTGTTCAAGAAAGAGAAGCCTTGTCGGGGGACAAGCAATTTATAAAAGCTAAGTTACCAGAGTTTGAATAATTCAAAATTTTAAATTTTAGTTGTCTTCCTTGAACAACCACACTTTGTATGGAAAACCTATGCGCGGAGGAACCTACCCATGGCTAGCCGCGCCCTTACTCTGTTTCGAGCACGCTCAACGGCTTAAGTGAGCTGCGACAAGTGTCACGCCCTTACTTCGTTTTCGAGTTCGCTCAGCAGTTTAAGTGTGCTGCGACTAGCTGCGGCAAGGTTACTTGCCGACGAGGTCTTTTGCCAGCAGGCTGCTAAGAGTCCAGCACTCAGCGCTCGCGGCAAGAGACCCTTGCCGGCAAGTCCCCTGAAAGCGTAGTGTAAAAAGCATACAAAGTGAAGGACTAAAAGCAAGGGAGATAGCACAGCATTGACTGATTGAAATAAGATTGTATATTACAAAGATAACTTGCCGCGATACTAATAGATTCTTGTCTATAACATGCCTTGCAGCGGCAAGGGAAACAGAAAGAAAGAAATCTAATCTACGCGGTCGCCTTCACGCCTTGTGATCTTGTTCACCTTGGCGACGATGTGGGCAACCTGCGCCTTCAATGCCTCCTGATCAGCGTCGTCCGGCAAGGTGCGGAGGACGTTGACAAGGTTGATGCCGGGGTTGCGGTAGACGATCTTCGTCAAGACGCGCTCCAAAGTGCCCATGCAGAGCCGACGCGCCTCGTCGGCCAGCTGCACGGGGATCTTCTCCTGCAGCCTCGCAAGTGCCGGTGCTATTCCCCTGAAGAAGAGACTCAACTTGGCGCTGTGGGGGAGGTTCTCGTCCGGGGAGTACGCGAGATGCTCCGCCCTCAGCGCCACCATCTCCTTGTCGATATTGGCAGCGGAGGTGACCAGATCGTCAGTCCACTGCTCCACCGCCCGGCTGAAGTTGTTCGCTGAGACGGCGGCGCTCTCCACCAAGTTCCGCTCCTTGCGGAGCTCGTCCTTCAGCTTCGTCTCGCGGTCCCTGACGGCGTCGAGCGAATCAGTCAGAGTGGAGACCTTCAACTCTAAGTCAGCAATCGTGTCCTTGGCGGCAGTAAGCTCGTCGCCCTTCTTGGAGAGACGTACCTGCAAGTCAGAGTTGGTGTGGGCATCCTTCTCCCGCTCCACATTGAGCGCGGTGATCCTGTCCGCACTCGCCTTCAGGTACCGCTCCAGCTGCTCCACCTTGGCCTCAAGATCCTTCTTGGCGGTCTCCGCGGTGGCTGCGGCGGCCTTCGCTTCCTTCAGGGCCCCGCCAATGGCCTGCTCCCGGGCGGTGAGGTCGTCCTCGTGGGCATCGAGGTCGACCTTCCGCTGGTTGAGCACTCCTTCTCGCCGGGACAGCTCCTCGGCAGCCAACCGTTGCTGCTCGTCCACCTCAGCCTTCTCCAGGAGGAAGGCTTGCTGTGCTCCGGCAAGCTCTTCGCGCTCCTCAGCCAGGTGGCGGAGGGCTGCTTGGTTGTCGGCGCGAAGCTCCGCGGCGCGCTTCTCCAAGTCAACTCCAGCCTTGGCGGCGAGAGCTTCCCGAGACTCTAGCTTCGCCTGCCTGGCCCGGTACAGAGCCAGAAGCCGGCGAAGGAGCTTCTCCCCTTCGGGCTCGTCGCTGCCGCCAGGCGCTTCAACAACCTTCAACCCCGCGGAGGCGAGGACCTCTCCGTCAAAGGCCTCTCCCTCCACGGGTGCTCGAGATGAGGACGCCCAAGGGACTTGTATAAAGATCCCGTTGGGGGCCTCAAGGTAGACACCCGACCGCTCCGTGGTGGCGGAGGGGTCGGTGGCCGGTGCAGCGCTTGTCGCTCCTGCTGCCTCCGGGCCAGCAGTGTGGTCGCCGGCCTCTTCCCCAGCCGCGGCGTCGGCGGCCGGGGCGCTCTCTGCGGCGGTTGGCTCGTCAGCGGCAGTGGCGTTGCCGCCGTCGCCGTGCACCTCCTCCTCGACGGTGGCTTCCGTCTCCATCCGCTCCGCTGCAGGAGGATCTAGCAGAAGAAAAAGAAAAGAAAAAGTCAAGCAAATATCCAAAAAGACAAGTCCAAGGAGAAAAAGCTACAGGACTTACCTTCGCGGACTTCTTCGACGACAGGCTCCCTTGCCGAGGAAGCCACCCTTGGCGGCGGAGTGGTAGCCCCTGCAGGCGGAGGGCCGCCCGCGCCCTCCCTTGGCGGGGTACTCACCCTTGTCGGGCTGCTCGCCCTTGGCGGGGTACTCGCCCTTGGCGGGGTACCCATCCTTGGCGGAGCGTTCTCCCTCGCCGGGGAGCTCCTCCTTGGCGGGGAGGGTGGAGCAAGTGGCTCATCGGGGGCGACCTCCGGGCGCTCCTGCGGTTGCGGCTCCACTTCTGCACAAGACAAACGAGATGTCAGATGAAGATGATTACCTCATGCACGGCCCGTCAAGCAGAAAAACAAGTACCAGACTTACGCTGGGGGCTGCGCTGGGGGCTGCTCCTCGGAGCAGCAGGTTGATCCGGCAAGCTTGCCGCTGGCGCGTCTCCCGTCGCTGTGGCAGGCGAGTCATCTTCAACCTCGACCACAGGGATCTTGGCCCTCTTCGCCATCCGCTGGGCCAGGGTCCTGAAAGCAAAACAAAAACAAGATCAGAATCATCAAGGAAAACCAAGACAGAATCAAAGAAATTACAAGTTGCAAGTACTTACTCCTCTTCCTCGTCGTCGGAGCTAAGGGCGGAGAAGTCGAATTCCGCCTGAGGTGCTCCCGCGCGAGGAGCGGGAGGAGAAGGCTCCCTCGGGCGCTTGGCGGTCTCCGGGGCTGTGGGCTGCGAAGACCCAGCCTCCGTCGTCGCCAAGGGCCGAGGAGCAGAAAGGGCGGCCGTTCCGCTCCGGGAGGATCCCCCTCCGCTTGGCGCTGGTGCACGGGGCGCCTCCTGGATGACTTTGCTCGTCCTGGTGGCGCGCATTGCACGGCGCGCCGGCTGCTGTCGTGGCGCCTGCGGCCTCGCCGTCTCAGCTGCCTTGCGGGGGCGCTTCTTTGTTTGCTGCTTGGGACTTGCCGGAGGCGGGGAGTTCTCTGCGGACGAAGAGGCATCGTCGTCAAGCCCCAGAGATCCACCAGAGTCTTCGTCAGCTTCGACGTCCTCCTCCTCCTCCCCGGCAGGCCCGCTGGACCCAGCACCATGCCCGGCGGCCCCGCTCCCTCCGGCAACCTCGCTCCCTCCGGCAACCTCGTCCTCTCCGACGACCTCGCTCGTCCTGGCAAACTTCAGGGAAGGCACCCCGGCAAACACTTCCGGCGGAAGCTTGAGCAGCTTGAGGATTTCCGCCTCCTCTGCTTGGCTCACCTCGTCCGCGGCCTGTGCCTCGTCCACGGTGTATCCAAAGTCACCCACGGCTGCGTGGCCCGGGTGAGGCCTTTGTTCTCCTCGGCGTTCTTGGGCGTCTCGACCAAGTTGTCGAAAAAGCTCAGCACCGCATCCGGCGGAGGCTCTATCCAAGTGGGGTCGACGCCGTGGGAGTCGCACGCAGGCATCATCGCGCGCAAGGAATCCCGGGCAGTGCTGTTGCACAGCGGCACCACTCCCCGGGGAGGTCTGAACCATTCTGGGTGGGCCGGGTCATGCTTGAAGATCTCCCGGACCATCCCCTTCAACTCCAAGGCAGTGAAATTGTAGTTCAATCCAGGGCGCAGCCTCATGATATCCGCCGCATTGCCGAATTCCTAGGCAGGCCTTTTCCTTTCTTGTAAAGGAGCAATGCGGCGGCGGAGGAAATCTGCCCCAACCTCTCCGATGGTTAGTTTGGCTACCCGGAGACGAATAATCGTAATGAGGGCAATGCTGAGCTTGTTGTCCTCCCGGGCCAATTCGCTCCAGTCTCTGCTGCGCACTATGGCAGTTGTGCGCGGCGCGGTGAAGGGCTCCGGCTTATCCTCCACTACCCAGCACCAATCTGCACGCCACTCCTCCCACTTGCCGCGGAGCTCTCCCTTCAGGTATGAATCCTTCTTGTTCAGCCGGAAGATCCAGGAGATGCCGCCAGAAAGGGGAGCGCCAGCCTCTACTCTAGGCATAAAGAAATGGCGGAAAAGAGCTACATTGGGATGAATCCCAACATAGTTTTCGCACAGATGTGCGAAAACGGCCATCGTAAGGATGGCGTTGGGATTGAAATCTAGGAGGTGGAGGTTGTATGTGTTCATGATATCGCAAAAGAACTCCGAGAACGGAGGGCACAATCCACAGTGGAAAAAGGCAGCGAAGAAGAAATACCCGCCGGGGAACATATCTTTGGCGATGGCGGGGAAGACATGGGTGCGGGGGTGAGCTTTGGTTTCCCTCACCCAGAACAAATAATATTTGTCCCGCAGCTCCCTCGGACCAAGCCTTGGCGCGAAGACCACATTCCTCTTCCTCAGGGCGGCCAGCTTCGCCGCCTGCTCGGACTTCTCCTTCTTGGCCTTGTCGTTCTTGGCCTTGTCGCTCTTCGCCTTGTAGCTCTTCGGAGCCATGGCGGAGGCGGCGAGGGAAGAAGCGAGGAGCTCGACGGCGCCACGGATGCGGAAGACGGCGGAGGAGGGGCGGAGGCAAGAGGCAGCGGAGGTTTCTGGAGAAGAAAAGCACAATGAAGACGAAGGAGAGGAACTGCCCCTGCTTCCTCTGCTTTTAAGGGGGAAGTGGGGGACGTTCCGCATTTCCCATTAAAGAACGAGGCCACGATCTCCTCCACGACGCCGCAATCGACGCGTGCCATTAGGGGGGGATGCGACGGATACGGAAGGGGATACGGCTTGCCGTGGGCCGCGCGTGCCCGTGCACCGTTTTGGGCCTGGCCCAACAGCGCTCGGCACCGTGTGTGGCCCAGGCCCGGGGGCTCCTGTCGGTGTACTAAGATAGGGGTACCTTAGTACCCCAACTTGTGCACGGGCAGTAGCAGCTTCCCGCGGCAGGGTTTACCACATGCTCGTTGGGTACCTTTTCGGTCCTTATGAAGCCATTCAAGAACAAAGTATACAAGTCAGAAGATCAAGACCCCGGCAAGTGGAGTTTGCCGGGAAGGCCGTACCAGGCTCAAGGTTATCACTTTTACACAAGGCCCTGGCAAGAGGAGCTTGCTAGGAGGACCAAGGAACACATATCCCAAGAGATGCCTCGGCGCATCCTGCGCCCCGGCGGGGCCCGGAGAGCGACAAGCTTCCGGGCCCGGCAAGATCAAGCCCCCGGCAAGGTGCTTGCCGGGGAAACATATGCTGTGTGCCCGCGCTCCAGCTCATCGGCCCACGCGTCGCCCTGGGGCCCTTCCAGGGGCACGTGGCGGATGGCTGTGCAGCCTGGGGTACACGGTGGCGAGCCACGGTGACGAGGCTACCGTCATGGCGAACGAAGGAGCATGGACGGACGCTTTTGGGGTCGACAGTGACGGGCATTTAATGCCCTTGTCCCCCACTGTCAAGGTTAGGTGAAGACCACTATTCTTCCACTGTTCACGCACTATTCCCGCACTGTTACAACTACCACCACAATTACATTTTTACCCTCCTCTACGTTGACACCTGTCGGTGACCCCTTGAGCTATAAAAGGAGGCCCATGCACAACGTAGAAAAGGTTCGAAATCTAAGCAACTCTCTCGCTCGGTGTAGCTAGTACTGTAGCTCTTCAAGCTCCCGAGCTCAATACAACCAAGGCAGGAGTAGGGTTTTACGCGTCCGCGCGGCCCGAACCTGGGTAAACTGCCCGCGTGCGCTCCTCGATCTGCTCTCCGTGCTCCCTCCGCTCCCTTACCGCAACGTAGAAGGGGCTCCGTTCCCATAGGTGCTCATGGGAGGATAGTTTCCCCCGACACTATGCATATTGTTAGAGAAGAACATTGGGCCGCCAACCAAAGCCATGCATCATGGTGGAAGTTTTAGCTTGGACCTTAATGCTCAATCTCTCATGAGAATATGCTTATGCATTAAAGAGGAGTCCATCATCTATTTTCTATGTTGTCCCGGTATGGATGTCCTCAAGTTGAGATCTATCAAAAACGAGAAATCAAATGCGATCTATCTCCTTGGACCTTTGTACAGGTGGCATAGAGGTACCCCTATGTGACACTTGGTTAAAACATATGCAATGCAATGATAACCCATGGGGATCCGAGCTAATTAGGACAAGGAGCGAGCACTATTGGTATACGATGCATGAGTCTTGCAACTTATAAGATGTTTTATGCATGACACATATGAAGTACTACTACCGTTGACACAATTGCTTCCATGTTTTCAAAACAAAAAGCTCTAGCACTTAACCTTTCTTTTACCTTTATGTTGAAGCACCAACTACTGAGAGCATGATTGTCATTCTGAGTGTAATATGCATAGTCCCAAAGTAGCATTGTCTTTTGCATGATTGTGATATCGTTTATTCTGAAATGATTTTATCTAGTCATCACTTAAACCTTGAAGGTGCCCTTGCATTTATGTTTTGCATCACTAAAGGGGGCAAGCTAGATATCACTTTATCATATTTGCACATCATGTTCATTGCAAATCTTTTTGATGTTTCAGTTTCATATTGTAAAGCTTTCAGTCATTTGTGATTTTCTCTTGAGACAACTTAATTACTTTAGAATCATTGTCTCAGTAAGCTTTTGTCATATGACTATGAGAAAGTCCTATATGGTTAATAGCACGTCACCACAGAAATTATTCTTGTTATCATTTACCTACTCGAGGACGAGCAGGAATTAAGCTTGGGGATGTTGATACGTCCAAAACGTATCTATAATTTCTGCTTGCTCCATGCCACTTTTGGGTGATATTGCTATGATATTCATACACTTCCATACACTTTTGATCATATTTGGACTAACTTACTAATCCAGTGCACCCCAGTGCCAGTTTCTGTTTTCGGCTGTTTTTGTATTTCAGGTTTTCACGTTTCGAGAACTGCCCAGAAAAATCCAGAAAAATTATATAAAAAATCAGAGATACGGAAACAACACTGCGTCCGAAGGGCAACCTGGGGGGGGGGCACAGGGGCTCCAGGCGCCCTGTGGGCGCGCCCCCCCTGGGCCGCGCTGGGGGGGCGCCTCGGCCCCCCGAGACTCCCCCGGTGCCCTACTTTGGCATATATTTAAAGGACACTCCGAAACCCTCGAAACATGACTTTTTTTCGCGATCCCATCTCTGTTCCGCCGCCGCCGCCGCGTCCAAGATCGGGAGCACCAGGAGAACTCTTCCCGGCACCCTGCCGGAGGGGAGGATCACCACCGGGAGCTTCTCCACCACCATGGACGCCTCCCGGATGACTCGTGAGTAGTCTCCCTTGGACCATGAGTCCATGACTAGTAGATATGTGATGTTCTCCTCCCGTTCTTGTGCTTCACTAATTAGTCCTCATGAGCTGCTCTACATGATCGAGGCACCTATGTAATCCTTATGCTGTTGCTATGTTGAGTTTGCTGGGATCCGATGGATTATGAGATTATGTTCAGATTGATCTTGAGTAATATATTTGATTCACCTCTTTTATATTTTAGTTCATAAGTAATTCTTGCATGTTCTCCGTTGTTATTTATTGCTTTGGCCGAGTAGTAAGTAGTGACTCCAAGAGGGAACGTTATGCTTGATTGTGGGTTCATGCCCCTCGATGACTAGCTTGAGTGACAGAAACATGAGTCTAGGGGATGTGTTGTTGCCACAAGGGGGAAAACAACGGTGCTTGTGCCCGCGGGTGCAAGGATTGTTTACTTTACGCAAAGTTCTTTTAGTGCAGTTGTCTGTTGAATTGAGTTTACACTATGGGTGGGACTCGCAACTTAATACCAGCGAGATGTTCTGGATAGATATCTCAAGGTGGATGATTAGTAGTAGATATTGATGGATTTCGGTCTACTTACTTTGGCGTACCGCCCATGCTTTGAACCTCAACCTTTCTTGCAATGTAGTCAGCATTGGTTTGCGTTCGTGGTCCTATCAATTGCCCAACTGTAATTTGTTTACCTCACATACCTATTTTATCGTCTTTTGGGAGAGAGACATCACTAGTGAACATCATGAGACTCCGGTCCATATTACCATCATTGATCACATCCACTATTTACTTTCCTGTTATTATTTACTATTGCAAAAACTATCTATCACTACTATCATTGCTTTTAACCCTTTGTGAACTACAAGGCCGGAGAGATTGACAACCTCTCTGTACTCGTTGGGAGCAAAGTTATTTGTATCTGTGTGCAGGTCCACGTTGGTTGCTACTAATCTGGCGTCGTAGCAATTGACACCTACTTGTTGAACCTAGGAGTCTCTGGGGAATCGATCCTTGGCATCTTTGCTAGGGGAAAACACTTCTACTTACTGCATCTTACACCTTCCACTTGGGGTAACCAACGAGGGGTTCGAGGCCCATCAGTTACTCACACAGTTGTGTGTTTTACTTCGGATCCTCTATCAAGTTTTCTACAACCGGACATTAACAAATTCCAATCTGCCACATAACCGCGGGCACGACTTTCGAAAGATTATAACCCTGCAGGGGTGTCCCAACTTAGCCCATCACAAGCTCTCACGATTAGCTGAAGTGATAAATATAATATCATCACCCCTTATCTTAGGGAAATCCGATCAGGCTCGGCATCCCGGTGCACAAGACATTTCGACAATGGTAAAACAAGTCCAGCAAGACCTCCCGGCGTGCCGACACCATTATGGTAGCCGCGCGCATCTCGTCTCAGGCCACGTCCGGATCAGCGCTACGTACAGTAACCGAAGATCCCAGATAACTGGGTGGCACCACAAGTGGCTCTAGTTTGGGACCAACACCATCAGCACTGGCCCCCCCTGTTATGTAGAATTAAGAACCCGGGGACATGACCCCCTATGCAATTAATTAATTAATTAAGTTGTTATTATGAGCAAATTAAAACCAATGTTGGGCCTTGCTGGAGGAGTTTTATTCAAAGTCGAACTGTCAAGGGGTCCCCATCCACCCATCGTGTAAGGAACGCAAAATCAAGGAACATAATGCTGGTTTATCGGCGCCTAAGGTGGCATGAGTTGAACAAAACACCGAGCAAAAGGCCAAGCCTTCCACCCATGCCCAGTATATAGGTGTGTTAATAATAATAATAGATATTGTGATATTCCAACAATAAGTTCCCACCTGGAACGATCTTCATCTTCACCTGCAACTAACAACGCTATAAGAGGGGCTGAGCAAGCGGGTAACATAGCCAAACAGTGGTTTTGCTAGGAAGGTGTCAAGGTTAGAGGTTTCATGGCAACAAGGAGAGGCTGACATAAAAGATGGGTAGCGCGACATGTAACGATAGCATCGAGACAACTAAGCATGGCAATGGTAGTAAAGGTATCCAAGGGTATGATCATCTTGCCTAGGATTCCGCAAGGGAGAAGAACAGATCCATGAAGTAGACGAAGAAGAAGCCTCACAACTCCGGAACGAAACCGAAGCTAACAAGAGAAGCAACCGGAAAGAAGCAAACAACACGGTAAACACACATATCATAACCATGGCATACGATGCACATCCAAGTATGATGCATGTCCGGTTTAATTATGCATGGCATGGCAAAGTGCACAAACAAATACTACAAGTTAAGTGGAGCTCAATATGCAACGAGTTGCATATTGACGGAACACCACATGTTATTTATTTAGTTGACTCTCGTTTATTTACAAGACAAGATTAAATGTTTTTAACATAGCAAGAGGTGAATCAAAAGTAAACTACCTATCTAGGCAATTTAAATAAGGCCGGAAATAACAACAACAATTCCGGAAAATCCCCATGAGCATGTTTAGCAATTATTAAAGCAACAACAATTAAACATTTTAAATGTTGTTAACATGATGCGGATGACATGATCAAGTTTTATGCAATTTTTATTAAAAGTTGACATGAAGATGATAAGGAGTATTGTCACCGTGGTGGAAAGAAAAGGTGCCACGGCAACGATCCGAAAATGATGCAACGGCGACATCTCGGTTCCGGTAACTCGTTGGGAGACTGGTGCAAAAGAAAAGATGGCGTGAGCGAGCGGAACAAGATGGAAGGTGGGGTGATCCCGTCACCGGGTTCCCACGAGTCGGCGACGAGGCAACCGAGGAGCATGACAAAAGATGATACAGGCACGGAGAACACAAGGGAAACATTTCATACAACACAAGCAAACGTTCTCGGGTCATCGTCTCGGGGTTATACCTTCGGAACATTCGTTCTCGTAGCGGGTTCGAGATCGTCGAGGGACGTAGTGGAAGTAGTCGTTCTCACAACTCGTAGAGGAAGTAGTCGTTCACGTTGGCGTCCGGGTATCTGTAGATGTTCGGGTCGTCGTGGTACTCATGTTGGTGTAGTGGAACTTGACGCATCGGAGAGGAACTTGACGTAGTCGAACTTGGCGTATCCGAAGGGGTACTTGGCGGTTTGTAGTGGTACTTGGTGCATCGTCGTGGTACTTGGCGATTCCGGAAACACGGCAGTTGAACTTGACGGTCCTCGTCGTCCTGGTGCTTGGCGATCCGGGGATACTGGCTGGACCAAATCAAAACACCGGGCCGACGGTAGAAGCACATCAGCAGCAAGGAGGCGAGACAAGTGGCCGACTTCGGCCTTGGCGATGAGGCTGCTCGAGGGCTCGGCCCTGCAGCCTTGGCGCTGGACTGAGGATGGCCGCGGCGAGCTGGAGGGAGACGGCGACCGGGACCTGCTGGAGGTGCTCGAGGGAACTCGAGGAGGAGGTCGGGGAGCAGTGGCGCTGGGAAGTCGGGGTGCTCGGGGGCTCCTGCAGCCTCTGGCCGGCGGCGGCTTCGTGGAGGAGGGAGCGGGGCGCCAGGCGCGGGGTAGGAGGAGGGAGAGGCGCGGCGGCCTGGGCGCTGCGGCCTTGGCTCGATCCGGCGCGGAGGGGAGGAACGAGGAGGCGCGCGGGGATGGGAGGAGCTCGGAGCTGGCTCCTGGCCGGGCGGGCGCTCGAGGGGAAGCGAGGTGAGCGAGCGGGGAGATGGGGTGAGATGGGATCGGGAGATCGAGAGAGCAAGAGGGACGAGGCTGCGGCGCTGGGATGGGACGAGGGGAACTGGGTAGGTGCAGTCTAGGGTTTGGGAGAGAGGGAGAGAGGCTGCGGGCCTGGAGGCCAGATGGGCCGGCTGGGGGGGGGGGAGGTTTGGGCTGCTGGGAGGCCTAGAGGCCGGCGGCTGGGCTCTCCCTGCCCCTCTCTACTAATTAAAGAAAAACAGAGATCTAAAAAGAGTGAGAAAAGGAAAAAAGGCATCTGCGGAAAGAATTTACACGAGAGGGTAATTTTCTCGGGCCCATAAAATGAGCGCGGTCCGAGAAAAATAGAAAAGGCATGAACGAAAAAAATTATAATTCAAACATATTTGAATTTAATTCAAATGGGTTTGAACTAAGACTTGATTTTTGAAGTGTCCAAAAATGTTGAGGATTTTTGGAGGAACCTCGATAAATGGGAAAAAGAATTATAGACAAGGAAAGGGGTGAAACTGAAGCAACAGAGGTCTGGAGAATAATTGCAAGTGTGTTGGGTTAATTCCAAACAAATGGAATATTTGTAATATAGCTCCCTAAATATTGGTAGGATATGTTATAAAGAGAAGTCATCCTACCCTCGATTTAAATGGATCGAAGATCCACACGATTTATTTAAGTTGAGATGCAAAATTAAAGACATGATGGCATGATGACATGATGCAAAGCAAAAATAAATAACACAAGCACAAAGAAACACACGGAAGAACGTGGAACATCTGGAATCTTCTGGGACGTCGGTCTTCGGGCGTCACACAGAGCCACCGCCCACTCTCTTCTCCTCCTTCCTCCGGCCTCCCTCTCTCTCTAAGGTCTCTCTCCCTGCAGTTTCGCCGCCACCATCGGTCATGGGCGCCGCCGCCTCCAGCTTCGGTCTCACCTCCCGATCCTCCTTGTTCCGGCCGGGAACGGGACTCCGGCGACCTTCCGCGCCAAGATCCGGCCTCTCCAATGCTTCCCGGCCCCTGAGATCACCGCCGTCGCTGGAGAGACCCCGACCACCACCGCGCCCTGCTTCGCGTCTTCGCAGGGGAAGAGCAGTACGGGCGTTGGATGCGCTCGGGTCTGCCCCGACCCGATCCATCTAGCGATCCGGCCTCCGAGGCCTCTTCGATAAGCTGGGCTGAGCCCGTTGTGAGCAGCCCCTCCAGCCCCTCCCCTGTTATGTATCGGGCCAGCCAGTTTCGGCCCTTGTTTTTTTTAGGCCAGCGAATTTATCTAATTTCCTGAAGCTGCCTGTTTTACAGTTTAGCCCTCAAACTTCATGCATATAATAACTTCACAACTGTGCATCTTATGCAAAAACTTTATATATGAAAAATGCTCAGAATTTTGTGTAGATTATTAATATGCCACTTTCATTCATGTTAAAATGTTTATATTGCTGTTTGCATAAGTTTGCTCAAATGCCACGCTAAAATGATTTATTTCCTAACTAAATAACCGTAGCTCAGTTTTTAATAAACTTTATATGTAAATGGGGTGGAAAAAATGTGTAGATTAACATGATGCACTTTGTTTTGCTGTTTAACAACTTTAAAATGGTGTAATAGGCAGAACAGTACCAAATTCATAATATGCACATGGGGATTTTCCGGAATTGTTGTTTGTTGTTCCGGCCTCATTTAAACTTGTCTAAATAGTTAGTTTATTTTTGCTTCACCCCTTGCATCATATATAGACTTGTCTTGCATCATACCTTGCCATGTATTGCATCATATATAGATTGTGTTGTTTTTCTGTGCTTCCTACCTTGTCATGTATTGCTTCTTGTATAGACTTGTCATGCATCATACCTTGCCATGTATTGCATCAGATATAGACTTGTGTTGTTTTACTGTGCTTCCTACCTTGCCATGTTTTGCTTCCTGTATAGACTTGTAGTGCATCCTATGTAGAACTGTCTTGCATCAAACTTGGTTGAGCATATTGTCATGTCTCGTGTGGTGTGTTTACCGTGTTGCTTGCTTCTTCTCGTTAGTGCTTGTTCTGTTACGTTCGTGAGGATTCGTTCGTCTACCCGTGGTTCTTCTTCAAGGCTTCTTCTCCGTCTTCTTCATGGATCCGTTCTTCCTTGCGGGATCTCAGGCAAGATGACCATACCCTTGGATACCTTTACTATCATTGCCTTTGCTTAGTTGTCTCGATGCTGTCGTTACATGTCGCACTACCCATCTTATTGTCAGCCCCTCTCCTTGTTGCCATGAAACCTCTAACCTTTGACACCTTCCTAGCAAAAACCATTGTTTGGCTATGTTACCCGCTTGCTCAGCCCCTCTTATAGCGTTGTTAGTTGCAGGTGAAGATGAAGATCGTTCCAGGAGGGAACTTGTTGTTGAAATATCACAATATGTTATATATATAATAACACACCTATATATTGGGCATGGGTGGAAGGTTTGGCCTTTTGCTCGGTGTTTTGTTCCACTCATGCCACCTTAGGCGCCGATAAACCGGCATTATGTTCCTTGATTTTGCGTTCCTTACACAGTTGGGTATATGGGGACCCCTTGACACTTCATCTTTGAATAAACCTCCTCCAGCAAGGCCCAACATTGGTTTTAATTTGCCTCATAATAAAAAATTAATTAATTAATTGCATAGGGGGTCATGTCCCTGGGTTCTTAATTCAGTTATCTGGGGTCTTCGGTTGTTGTACGTATTGCTCATCCGGACGTGGCCTGAGACGAGATACGCGCGGCTACTATCAGGGTGTCGGCACACCGGGAGGTCTTGCTGGACTTGTTTTACCATTGTCGAAATGTCTTGTGCACCGGGATGCCGAGCCTGATCGGATTTCCCTAAGATAAGGGGTGATGATATTATATTTATCACTTCAGCTGATCGTGAGAGCTTGTGATGGGCTAAGTTGGGACACCCCTGCAGGGTTATGATCTTTCGAAAGCCGTGCCCGCGGTTATGTGGCAGATTGGAATTTGTTAACGTCCGGTTGTAGAAAACTTGACAGAGGATCCGAAGTAAAACACACAACTGTGTGAGTAACCGTGACTGTCTCTTTTCACTTTGAGAAGAAGACACGGTGGGGTTATGTTTGACTCGTAGGTAGTTCAGGATCTTTAGCGATCATTACTAGTTTGCGACTGTTTGCGTAGATGCTCATCTTATTCTTGTACTCATAAGTTAGCCACCATATTATGCTTAGCCGCTGCTGCAACCTCACCACTTTACCTCTTCCTACCCATAAAGCTTTGCTAGTCTTGATACCCATGGTTATGGGATTGCTGAGTCCTCGTGGCTCACAGATACTACAACACCAGATGTAGGTTCAACTGAGTACGATGCAGGAGATGGATCAGAATTTCAGTGGGAGTTCGATGAAGAGTGGCCGTATGTATGTGACGTTTTCGATGATCAGTAGTGGTTTCTACTAGGCGCGATTCGGACCTGTGGCTTTATGTATTTGGTATCTTTCTTTTGGATCTTCGCCCGTAGTCGGGTTGTGATGTTTTGAATGATGATTTGCTTATGTAATGTATTGTGTGACGTGGCGAGTGTAAGCCAACTATCCTTTTGCAATTTCATCACTATTTTTACATGAGTCGTGCAAAGATACCAAACTTGAGATCATTCCAGAATGGGCTTATACCTTTAAGTCGTGCCTCGACACGTAGGAGGTATAGTCCCATCCTGGGCATTACAAGTTGGTAATCAGAGCCTTCTCCGACCTAGAAGCCCCCACTGATTGATCGAATCGTTGACGGTTGAGTCTAGGCACACACTTAAAATGTTTTGAGTCCTATATATATATCGGAGAGTAGGATTTCTTTTGCTCCTCATCTCTTTTCACTCTGGTGAGGACTCCTGACGATTACTCTTGTCTCTTCTACTCTCAAAATTTCACAACATTTTTTTAGGATCACGCGAGTATTGTTTGGATTGTTATAATGTCTTTGTGACGAGAACATTGTTCTCGATGCCTCCTGTCATTTAGGGGTTGTGGCAGTGTCCCGGGGAGTTGAGCTCCGAGGTGTTGTCGTCACAAATATATCGCAGCAGTTCTGGAATACTTAAGACGGCCGACTTCGAAAACTCTCCTATGCGGTTAGTGGAAAGATAACCCCGACATCACCCAGTACTGGGGAGGTAGTTCGGGAGTATTGCCATAGCTTGTATAGTAGATGCGTTTCGAAGGTCCGAGGTAAATGGTTTCTGGAGATAACTGGTTATGTGTTGAAGGATGGATACAGCTGGATGTAGAATTAGAGTTGAGTGCGCGATGCTTCCCCTGTATCCCCAACACCTGATTGCATAACTGGAAACTTTCGGAAATTAATAGGTGGGTTCATCCAGTAGTTCGTAGGCACTCTTCCAACGAATGCATGATATGGAGTTCTGGGTTCTACATTGAGTGAAGTGGTTTTATGGGCGTTGTTCCAATCGGGAGTTGCATCTTAAACGGTCCTTGGCTATGCTGATCCGGGGATTGCAAAACCCTTTTGTTACACGTTCCATGAGCTTTCAGCACGAATATGTGGAACGAAACTTCTATCTTGTATTTGTTCTATCTGCTCCTTGTTGTTTTCATTTACCTTTTGTTCTCCCAAGTGGCTTCTCGACAAGTGTCGTACCATTAAGCTATGGAATTCATTCGTTCAATTCTCTGCTCGAATGATATTGTGAAGATTATGTTGCAACATATCTATCCTTTGTTTTTGTTTTGATTCTGGTATTCGAGTTGCTTCGATGTCAAATGTTGATTCCATACCTTTCCTAATCGGTGTTCTCATGATTCTATGGGAGTACAAATTCTTCTTGACCATCGAGATTTTCATGGTAATCCTTTTCAACCGGTGTGCCTTTTCTTCAAGTTATTCCATAAAGTCGCCGTTGAGAAATCTGACGATTTGTCTATTTCATTCATCCCAGGTTGTCTTGTTTTCCCCACCCTCCCACCCTTTTCTTTATGGAGCTGGAATTCTTAATCAAGTGTCCTTTTATTCATGTGATGTTCTTTATTCTTTTCGTTCAATTTCATTATCCGGTGATTCTCAGGAAGATGCTCAGGAAACTTCAGTTTATCATTCTCCATTCTCGTTTCTTCTCCGGTGGACTTAAAATTCAAGCTTCGATCATGATCATGTATGTTCCTCTTGTTTCATTTTTTTCACATGTTGGAATTTCTTATGCAAGTCTCTCTTGCTTATTCAACTCTCTAATTCTTATCCGTAGTGTTCGAGATAGCTCGGAAGATTCGTGTTTCAATTCTTATTTCGTTCAAGCTATTTTGAGATTGTTATCTCATCCAAGCCATTTAATTCAACCGGTGCAATATCTCTTAAGCAATCTTTTTCAACGGTGATTTCTTTTGAGTGGGCACTAACCCACAGGTCTTTTCCCAGGATCTTACCTGACTCTTCCAATACTTTCGGAGTTATACTCAAATTATTTTCAAAGTGTGACGTAAGAATGATTTCAATCAGTCACATGCCTTCTCCTAGCTTGTTTTCACTTATGTCCATCTTTAGCTCCACCTTCCTCTTGTCATTCGTCCGGAGTATCTCGGAATTCTTCATGGCATTTCTCGTCTTCACTCTCAACATTTGAAGACCGGAGAAGTGTTTCTCTTAAACCTTGGCCGTTCTCTTGAAGATTCGTGGTTCTAGCTTCATGCCTTCCTCATTATTGTTCCGATTGTGAGAAAATCTATTTATACCCATCCGAAGCTTTTCATGAATTATTTCCATTGTGATCCTCCGAAGGCCATCATTTCAGAAGATTTCTTCGTTCTCATTTTTCAACTTCGTCCTCCAAATATTCTTCATTGATGCCTCTTCATACGTCAACATATTCTACCGGTGCTTTGTTCAAGTATTCTTTAACCAGGTCGCGATCTCTTCGTTCTATTGCATCTAAATTTCCTCTATGCTTATTCTTCCCGGTGATTATTCTCTTTCATCACCCGGTTTCAATTCTTACGGTGGTTCATTCAAGATTACTCTTCCGTTGTTATCATATCAATTCATTTGTTCTTTTCATAATCCTACCGGTGATTTGTTGAATAGTTTCTCAAGTTTGTGCGAGATCTCTCTTTAATTCTTTCCAACGAGAATAAGTAGTATGCCAAATCCTTTGGTTGTCATCAATTTAAATTGGTGAAGGATAAGCATGACATAATTCTTATTCTTGTTTCCCTCAAGGTTATTAATTCCTTCTTCTGAAGTTTGTTCATGAGGAATAAACTCTTGGTTCGAAATGATCTATCCTTCTTTTCCGAAGGTCCAAGCTATATTAATTATCTCGTCGCGAAGCTCCATCTAATCATTGCGAGGCTCAAATCTTAATCTTTTCATCCTGCACTTCTCATCCTTTTGTTACCAGAGTTCTCTTGGTGGTTCTTCATGATTTAATTCATCCTCGAGGTCTTCGTCAAGATTATTGTTGGAGCTCAAGCATTCTTCATCATGCATTCCGAAGTGCAATTCTTTCTACCTTTTTATTTTGAGGTGGTTTTATGTCATTCTTGACAATTTTCCTTCGTGCTTCATGATTCACAAGTTGTCAAGAATGAAATATTTAAACCCATCATCCTTATTTTCTCAGGAGATCCTTTCAACCTCCCATTTTGTTTGTTGGAGTTATTTGGGTTATATCTCACCTAAAAGCTTTCCCTAAGGATTGTTGCTATTTATGGTGCTTATAAATGACCCAGTTTCTTCATTTATCCTCCTGTAGAAACAAGTTTTCATCTTGTCGTTGATGTCAATCAAATCAATTGTTTAAGTTAGTGGCAGAATTTCACCTCAAGTTTTGAGATGTTTTCCATAAGCCCACAACAAGCTTATTCTTTTGTTGTTGATTATTTTCAACAATTCCGTTCAACCCTTCTTCGTAAGAATGATTTTCATATTCATTTGTCGAAGAAGTTGTCTTTTTCTTCTCCGTTCTTTTCTTTCCAACGATCTAGCATATATTATTTCATTCCGGAGGCATTGTGATATTGCCCACTTTGTCCCATAATCTCGTTTTGTCAAGATCATGTTTTTTTCCTTGTTTATCTATTTAACTGGAGTGTTGTGCCCAACGTTCGAGTTCTCTCATCTTATCAAAGTTCTTCCTCTCTTTTCAACTGGAGTGTTGTCTGAAATCTTTCTTAACCTTGTGACATTCTTTTAATTGTTTCGGAGGCAATGTGTTGCTGATTTCATCAAGTATCATATCATCTCCTCAAGCTCACGTTAATTCCTTCCATTTTCAGACGGAGTGTTGTCCAAATTCTGTCATTCTTATTCCTTGGCTATACCGTTGCAGTTTCTTATTGTTTTGGTTCGTAAGCTCTTGTTTCATGTCTTTCAACCTACAAGGTTCTCGTAATGTTCCTTGTTCCTCATTTTACCGGAGTGCTTTTAACTTCGTTCGTCTCCGTTGTATTCCTTCCTTCAAGATTGTTCAACCTCTCAAGGTTCGTGGTTTCACTCGTTGGTCAAAGAAGCAACTTGTTTTTACCTCTTCCTTTTCCGTTTTATCCGGTGCCTTCTCCAGGATCTCGGCTCGAGATCCTCTGTTAGTGTGGGAGAGTTGTGACGCCCCGAGACCGATGCGCCAGGTGTTAGCCAGTTATTCGTCATCGTTGCCATGTCATTTGCTTGCGTGTTGCACTTTGCCTTGTCATCATGTGCATTTCATCAGCATGTTTTCAAAACTTGCATTCGCTCGGGTTCCCCAGTTCTCTCCGTTGCCCGTTCTGAGCCCAGACACACTTGCACGCGCCCGCGGCACCTCCGAATATTTATTTTATAAGTGGCCCGAAAATGTTCTCGGAATGGGTTGAAACTTGGCGTGCGGTATTATTATAGCATAGGTAGACCGCCTGTCAAATTTCGTCCCATTCAGAGTTCGTTTGATAGCCCAACCATTAAATCTATAGCAGCACTATAGCCGGATAAACGTTGGACGTTTCGGTGTTCCGAAACTGCCGCTGGGCCTCTCTCTCTCTTCTCTCGTCTCCGCCCAATGCCTTCTACCGCCCAGTTTTACCCCCTCAACTGCACGCCCGAAACTGCCCCGAACCCGAACCAGTCTGTCAGTACCGATGGGTCCGGATCATCCCCAAACATCCCTAAAACATCTCTGTTTTCTTATTTGGGCCACCTAACCTATTTAGTTCGGACCGTCCGATTTCGATCGGAGGGACCAAATGACGCTAAACCTAACCCACTTCTATATAAACAATACAACCCTAAAACCTAGGGCGCCTGTCCCATCAGTCTCGTCCCCGCCGCCACTCCTCCAAATCCTCTCGGGATCCCCTCCCGATCCAGCAACCAATCCACCCACCTCGTCTTCAGCGCCCGACCAACCGGCCACCTCCGACCGTGCCTCCTCTGGTTTTTCCTCGTCCACCAACAGGAGCTGCAGCATCGTCGCCCGCTCCCTCGTCGTTCCAATCGAGAGGACATTGAGCCCGAGCCCCTGCATCCTTCGACCGCATCAAGTCCCGCCGTCGCCCCGCCAAGTTCCCCTGCTGCTTCTCCATTTCGTGTTGCGCGTCGCCGTCGACCGGAGCCTCGAGCGCCGCCCTTCCCAGGCTGCTCCGGCGAGCCCCGCCTGTCCGGCCGCCTCCTCACCAGGCCAGAGCCACCGCCCTCTCTCTTCTCCTCCTTCCTCCGGCCTCACTCTCTCTCTAAGGTCTCTCTCCCTATAGTTTCGCCACCGCCGTCGGTCATGGGCGCCGCCGCCTCCAGCTTCGGCCTCACCTCCGGATCCTCCTCGTTTCGGCCGGGAACGGGACTCCGGCGACCTTCTGCGCCCAGATCCGGCCTCTCCAATGCTTCCCGGCCCCTGTGATCACCACCGTCGCCGGAGAGACCCCGACCACCGCCGCGCCCTGCTTCGCGTCTTCGCAGGGGACGAGCAGTGCGGGCGTTGGATGCGCTCGGGTCTGCCCCGACCCGATCCATCTAGCGATCCGGCCTGCGAGGCCTCTTCGCCAAGCTGGGCTGAGCCCGTTGTGAGCAGCCCCTCCAGCCCCTCCCCTGTTATGTATCGGGCCAGCCAGTTTCGGCCCTTGTTGTTTTTTTAGGCCAGCGAAAATTTATCTAATTTCCTGACGCTGCATGTTTTACAGTTTAGCCCTCAAACTTCATGCATATAATAACTTCACAACTGTGCATCTTATGCAAAAACTTTATATATGAAAAATGCTCAGAATTTTGTGTAGATTATTAATATGCCACTTTCATTCATGTTAAAATGTTTATATGGCTGTTTGCATAAGTTTGCTCAAATGCCAAGCTAAAATGATTTATTTCCTAACTAAATAACCGTAGCTCGGTTTTTAATAAACTTTATATGTAAATGGGGTGGAAAAAATGTGTAGATTAACATGATGCACATTGTTTTGCTGTTTAACAACTTTAAAATGGTGTGATAGGCAGAACAGTACCAAATTCATAATATGCACATGGGGATTTTCCGGAATTGTTGTTTGTTGTTCCGGCCTTATTTAAACTTGTCTAAATAGTTAGTTTACTTTTGCTTCACCCCTTGCATCATATATAGACTTGTCTAGCATCATACCTTGCCATGTATTGCATCATATATAGATTGTGTTGGTTTTTTGTGCTTCCTACCTTGTCATGTATTGCTTCCTGTATAGACTTGTCATGCATCATACCTTGCCATGTATTGCATCATATATAGATTGTGTTGTTTTTCTGTGCTTCCTACCTTGTCATGTATTGCTTCCTGTATAGACTTGTCATGCATCATACCTTGCCATGTATTGCATCATATATAGATTGTGTTGTTTTTCTGTGCTTCCTACCTTGTCATGTATTGCTTCCTGTATAGACTTGTCATGCATCATACCTT
>LR738709.1:32757441-32779119 GCA_902687465.1 Secale cereale | reverse complement strand
GTGCTTCCTACCTTGTCATGTATTGCTTCCAGTATAGACTTGTCATGCATCATACCTTGCCATGTATTGCATCATATATTGGTTGTGTTGTTTTCTGTGCTTCCTACCTTGCCATGTGTTGCTTCCTGTATAGACTTGTCATGCATCATACCTTCCCATGTATTGCATCATATATAGACTTGTGTTGTTTTACTGTGCTTCCTACCTTGCCATGTTTTGCTTCCTGTATAGACTTGTAGTGCATCCTATGTAGAACTGTCTTGCATCATACTTGGTTGAGAATATTGTCATGTCTCGTGTGGTGTGTTTACCGTGTTGCTTGCTTCTTCTCGTTAGTGCTTGTTCCGTTGCATTCGTGAGGATTCGTTCGTCTACCCGTGGTTCTTCTTCAAGGCTTCTTCTCCGTCTTCTTCATGGATCCGTTCTTCCTTGCGGGATCTAAGGCAAGATGACCATACCCTTGGATACCTTTACTATCATTGCCTTTGCTTAGTTGTCTCGATGCTGTCGTTACATGTCACGCTACCCATCTTATTGTCAGCCCCTCTCCTTGTTGCCATGAAACCTCTAACCTTTGACACCTTCCTAGCAAAAACCATTATTTGGCTATGTTACCCGCTTGCTCAGCCCCTCTTATAGCGTTGTTAGTTGCAGGTGAAGATGAAGATCGTTCCAGGAGGGAACTTGTTGTTGAAATATCACAATTTGTTATATATATAATAACACACCTATATACTGGGCATGGGTGGAAGGCTTGGCCTTTTGCTCGGTGTTTTGTTCCACTCATGCCACCTTAGGCGCCGATAAACCGGCATTATGTTCCTTGATTTTGCGTTCCTTACACGGTTGGGTATATGGGGACCCCTTGACACTTCGTCTTTGAATAAAACTCCTCCAGCAAGGCCCAACATTGGTTTTAATTTGCCTCATAATAAAAACTTAATTAATTAATTGCATAGGGGGTCATGTCCCCGGGTTCTTAATTCTACATAACAGGGGGGGCCAGTGCTGATGGTGTTGGTCCCAAACTAGAGCCACTTGCGGTGCCACCCTGTTATCTGGGGTCTTCAGTTGATGTACGTATTGCTCATCCGGACGTGGCCTGAGACGAGATACGCGCGGCTACTATCAGGGTGTCGGCACGCCGGGAGGTCTTGCTGGACTTGTTTTACCATTGTCGAAATGTCTTGTGCATCGGGATGCCGAGCCTGATCGGATTTCCCTAAGATAAGGGGTGATGATATTATATTTATCACTTCAGCTGATCGTGAGAGCTTGTGATGGGCTAAGTTGGGACACCCCTGCAGGGTTATGATCTTTCGAAAGCCGTGCCCGCGGTTATGTGGCAGATTGGAATTTGTTAATGTCCGGTTGTAGAAAACTTGACAGAGGATCCGAAGTAAAACACACAACTGTGTGAGTAACCGTGACTGTCTCTTTTCACTTTCAGAAGAGAACACGGTGGGGGTTATGTTTGACTCGTAGGTAGTTCAGGATCTTTAGCGATCATTTCTAGTTTGCGACAGTTTGCGTAGATGCTCATCTTATTCTTGTACTCGTAAGTTATCCACCATATTATGCTTAGCCGCTGCTGCAAACTCACCACTTTACCTCTTCCTACCCATAAAGCTTTGCTAGTCTTGATACCCATGGTTATGGGATTGCTGAGTCCTCGTGGCTCATAGATACTACAACACCAGATGCAGGTTCAACTGAGTACGATGCAGGAGATGTATCAGAACTTCAGTGGGAGTTCGATGAAGAGTGGCCGTATGTATGTTACGTTTTCGATGATCAGTAGTGGTTTCTACTAGGGGCGATTCGGACCTGTGGCTTTATGTATTTGGTATCTTTCTTTTGGATCTTCGCCCGTAGTCGGGTTGTGATGTTTTGAATGATGATTTGCTTATGTAATGTATTGTGTGACGTGGCGAGTGTAAGCCAACAATCCTTTTGCAATGTCATCCCTATTTTTACATGAGTCATGCAAAGATACCAAACTTGAGATCATTCCAGAATGGGCTTATACCTTTAAGTCGTGCCTTGACACGTAGGAGGTATAGTCCCATCCTGGGCATTACATTGAGGTACAACACTCTCTCCAGGTATCACCTTACAATCTAGGCACGCACACCTATCTTCTCTTCTTGAGAGGATGAAATCAATCTGGCTAGAGTGTTGGCCACTACTAAAAGTAACCAGATGTGATTCTCTCTTTCTAAAGAGGGTGTTAGCTACAATCATGTCGTAGGCTAGAGCAAAGCTTAAGACATCTTCTCCTTCCTGATTCCGGGTGCCATAGCCAAAGCCCCCATGCACCCCTTCAAAACCTGTGTTAGATGTACCCACGTGGCCATTGAGGTCTCCTCCTATGAAGAGCTTCTCGCCAATCGGTACACTCCTAACCATGTCTTCCAAGCCTTCCCAGAACTCCGTCTTGGTGTTCTCAGTGTGGCCTACTTGCGGGGCATACGCGCTGATAACATTGAGAATTAAGTCCCCAACTACCAGCTTGACTAGGATAATCCGGTCCCCACGTCTCGTGACGTCTACCACTCCATGCTTGAGGCTCTTGTTGATCAAGATGCCTACGCCATTCCTGTTTGCAGCCAACCCGGTGTACCACAGCTTGAAGCCGGTACCCTCCACCTCCTTTGCCTTCTGTCCCCTCCACTTGGTCAAACTTTGGTCAAACTTTGTTGAGTTTGACTAGACACAAATCTAATACGCGGATTAGGAATGACCATAGGGAGTACTACATTAATTAGTACCTAAAAACCAAACAATGGGTCTTGTAGACAACATTTGAAAACATGATATTTGACGGGGGGAAACGCTATGACCTTTCCTTAAAAATGTAAAATATTGAGTGTCAGAAATCAGGAGAAACATAAATTAATTAACAGTTCGACAAAATGTTGGCACTAATTTTTGAATCCCTGCAAATTCTGAAAGTGGAAGAATTTTGAATACCTACGCTATTTATTCGAAAGGGTCAAATCAGGAATTCTATCCATTTTGACGGCCAAGCTAGCATATATCTAGAACAGATAATGTGGGGACGGACTCCGAGCAGAGCACCATCTTCCCGCTGCGTCCACAATGCGATGCCGGGATCTTTTTTCCCCCCACATTTTCATAATTTTATCGTACAAAAGGTGCAAATTGGGTTGTCAAACCAGTGATCAATTGTTATGGATGGCCCGTAACCGCGCATCGTGAAGTACACTCATTGTTGTGTGGACCTCTACACCCACATTTCATCGACACTATAGCACCAACAACCATGTAGTACTGTAGAGATCTCCACCTGTTACCACAGCGCCCACGACTAGTTTCTCGTTCCGTGGGAGTTGCCATGGCCATTTAACAATACACGACCTTTATCTATACTAGTAGACTGCCCATGCGTTGCCATGGGCCAACGAATAAATTTGTAAACAATGCTCAAGTTACCCTCCCCAAACGAAGATATTGCACGCAATGTTCAACCAAAACACAAATGCTAGTATCTTCTCTCTATTCCAACAAACGCCATGCACCCCATCTAGCCTCTCTTTTCTGTTGAACTTCTCCCGAGCACTCTTTGTCCATACATCAACCATCCTCTCAATCTACCGCCCCTTGATTCTTTATGTGGCTTCTATGTCATTGTTTTCTTGTCTCGCTCTACTACATATGTTAAAAATATGGCATATACAAGGCTCCTCACCTTAGTAGAAATAGTAAGAAAATATGGCGTATGAACATGAAAATATTCTTTCCACCACAAGTTCATTCACAAACTAATAATGTTTTGTTTATCTCTGGGCTCGGCTTCCATCTCCACCTAAGATGCATATCTCCGTCACTTCATCTCACTAATACATTTTTCCTACGGACCTCAAATATACATACAAGAATCACACTACAAGGTTGCGTCATTGTCATTCCATCTCTTCTTTCACTTCGTCACTTTTGGTCATTGCAACACCAGCGTGCGCCGTCTTCACACTGCTCCAAATCTGCCCATGTTTTCATCCGGCTCCAAATACGCCCATTTTTTTCTCTAAGTCAGCCCTATTGTATGAAATTTGTACTTTCAGCCTCATAGTTTCATTGTTTGGAATGAGGAGGGATTTCATAGTTCACTTCTCTGAAAGATAACACAACACATATTGATACAGATTAGTGATGAACAAAAAATTGCTTCCATAGATGTAAATTACTTCTGTACGAAAATATATTTTGTTTCAAATGTTGACACTCCTTGCTTTTCTTTTTTTGATAGAAAGACACTCCTTGCTTTTGGAAGGTTTTTTCACTTCCTTTTTTTGGATGGTCGTCTACATTTATTAGTTCTCGACTTGAAAATGAATTGACTGGTGTTTTGAAATTTTAATGATTTACCGTGAAGTTGTGATGCTGCGGTCGTCACGCGTGATGGCATGGGGTGTTTGTGGCGGTGGTGGGCTCTGAGTGACTTGGTGATGGTGTCGCCGCAAGAGGACTGAACAAGCAGAGACCTGCACACGCAGCGGCGTGAGAACTGAAGCCATAAAAGAACTTGTAAACTGCAGTAAGTAGAGTAGTAGACAAATTACCATCGGTCTTGTTATGCAAGCATGAGATGATGGATTTTGCATAGATCGTACGTTGTCTGAAGCTAACTCTTCAAATAGAAACTATATGCTTGCACATGAACCTGCTTGTTCTGAAGTTAACTCTTCAAATAGAAACTATATACTTGCACATGAACCTGCTTGTTCTGGTCCTTGGGTTAACAGAAATCTGAGAAGTGGTCAGCGGCAATCGACAATTCTGAGCGAACAACCATTATTGGCTGCACAAGCACCTACTCATACCAATTGAAATTTAGAAGCTTGCATTCATAGGCATCTAATTACTGGGCTGCTGTATGACTGCTACATACAGTTACTTTTAGGTGGACATCAGAATTTTAACATTGATGATTTGGTCCATACAAGTAAAAATAGGTGGTAGTGTATCACGTTCATACCTTGATGCTCTCGTAACTAAGATACATAGATACGTAAGTCTGTATGGCGTACCTCAAGCCTGTATCACATTTGGACCTCCATGGACGACCTCGGGGATGGCGGCCCACCAGTTCGGCTGCGGATCTGGGCGCTGCCTCCCCTTGCCGCCGGATCCCTTCCATTCCCTTCCCTCCCTTGGGAGAGGGAGAGAATGTGAGGGGGAGGAGGAGGCCGCCGGCTGTGTCGCCATGGCTGGGCAGGGCTCCTCGCGCCTGCCTGCTAGGTCTCCGTGGCATCGGGTGGGCTAGGGTTTCGCCCGAGCTGCTGGAGAGACGGGTTGACGGAGAGGGCGGGGTAAAGGGAGGTCGCCGGCGTGGATGGGGGAGAGGAGGCCACCGGCGAGGCATGTCGCCGGGGAAGATGGGATCGACGGCGGCAGCGTTCAGTACCTAGGAAACAAACCGAGAGAGGAGTCGAGGGGGCCTCGTTCCTCTGATTTCGTTTCATGGGACGGCGCTCGGTTGGTTTTGGTAGGTTTTTTTGGAACCGTGAGGTGGGAGGGAGGACGAACAAAAAAACATGATAGGTGGCGGTGGGACGAAAATTAACGGACGAAGACTATCAACTGAGACATTAACAAATGCCTTTTAATTTTTCGGTTATGCATTTTTGCATTTGTGCTCAAAATCAATGTCTTCTGATGCTAGACCCTGTATTCTATTTCCCCTTGTCGTTTCCAGGTTCACACAAAACGCTTCACAAAAAAAGGTAGAGATATCCATCTGTCGAACCAACATCACCTTGATTCAGAGGAGATCCATTGTCTCCTTAGAGACGAGTCGTCTTTTCTCCCCACCAGAAGTGTGCTTCATTTCACTCGTACTACCACTTCCGGTACTGTGCACCGACTTGCATAAACTTCCAGTACTGAAATAGTACTATACAGCTATCTTACCATACGACTTCAATAATCAGTAACAATTTCCAATCGAAGTTCCCAGTTTAAAAAGTAGAGTGGTCTACTTCATCATGCTCTCGCTGGGTGGATTTCCTCTTCCATTATATAAACTTTATTTATCATGCACACTTAGATTTGGTTGCATAAGTCTAAAATAGCATAAGATTAAATCAAACAACATTATATATAACAAGCTGCAGTTCTACAGAATCTGCTTACCTCTATAGGCGCACGATATCCCGGACGTCATACTGGCCACCCTTAGATGGAGCCACCTCGTCGTCGACCGCTCCTGCATCCCTCACCCTGTCAAATCCAGTTGTGGCATACTCGGAATTCAAGAACACCTGCACGGCGTTAGTGAAATAGATTAGCAGATTCTCGCTAAACGTAGCGCCTTCCAGTAGTCCATGTGGTCATTACGAAGGATCAACGTCCCTGCCCCTATTCCACGTTCAATATGATGCATCCAAATTATTTTTATAATAATTCCTCGCAGGTTGCAGTTGCATAATCAACAATTTGATTAGGCGAACCAATTAATGAACCAGAGAAGGATTTTTATTGTTACCTTTAGTTAGCTTTAAGTCATATATGTTTCTGCGGTGCTGTTTTTTCTTTAGGCAGCTTCCAAAACAAGTGATAATGTTTTTTTTTTGGGCCTGCTTCGGAAATGAGTTTGGCCATCTGTTCAGGTTTTACATCCAACTATAGGAGTGTATTCACCATCTCCATTGGCATGAACGTAACTTATGAATCAGAAAAGATAGAAAACAAACTTTAATGGTAAAGATAAAACGAAGAAAAAAACAATCCAAGTAATTAGATTAGTATAAAGAAATACATTCGAGTTATTTCATCAATTCAATAAGCACATCAGTAGGACATTATAATGATGGTCGCTTCCTTTTCGATGCTACAGATACACATACAGGAAATTTTGCAACAATAAACAACAAGATGATTTTTAGATCACCTTCTCGTTCTATGGTCGCTTTATCGTGAGATCATCGAAAGTGAAATTATCCTACAAAAATGACATTACATGTTGAACACACAACAAAAACACAAGTTGAATGCATCGGCTTTTGAGAAATATGATGTTATGAACAAGGCATGAAGTGAATTGTGTGTTGGCCCACATTTGCAGGAGTAAGCTGGCTCAAGGATGAGTTTTTGCCTTTAGTAAACAGGGAGTTGTTCATGTAGAAGCTGTAGGAATAAACATTAGCATTAGTTACTGAATAGCAAACAAAATTGTGTTATGTACTGCAAACTTTCGCGCGCCGCCTCGCTGCCACACCTTCCTCTCGACCTCCCCCCACCGCCGTTGCTGGCCGCCGCCTGGCCATCCCTCTAAGCCCCGCCGCACCAATGGAGAACTTGAAAAACAATTTGCCATTAAGACATGAAATGCCTCAGAAATGATTAAAAGACATGCTACCCATCTTTATACTCCCTCTGTCTAGGTGAGTAAGTCATCTTAGGTTGTGCACCGTGACCAAGGAAGAGGGGAAAACAAGAAAAGTTATTGTTCATTTGCTAATTAATAGCATTGCATGCAATGAACTAACCACTGCATGTCGTGTTTGGTAACTTCAAGTCATTAAACGCAGACACACCCCACATCTCTTATTGGTTGATTCCTTTATTTATGTCAATAAACAAAAAACGAGATGGTAGTTAATGCACCGCGCCTTAGTGTTTTGGGATTATTTGGTTTTCGTAAGATGACTTACTCACCTAGACGGAGGGAGTAGCAAGTTTTCACGTAGACCATCATTTTAAGTTTTTAACATGGTCACACTAAGTATTTTGTTCACCTGACACCATAATGGTAATCACCATGCAAATTATCTCTAACAAAATAAGATGAGCTGCTACATGCACTTGCATGCGACCCATCATGATATTAACATGACTTTTCACATGGCATATGATGCCTGATATATATTAAACATTAGAATGCCACCAGCATACTAAATTCCAAAAGTTACATACAGCTGATTTCTCTTTTTTTTTCTCAGGATAACATTCTTCTAAAGATCCAAGAAAAGTACACAACTATCAAGAACCATGATCAATGTATGATCTCACACAGTGCTTACCTAGCAAAGAAACGGAAATTCAGAGTCTTAGGCTGGTATCATGAACTATTTTCACATATATCAAGACATCAAACATATATGTACGTATATGATTTCCATTTAGGAAGGACATTGAGAACCCAGGCACCCGCCCATTTGCTGCCAAAATACATGCACGGCACATACCAAAACTCAGGTGCCGAAATATGATGGTGTAACAGCCGACCAAATCTTGGTAATCTTAAAACCTTCAGAAAAAGCCATATATTGGGTTTCCTCGAGGACCCCCTAGCAACATCTGTAGCCATCTATTGAGTTTCCTCGAGGACCCCTAGCAAGAATCAGTGCATGATTGTTGGCCACTAAGAAATTAGGTACGCAACATTCAAGTAGAGACTGAAAAGTATCAAAACACCCAGCAGAAGACATGCAACCTTCACCTGTGAGGGCACCTGCAAGGGCACCTTGCGTGCTAGCTAGACTTAGGGCCAGTTCTTTTGGTGGCTTCTAGAATAAACTGAAATAAGCTGCCCCCTACCCAGCTTATTCTAGAAGCCCAATTAAATTTATTTTTTTAGAAGCCTTGTAGTTAAGATTTGATTAGTAGGCTTCTAAAAAGAAAATTTTGTTTGGGCTTCTAGAATAAGCTAGGTAGGGGGCAGCTTATTCTGGAAGCCCAAAAAAGCCATCAAAAGAACTGGCCCTTACTTCAGAAAAGGTAATGTTTTCAAAAATCGAGTGAACGGATCATCCAAGGCTGAGAGCATTCTTTTTGCTGCGGCATCTGAAATAAAATGTGGGACAAGTAAATTTGATAAGATGGCATAAGAACTGTAAAAACACGACATCTCTCAGTTCTGTATGGATTGATGCTTTATACTATATCTAAGTGGTTCATTATGTTTCTAACAGAATTCAGATTCAACCAAAGCAAATACAAGACATATAACTGCATTTGATCCAATTATCAAATTCAATCATATTTTCTAAAATATGAAGACTTGCAAAAGTGTGAGCCGTTGAGGTAGCTGATAAATTATATGATTCGTTATTGGAAAATTTTAGTGAGTTTTTGTATGAATCACTATGATTCTACCTACCTTTCTATTAGTAATGTAATTTCCACGATCCGTCGAACTCACACCTCATGTAGACATTAGGGTCGAGGAATGTGTAGAAACGAAATCCCACAACAACAATACAATCATGTGCCTTTTTAATTCCTACAACAACTATCCGATTTGCAAGAGAATAGCTTCTCCTCAGCACACAACTCCTGTATAATAAGAGAAACATATTTATCAATCTTGAAGTCGATGACCAGAAGCAAATTAGTGGCAGCAGTGTCAATGAGCTTCGATCAAGGAATATATTTCTATATGCTTGAAGCAAAAAAAATATAGATAAATACAGTATAAGGAGTTTACCTGTTACCTCATTAATTCCTCAACTTCTTTGGCGCTAAATGCATATGTTTTAGCCAACAAGTGCTGTGAGGTGAATGTGTTGAGATCAACAAGTTTTAGTGCCATAGATAACCGTTAATGGCCAACAGTCTGGAGCAAAAACAACCAACAAAATTTTCAGATCATACTTTTATATAGAAATTACTAAGTGGACTATTACTATGTACTACAGTGTATTGTGAACAAGTGTTCAGATCATTTTACCTTTAAGGCTGATGTAACCTGCTCTAATATGCTGTACACTCTGATAGTTTTGAATATATTTCAGGTAAGCGTAAGCCCGCCGTAGTTCTCTATCAAGCAAAAAACAGTGTATTGGCAATGGAATATTAAGAAAACTGTAAAGTAAAACATGCGGCACTGAAGAAATCAATCTTTAAGAAAAAATAGTACCTTAGTCAACACAGCTATCTTTGAAAAGTACTCCCTCTGTAAACTAATATAAGAGCGTTTAGATAACTAAAGTAGTGATCTGAACACTCTTATATTAGTTTACGGAGGGAGTAGTTCCCAAGTATAAGTGATGGCGAAACCTCATTTATTTCCAACGGTCCATCGTATTGACAAGTAGCGGAAATATAAATCAAGTCGCTGCTGACTCTGTATGGAGAAAATATTAGATGTAGCCTGCACATATGGATTTGGAGTGTCCCATATTAAGTGCAAGTGCCATTTTCTGAAGGACACTTTGCAGAATAGAAGATTTCAATAATATGGGAATATTGTATTGCATAACTGGTCATTTAATTATTCGGAAATCCATAATTCTAGAAGCACAACAGATCAACATTTCGTATGAGGATTTGACATGTATAGTCTTCACACCCTTTCCCTGAGTAAAGATAACACCAAAACCTCCGTTACTTGTTAAGCACCTCAAATGACTTGACTGAACCTGCAAACGAAATAGTATTAATCGTGTATGAATTTTACAGTATACTTCTATATTACCACAGGGAGGTAGAAGTGCAGTTTTTTATTTAGTTATGTATGAATTTAGGGAAGCTTACAACTGATCCAGTTCAATCAAGTTGCCATTTGCAACTAAAGTATAGAGGCTATAGAAAATACATCTGTAGCATGTAATTCTTAGGAAGTGCTTAAAGATGCAATATCAAAATTTAATCTAATGAGTGCACTGATCTCTGAACATGAAAAGGACAAGAATAGAAGGCCATGACATGCATATTTGTCTACATCAAACTGCTATTGCATAGATATATATGAAACAACAACTTCATACCAATGAACTAAAAGAGAAATCTCTTCAAATAGGCTGTGGACAACGTGAGTATATATAGTCCATTATATGTACTAAAATCCAAATGGCTTGGAGACAGATATAGGCAACATGAATAAATATAGTCCATTGTATCTAGGATCCTAATTCTTTTTTTAGTTGGACAACACAAACAATCTGAAAAGTCAACAGAAAAAATGCAAATAGAAAAAAAAGTGCAAACCTTACACGGTGAATGGATTGTGTACCCAGCGACCCAGCCACAAACGTCAACGCA
The DNA here is from genome assembly GCA_902687465.1 of Secale cereale. NCBI lineage: Eukaryota > Viridiplantae > Streptophyta > Magnoliopsida > Poales > Poaceae > Secale > Secale cereale. Next base: position 32,768,112 of record LR738709.1, on the reverse strand, counting down.
GATGAACCTCGTCCAAAGTCTTGTACATTGTTCTAAAAAAGTCTTGTACATTATCCGACCGTACCATCATGATTGGAACACCCATGCATCAATGAAACACCAGCCGGCAAGCCTCCTATCCCCCGCTGAGTCGACTGCATCATCACCATGAGTCCATGATCCAGCATGGAACCGCTGTGCCGGTTGCATTCATTATACCCGTAACCACGCACGGGATCTTAACAGATATATGTACCGTGATTAATGGCTGTATCAACATGCAAATTCACATAATGAAGGCGGATGGAAACATGTCTCTGCGTGCAAGTACCTAGCGCCGCTCTGACTGGGATTAATGGCTGTATCAACATGCAAATTCACATACCTAGCTCTCTCTGACTGGGGTTTGAACCGCCTTGCCCTGGTGTACGAACCGCCCTGGCCTGGGGATTGGCGCAGACCTCCAGGTCCGGAATGAAGGCGGCGGCCACCCCTCTCGTACCTCGACGGCGGCGGCCCCTCTCGGACCTCGACGGCGGCGACTGCGGACCTCTGATGTCTACTACGCACCCTTCTTCTTGTAAACGTTGTTGGGCCTCCAAGTGCAGAGGTTTGTAGGACAGTAGCAAATTTCCCTCAAGTGGATGACCTAAGGTTTATCAATCCGTGGGAGGCGTAGGATGAAGATGGTCTCTCTCAAACAACCCTGCAACCAAATAACAAAGAGTCTCTTGTGTCCCCAACACACCCAATACAATGGTAAATTGTATAGGTGCACTAGTTCGGCGAAGAAATGGTGATACAAGTGCAATATGGATGATAGATATAAGTTTTTGTAAACTGAAAATATAAAAACAGCAAGGTAGCAAATGGTAAACGTGAGCATAAACGGTATTGCAATGATAGTAGAGAAGGCCTAGGGTTCATACTTTCACTAGTGCAAGTTCTCTCAACAAGGATAACATAATTGGATCATATTACTAGCCCTCAACATGCAACAAAGAGTCACTCCAAAGTAATTAATAGCGGAGAACAAATGAAGAGATTATGGTAGGGTACGAAACCACCTCAAAGCTATTCTTTCTGATCGATCTATTCAAGAGTCTGTAGTAACGTTCAATCTATCATAGAGTTCGTACTAGAATAACACCTTAAGACACAAATCAATCAAAACCCTAATGTCACCTAGATACTCCATTGTCATCTCAAGTATCCGTGGGCATGATTATACGATATGCATCACACAATCTCAGAATCATCTATTCAACCAACACATAGAAATTCAAAGAGTGCCCCAAAGTTTCTACCAGAGAGTCAAGACGAAAATGTGTGCCAACCCCTATGCATAGGTTCCCAAGGTCACAGAACCTGCAAGTTGATCACCAAAACATACATCAAATAGATCACATGATATCCCATTGTCACCACAGATAAACACGTGCAAGACATAAATCAAGTGTTCCCAAATCCTTAAAGACTCAATCCGATAAGATAAGTTCAAAGGGAAAACTCAATCCATTACAAGAGAGTAGATGGGGAGAAGCATCATAAGATCCAACTAAAATAGCAAAGCTCGCGATACATCAAGATCGTGCCATCTCAAGACCACGAGAGAGAGATCAAACACATAACTACTGGTACATACCCTTAGCCCCGAGGGTGGACTACTCCCTCCTCGTCATGGAGAGCACCGGGATAATGAAGATAGCCACCGAAGAGGGATTCCCCCCTCCGGCAGGGTCCCAGAACGGCTGTAGATTGGTTTTTGGTGGCTACGGAGGCTTTCGGCGACGAAACTCCCGATCTAGGTTAATTTCCGAAGGTTTCAGTATTTATAGGAATTTTTGGAGTCGGGGCCAAGTAAAGGGGAGCTACGGGCCGTCCTCGAGATAGGGGGGCGCGCCCCCCTGCCCAAGTCGTGGCCCCCACCCTCGAGGGCAGCCCGTGGCTCTCCTGGCCCAACACTTTTGCTTCGGGGGCTTCTTTTGGTCCAGAGAAAATCATCAAAAATTGGCTCGTCAATTGGACTCCGTTTGATATTCCTTTTCTGTAAAACCCTAAAACAGGAGAAAAACAGAAACTAGCACTGGGCTCTGGGTTAATAGGTTAGTCCCAAAAATCATATAAAAGTGTATAATAAAGCCCATACAACATCCTAGAAGGATAATATAATAGCATGGAACAATCAAAAATTATAGATACGTTGGAGACGTATCAGCATCCCCAAACTTAATTCCTGCTCGTCCTCGAGTAGGTAAATGATAAAAACAGAATTTTTGATGTGGAATGCTAACCAATATAGTTTTTCAATGTAATTCTCTTAATTGTGGCATGAATGTTCAGATCTGAAAGATTCAAGATAAAAGTCTATATCGACATAAGAAATAATAATACTTCAAGCAATACTAACAAAGCAATCATGTCTTCTCAAAATACTATGGCTAAAGAAAGTTATCCCTACAAAATCATATAGTTTTGGCTATGCTCCCTCGTTATCACACAAAAATATTCATATCATGCACAACCCCGATTTCAGCCAAGCATTTGTTTTCATACTCTATTCTTTCAAACCTTTCAACTTTCACGCATTCATGAGCGTGAGCCATGGACATAGCACTATGTGGAATAGAGAGGTGGTTGTGGAGAAGACAAAAAGGAGGGAGATAGTCTCACATCAACTAGGCGTATCAACGGGCTGTGGAGATGCCCATCAATAGATATCAATGTGAGTGAGTAGGGATTGCCATGCAACGGATGCACTAGAGCTAAATATGAATGAAAGCTCAACAAAAGAAACTAGTGGGTGTACATCCAACTTGCTTGCTCACGAAGACTTAGGGCATTTGAGGAAGCCCATCGTTGAAATATACAAGCCAAGTTCTATAATGAAAATCCCCACTAGTATATGAAAGTGACTAAGCATGAGACTCTCTACAATGAAGAACATGGTGCTACTTTGAAGCATAAGTGTGGAAAAAGATAGTAGCAATTTTCCCCTTTTTTTCTTTTTTTTTTCTTTATTTTGGGCCTTTCTTTTTTTTCTTTGGCCTTTCTTTTTTTTCTTGTTTTTTTGCGGAGGGGCTTTATAGATTCAGCCTTTCCTCCCATGGGACAATGCTCTAATAATGATGATCATCACACTTTCATTACTACACGAATTTACAACTCGATACTACAACAACAAAGTATGACTCTACATGAATGCCTCCGGCGGTGTACCGATATGTGCAATGAAACAAGAGTGACATGTATAAAAATTATGCATGGTGGCCTTGTCATAAATACGATATCAACTACATGATCATGCATGGCAATATGACAATATGATGCGTGTCATATAAATGGAACAGTGGAAAGTTGCATGGCAATATATCTCGGAATGGCTATGGAAATGCCATGATAGGTAGGTATGGTGGCTGTTTTGAGGAACAATATGGTGGCTGTTTTGAGGAAGGATATATAGTGGGTTTATGGCACCAGCAAAAGTTGCGCGGTACAAGAGAGGCTAGCAATGGTGGAAGGGTGAGAGTGCGTATAATCCATGGACTCAACATTAGTCATAAGAACTCATATACTTATTGCAAAAATCTACGAGTCATCAAAACAAAGCAATCAACGCATGCTCCTAGGGGGGAGGTTGGTAGGAGTTAACCATCGCGTGCCCCCGACCTCCACACAAAGGTTGGCACTCTACAAATACCTCATGCTCTAACTTCGTCACATAGCGGTTCACTGATACGTCCAAAACATATCTATAATTTCTGCTTGCTCCATGCCTCTTTTGTGTGATATTGCTATGATATTTATGCACTTCCATACACTTTTGATCATATTTGGACTAACCTATTAACTCAGTGCACCCCAGTGCCAGTTTCTGTTTTCTGCTGTTTTTGTATTTCATGTTTTCCCATTACGTAAATTGCCAGAAAAATTCCGGGAAAAATATATAAAAAAATCAGCGTTCCGGAAGCTTCCATGCGGCCAAAGTAGGGCCAGAGGGGGGCCACCGGGGCTCCAGGCGCCCTGTGGGGGCGGCCACCCTCCTGGCCGCCGCGCCAGGCCGCCTGGGCCCCCCTTACCTCCTCTGGTGACCCCCTTTGGCATATATTTACACCGCGTCGCGGAAACCCTGATTCCGGACCCCTTTTCTCTAGACGCAATTCCGATCTCCGCCGCCATCGCCACCAAGTTTCGGGGGACCAGAATTCCTGTGCCGGCACCCTGCCGGGACGGGGAAGTGCCCCCGGATTCATCTCCATCGACGTTGCTTGCTCCCTCCATGATGCGGGAGTAGTTCCTCCTCGGGGCTGAGGTTTCTACCAGTAGCTATGTGGTCAATTCTCTCTCCCATGATGTGATCTTCGTTGTGATCATAGGCTATGTTAATCTAGGGTGATCCCATGATATTTCCCCTTCCTCTATGTATTGGATTGATGTACTCACTTGTCTTTATCTAGTATAATCCCCGAGACCAAGTTGACAGCGGTCTATTGGACATGGGTTAGAAGAATATTTTCATGAGTGATTTCCTCTTTTGTGTGTTGATTGAAGATTGAGAGTCTCTTGGTGCTTGTCTTTGACTATCCTTTAGATATGTTGTGGTGATTGTGGTACTCTCTTTGGATGGCCACGGTGACATTGGGAAATCCATAGATTGAGAACTACGAACTTTGAGGTGTGCTTTTGTAGCCCTACATAATTCTCGTCCTCTCTTGACCACAAAGGAATGACCTCCGGGTGCGTCTCCATTGCATGTTTTATGGGAAATATCATGTGATTCGATTATGTTAATGTTGTTGGGAGTTGCCACTAGTGAAAGTATGAAGCCTAGGCCTTGTTTCCACCATTGCAATACCATTTGTGCTCACGTTTACCACTTGTTTGCTTGCTGCACTTTTTATTACAGATTTATATTACTTTGTTTTGCCATCCATATCACTTGCCATTTAACATCTCTTCGCCGAACTAGTGCACCTATACATCTGACAAGTGTATTAGGTGTGTTGGGGACACAAGAGACTTCTTGTATCTTGATTGCAGGGTTGCTTGAAAGGGGTACGTTCAACCTCCACTTCCCTGAGTCCGATAAACCTTGGGTTACTCACTTAAGGGAAATTTGCTGCTGTCCTACAAACCTCTGCTCTTGGAGGCCCAACACTGTCTACAAGAATAGAAGCGTGTGTAGACATCAAGCTATTTCTGGCGCCGTTGCCGGGGAAGTGAGGTAAGTGAAGGTACCTTCTCTAGATCTTCCAATTAAATCTTTTTGTTTCTTGTTTTTATTTCACTAGTTATGTTTATGGAAAACCGCAATCTTAGTTCGCTGCTTGGGGAAGGCCGCTTTACCACACCCGTGGTAGAGAAGTCTCCTCCACCTACTGAATGTATCCCGTTCAAAATACCACTTGGGATAATTGAAATAATTAGGAATGATTGTTATGATGGGACAGTCAATCCTAGTATTCATTTGTTGAAACTTACAGAACTTTTGTGAGTTGTTTAAGATTTCAGGTTTGACAAGAGATGGAGTCATGAGGAAATTATTTGCCTTGTCACTGAAAGGAAAAGCATTGGAATGGTATAGGCTACTAGATGACTCTCACCTGCTGGATTGGGAAGAGATCCAGTCTCTCTTTTACTCCAAGTTTTATCCTCTTCATGAAGTCCATGAGAATAGGAATTATGTTTATAATTTCTATCCTCATGACGGAGAGAGCATAGCTCAAGCTTATGGGAGACTGAAAACGTTAATGCTAAAATGTCCTAACCATGGGCTCCCCAAAGATATGATTATTACTAATTTCTATGCGAGGCTCTCTCGACAGGATAAAGATTTGCCCGATGCTTCCTCTATGGGTTCTTTCACAAACGAAAAGATTGATGCTAAATGGGAACTCCTTGAAAGAATTCAACGCAAAACTGAAGATTGGGAGATCAACAAAGGTAAAGAGTCAGGTATAGTTTATGAGTATGATTGCATTAAGTCCTTTGTTGAAACTACAAGTTTTAATAAGTTTAGTGCTAAGTTTGGGCTTGATTCTCAACTCCTTGTTGATTTCCTCAAATCTTTTGCTTCACATCTTAATATGTCTAAGGAGGATTGGATCAAGCATCATGAACCTTTTAAAGAGATTTGCAAAGAAAATGAAATTGTTCATGATGATTGCAACATGCATGATCCAATTCCTAAAAATGAAGTTTTATATAAGCATGTTAATTTTTGTGGAGTGGATAGACCTTGTGAAAGGCCTATGATTGAAGAAGAGAAGTATTGTAAGCAACATAAGCATGAAAGAACAATCACTTGGGTCAGAGATTTAAATGAAATTGCTAGAGAATTGTGTGACCTTTATCCTTTTACTTGTGAACTTTGCTGTATATATAGAGGGTCACTTTAATTTTCAATGCATGCACTTTCAAAACATAACTGTTAACCAGTTGTGTGACAACATGATCACCTCTGATCTTTATGATGAGCTTATGTTATTTTTGATATGTGAAGAGTTATCAGAAAAGACTTCTTGGCTAGATGTTAATGCCATAGGAATAAAAAACACTTTGCAAAATTGCCATCTCTATTGTGTTGTTAATTGCCATGAAAATGATTACATAAGTAAGATTACAAAGGAGGGAACTTTACCAAAGTATAAAAATGTCTCTTATATTTCTGCTAATAAAAAGGAGAGTTTCTCCCAAGTTTCCCCTATTGTTCCTAATGATAAACTAGGATATGTGGAGAAGCTTCATCTCCAACGACTCCCTCCTAAGGTGAAGAAGAAGAAAAAGAGGAGGAAGAGGAGCAAGAAGGAAGAAGAATGGGTATCAACCTGGCCTGAGCATATTCCTTCCATCAACTTTTATCCTAACGGTTGTAAGTTTAAAGAAGAAGGTGAAGTTTATTGCCGTAATTATCATCTTGATGATACGACCGTAGATACTATTGAAGATGATTTTGATTATGATATGCATGTTACTTATTGTGATTGGGAAAATGATGATAATGCTACTTATGATCTTGAAAATCTTTTACCCACTAGTGATGTGATAATTGATAATTCTTTTGCTAGTAAGAATAAAGACAACATGTTTACAAATATAGTTGCTAGCAATGATAATGCTCTTCTCTACCATGATGATGTTATGACTCCAATCTATAGTAATTATAAAGGTACCTATGACATAAGGAGAAATTATCCTTATGAAACTTGTCATAATCACGGAGGGAATTACTCCCTTGTTGAACACCATCTTCCTAATACACAATTAATCTATAGTGTTCAAGTTGTTTATGATAGTCCTACTCCCACTATTACCGATGAGAAAGATTATGCTTATGTGGAGAGTAAGAGTACCTTTTTGCATGTGGATCATGGTAACAATGCTTTATGTGATGCTTATATTGTTGAGTTTATTCGTGATCCCACTGAAAATTATTATGAGAAGGGAACATATGCTTATAGATATTTCAATAATATCAAGTTCCCTCTCTTTATGTTGAAGGTTTTGAAGCTGCACTTGTTTTGTCTTCCTATGCTTATTGCTTTGTGCTTCAATGAATTATTCTATTGCAATATTCCTATGCATAGGAAGCATGTTAGGCTTAAATGTGTTTGGTATTTTCTTCTTGATGCTCTCTTTTATTCTTCAACTTTTATTCCTACGAGAGCATCATTAAAGTCTTAAGCCTATCTTTATGGCTATAAAGAAAGAGCTCTAGGGAGACAACCCTTGTTATCTTTGCTTTCAGCTTGTTCTTTCAGTTTTTAGTGGTCTTGATGTTTGTTACTACTGTAGCAATATCATTGTATCTTTATTTTTCAGCTTTGTGCCAAGTTTAGCCTCTGATTGCAAGAAAGTTCAAAAGTTGTGACGTGCTGTCCAGGAAACAGATTCTGTCCTTGGACAGAAAAATTCGTATAAAATCACCAGATCATATTTTTGATCTGAATTTTTTTGACAGCGTGCTCTATACAATTGGCTTTCGGGCGTTTGTTCTGAGTTTTTTGATTTGAGTGGCAGAAGTGCCCCGAAAAAATTATTTACTACCTGCTGGTCTGTTTTTCACAGATTCTGTCCTGTTTTGCCTTTTCTTCATTTTGCAAACCTTGAGCTTGCTTTTTCTTTGCAAAAACCTTTTGGCAATCTTGAGAAACAGTAGAACTTCAAGAATTTCCTTATTTCCAGCAAGGAAAAATTATTTTATTATGGGTACTAACCTCGCTAATCAGATTATGATGAGTTATGTATGAAGGGAGTTTTCAAGTGTGCGAGGGAAGATGATAAAAAGATTCAGGAGTGTCAAACGCTCAAGCTTGGGGATGCCCCCGTGCACCCCCAAGAAATATTCAAGAAGTCTCAAGCGTCTAATCTTGGGGATGCCCCCCGTGCATCCCCTTCTCCATCAACAATTATCAGTTCGTCTTTCGTTCCACTATATTTTAATCACTTCATGCGTTATGTGCTATGCTTGGAGCGTCTTGCTTTTAGTTTCCTTTTTAGTTTTCCATAACGAGTCAGAACTCAGCGTTCTTTATGTGGAAGAGAAACACGCTCCACTTCTACCTAGAACATAACATAGAATGTTCACGACTATCTTTGCTGTGTGTGTTCATTGTCTTTTAATAGCTACTATCATGCTCTGTTCTTAGTATTCATGCTTATCTTTTTAAAGAGCTTGTGTTTAGTTGGTTGCTTGAACTCTCTTTAATTATCATGCTTATCTCATTAAGATAGTTTGCTTCCGTTGCATTGGTTAATATGTCTATGATAAAGATGCTACGTGCATAATGTCGCTTAGTAGTTCAGGTTTTCTTGTGGTTAGTCTCAAATAGCTGTGGGATTCCCAATGTGTTATTGGAGTACCAACATGATTTGTTTGCCAATGATGTGGTATGGTTTAGTAATATCTTCCTTCAAAGAATTTATTTTGATTGACTTGGCGTATGCTCACGCATATTTAAGACTGTAAAGAAAGTCTGTCAAGCCTTGATGATCTTTTGTTTCTAAGTAGCGATATAACTTCCATGCCTGATTCAATGTTGCTTTGTCGCTCTGCATGATTATGACCATCATTGCTCTCTTAGTTGGTCGCTCCCAGTCTTTTGCTAACCTCCACCTGTACTAAGCGGACTGACTGCTTGTGCATCCACATCCTTTTAAATCAGTTATGCCATATGAGTCCACCATACCTACCTATATGTGGTATTTCATCGCCACTCCAAGTAAATTTACGTGTGCTACCTTTAAAACCTTCAGTTTTTGCAATACATAGCTCATGGGAAAGTAGCTTAAAAACTATTGTGGTAAAGAATATGTTGCTTATGTATCTTATTTCTTATAAGTTGCTTGCTGAGCGGTAACCATGTTTCTGGGGACGCCATCAACTGTTACACTTTTGTTGAATATCATGTGAGTTGCTATGCATGTTCGTCTTTTCTGAAGTAAGGGTGATTTGCCATGGGTTGAATGGTTTGAGTATGCATATTGTTAGAGAAGAACATTAGGCCGCCAACCAAAGCCATGTATCATGGTGGAAGTTTTAGCTTGGACATTAATCCTCAATCTCTTATGAGAATATGCTTAAGCATTAAAGAGGAGTCCATTATCTATTTTCTATGTTGTCCCGGTATGGATGTCCTCAAGTTGAGATCTATCAAAAACGAGAAATCAAATGCGATCTATCTCCTTGGACCTTTGTACAGGTGACATAGAGGTACCCCTTTGTGACACTTGGTTGAAACATATGTAATGCAATGATAATCCATGGAAATCCGAGCTAATTAGGACAAGGTGCGAGCACTATTGGTATTCGATGCATGAGGCTTGCAACTTATAGGATGTCTTATGCATAACACATATGAAGTACTACTACCGTTGACAAAATTGTTTCTATGTTTTCAAAATAAAAAGCTCTAGCACATGAGTAATCCCTGCTTCCCTCTGCGAAGGGCCATTCTTTTACTTTTATGTTGAGTCTCCACCTTCTTTCTTCAAGCACCAACTATTGAGAGCATGATTGTCATTCTGAGTGTAATGTGCATTGTCCCAAAGTAGCATTGTCTTTTGCATGATTGATATCGTTTATTTTGAAATCATTGTATCTAGTCATCACTTAAACCTTGAAGGTGCCCCTGCATTTACGTTTTGCTTCACTAAAGGGGGCAAGCTAGATATCACTTTATCATATTTGCACATCATGTTCATTACAAATCTATTTGATGTTTCAATATCATATTGTAAAACTTTCAGTTCTTTGTGATTTTCTCATGAGGCAACTTAATTACTATAGATTCATTATCTCAGTAAGCTTTTGTCATATGACTATGAAAAGTCCTATATGGTTAATAGCATGTCACCACAGAAATTATTCTTGTTATCATTTACCTACTCGAGGACGAGCAGGAATTAAGCTTGGGGATGTTGATACGTCCAAAACGTATCTATAATTTCTGCTTGCTCCATGCCTCTTTGGGGTGATATTGCTATGATATTTATACACTTTCATACACTTTTGATCATATTTGGACTAACCTATTAACTCAGTGCACCCCAGTGCCAGTTTCTGTTTTCGGCTGTTTTTGTATTTCAGGTTTTCACATTACGAGAACTGCCAGGAAAAATCCAGAAAAATTATATAAAAAATCAGCGTTCCAGAAACTACCGTGCGCCCGAAGGACAGCCGGGGGGGGGGGG
>LR738709.1:32672611-32757317 GCA_902687465.1 Secale cereale | reverse complement strand
CGCCCTGGCGGCGCGCCCCCCCTGGGCCGCGTCGCGGGGGCGCCTGGGCCCCCCGAGGCTCCTCCGATGCCCCCCTTTGGCATATATTTAAAGCGTCTCGAGAAAACCTCGAAACAGGAACTCTTTTTCGCGATCTCATCTCTGTTCCGCCGCCGCCGCCGCTTCCAAGATCGGGAGCACCAGGAGAACTCTTCCCGGCACCCTGCCGGAGGGGAGGATCACCACCGGGAGCCTCTCCACCACCATGGACGCCTCCCGGATGAGTTGTGAGTAGTCTCCCTTGGACCATGGGTCCATGACCAGTAGCTATGTGATGTTCTCCTCCCGTTCTTGTGCTTCACTAATTAGTCCTCGTGAGCTGCCCTAAATGATCGAGGCACATATGTAATCCTTACGCTGTTGCTATGATGAGTTTGCTGGGATCCGATGGATTATGAGATTATGTTCAGATTGTGTTTGAGTAATATATTTGATTCACCTCTTTTATATTTATGTTCGTAAGTAATTCTTGCATGTTCTTCGTTGTTATTTATTGCTTTGGCCAAGTAGTAGGTAGTGACTCCAAGAGGGAACGTTATGCTTGATTGTGGGTTCATGCCCCTCGATGACTAGCTTGAGTGATAGAAACATGAGTCTAGGGGATGTGCTGTTGCCACAAGGGGGAAAACAACGGTGCTTGTGCCCGCGGGTGCAAGGATTGTTTACTTTACGCAAAGTTCTTTTAATGCAGTTGTCTGTTGCTTTGAGTTTACACTATGGGTGGGGCTCGTAACTTAATACCAGCGAGATGTTCTGGATAGATATCTCAAGGTGGATGATTAGTAGTAGATATTGATGGATTTCGGTCTACTTACTTTGGCGTACCGCCCATGCTTTGAACCTCTACCTTTCTTACAATGTAGTCAGCATTGGTTTGCGCACATGGTCCTGTCAATTGCCCAGCTGTAATTCGTTTACCTCACATAGCTGTTTTATCGTCTTTTGGGAGAGAGACATCACTAGTGAACATCATGAGACTCCGGTCCATATTACCATCATTGATCACATCCGCTATTTACTTACTATTGCAATTATACCTATCACTATTATCACTTGCGTTTGATCCTTTGTAAACTACAAGGCCGGAGGGATTGACAACCTCTCTGTACTCGTTGGGAGCAAAGTTATTTGTATCTGTGTGCAGGTCCACGTTGATTGCTAATATCTGGCGCCGTTAGCAGTTGACACCTTCTTGTTGAAACTGGGAGTCTCTGGGAAGTCGATCATTGGTATTACCAAGGGAAAACTTCTGCTACACTGCATCTCAAACCTTCCACTTGGGGTAACCAACGAGGGGTGAGAAGCCACCTTGCAACCGTTATGCAAAATTACCATCCAGTAACTCAATCCTTGGGCGCCACGCAAGGTCAGCTACCTTCTAGGTGTTAATATGCATTTTTAAATATACAACAATTGAGTACTATATATAATATGCATTTTTTTTGTTTTAGTTCATACATTATTAATTCCAACATTCATGTTTCATAAAATCAAATCTCTTGAAATATATTGCAACTGATTCCCGCAATAATGCGTGAGGTGCCATCTAGTTTAAAACTGTGTTTAGATATCCAAATTTTAGGCTTGTTGTTGGAGATGCTAACCAACAAGCGGTATTACCTCCAAACCGACCAATATTAGCTAGATTATGAGCTATTCTCTTTTTATCACGGGCTAATTTCATAGGAGTAAACTCTAGTAATGTCAAGTGATGCTTGGTTTCACTCGTCAATTGTCCATAAGCAAATTGATAGAGCGAGTCGTTAAAAAATGTTAACTGAAATTCGAAAAATATTCATTCTTTTTAAATCGCGAACATTTTTCCAACAACTTTTTTTGAATTCAGTGAACATTTTTTGAATTCGTGATTCTGAGAATCAGATGGTTTCCAGTCAGATTTTTTTAAAGAAACTGGGGTTTACTCAAGATGGATATTGTTCGTGTTGTCCAGAAATTCTTTAAGTCCGGAATTATACCAGAGGGGATTAATGATACAATTATTGTTCTTATCCCTAAAATTAAGAATCCCCATTCGATAAAAGATTTTCGACCTATTACTCTTTGCAATGTCATTTACAAAATTATCTCCAAGTGCCTTGTCAACTGATTAAGACCTCTGCTGGATGGTGTGATCTCCCCTACCCAAAGTGCTTTTATCCTTGGAAGATTAATTTCGGATAATGCTCTTATCGCATTTGAAAGATTATCGTGGCGAATACTGTGCATACAAACTCAACCTAGCTAAAGCATATGACCGTGTTGATTGGAGCTTTTTGGAATGTATGCTTCGAGCATATGGGTTTGATCCAATCTGGATTGAATGGATTATGACTTGTGTTACCTCTGTGAAATTCTCTGTGCGATTTAATGGCCAGTTGTTAGAATCTTTTCATCCTTCTTGTGGTTTAAGGCAAGGGGATCCTTTATCGCCATACTTATTCCTCTTTGTGCCTGAGGCCCTTTGCTATTACTGATGCATCGGCAAGAGGGGTTATCCAGTTCTTCTCTCTCTTTCTCATGTACTTCAATCGGAGTCACCGTGCTACTAGTCTCACCAAAATATCTATGTTGATTGCTTCGGATGCTCCTGAGAGCAATATATTTGGTGTGCCAGCTAGGAGACGTTAATAGGAGTTAATTCCGTATCACACCTAAAAGATATGTCGCAGCTAAGTTTACAGACATGCATTGATCATGCATGTACGTACATTTTTCTTCTCGGGAAATCCTACACGTACGTACATTAAAGATATGTCACAAGAGGAATAATAGCCCCAACACCGCCAACAAAAGAAAACTAGGGTTGTGGATTGCCTATCCGAAGAAACTCCCCAACCACCGATTCCCCGTGTGTGCATGATGCCATAACCATATGTCGGCCTTCCAAACACTTAAGCCAAGACCAAGCATGCATTCAACTGAAGACTATCTTATAGCCCTCATGATCAACGAAGTTCACCTGTCCTAACAAGGATCTGAGACCTTAATTAGTGTTGCACCAATACAACACACCCAGTAATCCAAAATATTTCGATGTTGTGACGTGGATATGAGTTAGACACCACCTCAATGATGGACCATACGGATAGCAAACCAGCAATACTAGAATAAATGGTTCTCGTGATAGAATCACAAATTTTCACCAAAGCATCCCTTATGTTGAGGGATTTTAACTTGTAAAGTTGCATGTGGATTATCATGTTAAATGGGATGGAAACGGGATGACGACCTTGGAAGATGTGTATATACATTAGACTCCTCCCAATGCTCCACCTTGTACATGTGCTAAGGCAACCATCTAGGCGAAAAATCTGATGTGGTATGGTAACTAAGAGGCGAGAGATGAATTTGGTTACCCCAAGAAGAAACAATGCCAAGCACACAAACCTAGAAATAACACTTGAATGAAATAAGCCCACCAGTGCATGGAGGAGTTTAGTTGCTAAATCATTAAATAAAATATTCTTAACTACAACAAGTTAAGAACCTATGTATTGGGGCTTTAGTTTCTAAACTTTTTAATGTGTTTAGCACCTCATCTAAGCAAGTGTGCATCGGAAGAGGTTTTATGAGCATGGAATCATAGGAAAAACCAACGAAGCAACTGTAAGCTGACCCAACCCTTTCATCAGAGGCAAATTCCAAGAATATCAGGTCTCGACAACTGAACTATAAAGGCTAATGTCAAAGATACATGCAAGAAGATCCAATGCATCACGTAGCTATTTCTTCAAGTACAGTTGGCACCAACGAAGTTCAAATGCTTCAGTCACTAGTGGTTCAATGAAATCCTTGCCCCCAAACATGTGAAGCTATAATTTTTGGGCATGATTTGTCTAGTACTCGACACTATCATTCTTGACATGAAGTTATGTGGCCGAATACTCTGCAAGAACAACTCTTTCCGTTCACCCAAATTGACATAAAGAGTCCATCTTGTTTCCGATCCCTCTCATTCCCACCAACGAAGGAGAATCGGCACTTGACTTTTCTCTCTTTTCTTCATGTTCCTCTACGAGAACCACTGATAGCCTTTGGCTGCTTTGGATGTTGAGGGTAGGGCGGAAAGCAATATATTTCAATTCGCTAACTAGAAGACCTTAATCCATTAATATGAGTTGATTCCCCGAGCGCATTTTGTTCTTTCGTATTAGCCTTACAAAAACTTGTTGCACCTAAATTTATGAACATGAATTAATTTTGCATTTGTATGTTTTTGCAGTAATATTTTGCACGCACCTAACTTTACTTTTTATATGAAAACCATAAATGAACATAGTGATTTAGTTCAATGGTGTAATTAGATCATCCTAAGATGTGAGGTTAATGATTTCAGGGTACCATCCTTAGGATTAATTTCTAGTACCACCATCATGAACAAGTTCGGCATTATTTGACATCCGCCACTCGCTCATGCTACCTGCGACAAACCCGCGGTCTCCCGAAGCTCGAAACCTATGGGCGTGAATAAAAAAAATTGTTAGAAAGGAAAAAATTAATGATTGCATGCACACCTAAACCCTAGCTATCCTGGTTTGGGGCACGTAGTAGTTTAATCTACTAGCTAGAGAAAGGAAAATCATCATCTATGGTTCTAATTTATGATATTCATCATCTACATTTCTAACTAGCAAATTAAAACTTAGCTCGGTCAGCATTAGGTACTTGTTCAAGTGTATGGCAAGGCAGCAGCTGAAGACGGAGCAGAATCTGGTGGTGGTGGAGGCATTCTCAGAGGCATTATCCACATGACTCGTTACCATCAGGCTATCTTAAATGGAATCAGATATTATACCTCTTGCAACACCATTGTAGCACCGATTTTGGTCTACTCCGAGTTGGCATCCGAGCGCACTCTTCATCGGTGGCCTTCGAGAAGATGATGTCTGCTGCATTCCTGAGTTCTCTCTTAGCATATCTTGTGCACATCCGAACTTTCATCTTGTAGCCAAGGTTCTCTCGTGCAATAGCCTGCGCCTCCTTCAACTCCTACATGCACTCTCTCTAGCAGAACATGGCGTGATCAATCATTCTTGCCTGCGCCAACCACATTGTCCATCGCTGCCTCTCCAATTTGTCTGGTGAGGGCGATGGGGGTGGCGACGTTGAAGTGGAGGATGAAGGTGTGGTATGGGATGCTTAACGACGACTAGGGGACATTGTAATCCATGTAAAAAACTTTAGTAGAAAAAATGTCGAAAAATATTGAGTGATATTTGACCTCCTTGCTAGCTACTACATTAATTAGTACCTAAAAACCAAACAATGGATCTTGTAGACAACATTTGAGAACATGATATTTGACGGGGAAAACGGCATGACCTTTGCTTAAAAATACTCCCTCTGTTCACTTTTATAAGTCGTTTCAGACAAGTGAAATTGAGCTGTTTTGCACAGTGTCTGAAACATCTACAAAGCCTTATAAAAGTGAACAGAGGGAGTATAAAATATTGAGTACCAGAAATCTGGAGAAACGGAAATTTATCAACGGTTCAAAAATGTTGGCACTAATTCTTGAATCCCTGCAAATTTTGAAAATGGAAGAATTTTGAATACCTATGCTCTTTATCAAAAGGGTCAATTCAAGAATTTTATCAATTTTGACGGCCAAGCTAGCGTATATCTAGAACATATAATATGAGGACGGACTCCTGATACGTCTCCAACGTATCTACAATTTTTTATTGTTCCATGCTATTATTTATAAAGTCTTGGATGTTTAGTGGGCTTTATTATTCACTTTTATATCATTTTTGGGACTAACCTACTAACCCAAAGGCCCAGTCCAGATTGCTGTTTTTTGCCTGTTTCAGGGTTTTGCAGAAAAAGAATATCAAACGGAGTCCAAACGGAATGAAACCTCCACGAGAGATATTTTTGGAGAAAATCACGCATGCGGAGCTTGAGAACCACGTCAGGGGACAGAGGGCTGGCCCTCGAGGGTGGGGGGCGCGCCCCCCTTCCCAGGGCGCCCCCTACCTCGAGGCCCCCTCGAGCGTCCCCTGGTGCCCTCCTTCTTCCTATATAAGTCCACGTACCCCAGAAATTCCGAAGACAGGGAGAAAACCGTAATTCCACCGCCGTACCTTCTGTTTCCATGGAGATCCCATCTTGGAGCCTGTTCCGGAGCTCTACCGGAGGGGGATCCATCTCGGAGGTCTTCATCATCAACATCATCGCCCTCACCATGAGTTGTGAGTAGTTTACCACAGACCTTCGGGTCCATAGCTAGTATCTAGATGGCTTCTTCTCTCTCTCCGGTTATCAATACAAAGTTCTCCTTGGTCTTCGAGGAGATCTATTCGATGTAATCTCTTTTTGCGGTGTGTTTATCGAGATCCGATGAATTGTGAGTTTATGATCAAGGTTATCTATGAAAGATATTTGGTTCTTCTCTGAACTTTTTATGTGTGCTCATAATATCCTTGCAAGTCTCTTCAAATTATTGGTTTGGTTTGACCTACTAGCTAGATCTATAGTTCTTGCAATGGGAGAAGTGCTTGGCTTTGGGTTCAATCTCGCGGTGTCCTTTCCTAGTGACAATAGGGGTAGCAAGGCACATATTGTATTGTTGCCATCGAGGATAAAAAGATGGGGTTTTCATCATATTGCTTGAGTTTATCCCTCTACATCATGTAATCTTGCTTAAGGCGTTACTCTGTTCTTATGAACTCAATACACTAGATGCATGCTAGATAGCGGTCGATGTGTGCAGTAATAGTAGTAGATGTAGAATCGTTTCGGTCTACTTGTCTCGGACATGATGCCTATATACAATGATCATGCCTAGATAGTCTCATAATTATTCGCTTTTGTATCAATTGATCGATAGTAATTTGTTTACCTGCCATAGAATATCGCTATCATGAGAGAAGCCACTAGAGAAAACTATGGCCCCCGGGTCTATTCTCAACATATCAATCTACATCTACTTTACTTTTATCGCTTTTATTTGATGTTTTATTAAACCAAAAATACCAAAAATATAATTATCATCTCTATCAGATCTCACTCTCGTAAGTGACTGTAAAGGGATTGACAACCCCTTATCGCGTTGGCTGCGAAGTTCTTATTTGTTTGTGTAGGTGCGAGGGACTCGCGCATGGTCTCCTACTGGATTGATACCTTGGTTCTCAAAAACTGAGGGAAATACTTATGCCACTGTGCTGCATCTCCCTTTCCTCTTCGAGGGAATACAACGCAAGCTCAACAGGTAGCAAGAAGAATTTCTGGCGCCGTTGCCGGGGAGGCTTACGCAAAAGTCATATACCAAGTACCTACCACAAACCCTTATCCTTCGCATTACATTTATTTGCCTCTCGTTTTCCTCTCCCCCACTTCACCCTTGCCGTTTTATTTTCCCTTCTTCCGTCGTGTGTTTTTCGTTCGCTTGTTTGCTGGTCATTATGGCTAGTCCCTTATCCGCTCCTTTGTCTCCCGAGTTTGATGTACTTCACTTCAAGCAAAGGAAAGGATAAAATTTAAAATATGCTTGGTTTAGGATGATGGAATCTTATCGTAAGTGCAACTTAGAAGTGAATTTTAGTATCTTGCTTCGCAATTTTTATGTTGGATTGAATATGTCTCATAGACAACTCTTGGATTGCGTTGCCAAAGCAAATTTTATCGAAGTTGATCCTAGTTTCGCGCATGAAATCATAGAGGGAATAGTTGGAACACTACCTCCCCAAAAGGAGTCAAACTCAACCCCGGAAGGGACGCAAGTTTTTGAAGGAAATATGCCCTAGAGGCAATAATAAAGTTGTTATTTATATTTCCTTATATCATGATAAATGTCTTTTATTCATGCTAGAATTGTATTAACCGGAAACTTAGTACATGTGTGAATACATAGACAAAACAGTATGTCCCTAGTATGCCTCTACTAGACTAGCTCATTGATCAAAGATGGTTATGTTTCCTAGCCATAGACATGAGTTGTCATTTGATCAACGGGATCACATCATTAGGAGAATGATGTGATGGACAAGACCCATCCGTTAGCATAGCACTATGATCGTTTAGTTTAACTGCTATTGCTTTCTTCATGACTTATACATGTTCCTATGACTATGAGATTATGCAACTCCCGAATACCGTAGGAACACCTTGTGTGCTATCAAACGTCACAACGTAACTGGGTGATCATAAAGATGCTCTACAGGTGTCTCCGAAAGTATTCGTGGTGTTGGCATAGATCAAGATTAGGATTTGTCACTCCGAGTGTCGGGGAGGTATCTCTGGGCCCTCTCGGTAACACACATCATAATAAGCTTTGCAAGCAAAAGACTAATGAGTTAGTCACGAGATGATGTGTTACGGAACGAGTAAAGAGACTTGCCGGTAACGAGATTGAACTAGGTATAAAGATACCGACGATCGAATCTCGGGCAAGTAACATACCGTTTGACAAAAGGAACAACGTATGTTGTTATGCGGTTCTGACCGATAAAAGATCTTCGTAGAATATGTAGGAGCCAATATGAACATCCAGGTTCCACTATTGGTTATTGACCGGAGATGAGTCTCGGTCATGTCTACATAGTTCTCGAACCCGTAGGGTCCGCACGCTTAACGTTTGATGACGATCGGTATTATGAGTTTTTGAGTATTGATGTACCGAAGGTAGTTCGGAGTCCCGGATGAGATCACGGACATGACGAGGAGTCTCGGAATGTCCGAGACATAAAGATTGATATATTGGACGGCTATATTCGGACACCGGAAGTATACCGGAAAAGTTTCGGATTTATCGGGAATGCCGGAGGGGGTTACCGGAACCCCCTACGAGAGGGGATGGTCCATAGTGGGCCTAAAGGGTGAGAGAGAGGCGCCCCCACCTAGGAATCGTAGTTGGACTAGGATTGGGGGGGGGCGCCACCTCTCCTATTCCTTTCCCCCTTCTTCCTTTCGGTGAATCCTACTAGGAATAGGATTGCAATCCTATTCCTAGTAGGAGTCCCTTCCCTAGCCGCACCATAGAGAGTTGGCCGGCCCTCCTCCCTTGCTCCTTTATATATGGGGGCAGGGGGGCACCCAAAGACACACAAGTTGAATTGTTTTAGCCGTGTGCGGTGCCCCCCTCCACAAAATCACACCTCGGTCATACCGTCGCGAAGCTTAGGCGAAGCCCTGCGCCGGTGAACACATCATATCCGTCACCACGCCGTTGTGCTGACAAAACTCTCCCATGAAGCTCAACTGGATCAAGAGCTCGTGGGACGTCATCAAGCTGAACGTGTGCTGAACGCGGAGGTGCCGTACGTTCGGTGCTTGATCGGTTGGATCGCGAAGAAGTTCGACAACATCAACCGCGTCACTTGACGCTTCCGCTCCCGGTCTACGAGGGTACGTAGACACACTCTCCCCTCTCGTTGCTATGCATCTGGTAGATAGATCTTGCGTGATCGTAGGAAAATTTTAAAATACTACGTTCCCCAACAGTGGCATCATGAGCCAGGTCTATGCGTAGATGATATGCACGAGTAGAACACAATGAGATTGTGGACGATACTAGTCATACTGCTTACCAGCATGTCATACTTTGCTTCGGCGGTATTGTGAGATGAAGCGGCCCGGACCGACATTACGCGTACGCTTACGCGAGACTGGTTTCACCGTTACGAGCACTCGTTGCTTAAAGGTGACTGGCGGGTGTCTGTCTCTCTCACTTTAGCTGAATCAAGTGTGGCTACGCCCGGTCCTTGTGAAGGTTAAAACAGCACATACTTGACAAAACATCGTTGTGGTTTTGTACGCGTAGGTAAGAACGGTCCTTGCTAAGCCCGTAGCAGCCACGTAAAACTTGCAACAAACAAAGTAGAGGACGTCTAACTTGTTTTTGCAGGGCATGTTGTGATGTGATATGGTCAAGACATGATGAGTTATACGGTTTTGTATGAGATGATCATGTTTTGCTTGGTTATCGGCAACTGGCAGGAGCCATATGGTTGTCGCTTTATTGTATGAAATGCAATCGCCATGTAATTGCTTTACTTTATCACTAAGCGGTAGCGATAGTCGTGGAAGCAATAGTTGGCGAGACGACAACGATGCTACGATGAAGATCAAGGTGTCAAGCCGGTGACGAAGGTGATCATGACGGTGCTTTGAAGATGGAGATCAAAAGCACAAGATGATGATGGCCATATCATGTCACATATTTTGATTGCATGTGATGTTTATCTTATTATGCTTCTTATTTTGTTTAGAACGACGGTAGCATTATAAGATGATCCCTTACTAAATTTCAAGGTATAAGTGTTCTCCCTGAGTATGCACCATTGCGAAAGTTCGTCGTGCCGAGACACCACGTGATGATCGGGTGTGATAAGCTCTACGTTCAAATACAACGGGTGTAAGCCAATTTTACACACGCAGAATACTCGGGTTAAACTTGACGAGCCTAGCATATACAGATATGGCATCGGAACACTGGAGACCGAAAGGTCGAGCGTGAATCATATAGTAGATATGATCAACATAAGATGTTCACCATTGAAACTACTCCATCTCACGTGATGATCGGACATGGTTTAGTTGATTTGGATCACGTGATCATTTAGATAACCAGAGGGATGTCTATCTAAGTGGGAGTTCTTAAGTAATATGATTAATTGAACTTTAATTTATCATGAACTTAGTCCTGGTAGTATTAGCATATCTATGTTGTAGATCAATAGCTCGCGATGTTGCTCCCCGTTTATTTTTCATATGTTCCTAGAGAAAACCAAGTTGAAAGATGTTAGTAGCAATGATGCGGAATTGTTCCGTGATCTGAAGATTATCCTCATTGCTGCACAGAGAAATATGTCCTTGATGCACCGCTAGGTGACAGACCTATTGCAGGAGCAGATGTAGACGTTATGAACGTTTTGACAAAAGCTCGGTATGATGACTACTTGATAGTTTAGTGCACCATGCTTTATGGCTTATAACCGGGACATCAAAAACGTTTTGAAAGCCATGGAGCATATAAGATGTTCCAAGAGTTGAAATTAGTATTTCATACTCATGCCCGTGTCGAGAGGTATAAGACCTCTGACAGTACTTTGCCTACAAGATGGAGGAGAATAGCTCAACCAGTGAGCATGTGCTCAGATTGTCTGGGTACTACAATTACTTTAATCAAGTGGGAGTTAATCTTCCAGATAAGATAGTAATTGACAAAGTTCTCTAGTCACTATCACCAAGTTAGTAGAACTT
This sequence comes from Secale cereale, assembly GCA_902687465.1. NCBI lineage: Eukaryota > Viridiplantae > Streptophyta > Magnoliopsida > Poales > Poaceae > Secale > Secale cereale. Next base: position 32,746,073 of record LR738709.1, on the reverse strand, counting down.
CGTGATGAACTATAATATGCAAGGGATGACGAAAGGAATTCCTAGCTCTTCGCGATACTGAAGTTGGCGAAGGTAGAAATCATGAAAAAGCATCAAGTGTTGATGGTTAACAAGACCACTTGTTTCAAGTAAAGGGCAAAGGGATGGAAGGGGAACTTCAAGAAGAATGACAAGCAAGTTGTCACTCCCGTGAAGAAACCCAAAACTCAAGCCTGAAACAAGTGCTTATACTGCAAAGGAAATGGTCACTAAAAGTGGAACTACCCTAGATACTTGGCGGATAAGGAGGATGGCAAAGTGAACAAAGGTATATTTGATATATAGATTATTAATGTGTATTTTACTAGTGTTCATAGCAACCCCTCAGTATTTGATATTAGTTCAGTTGCTAAAAAGTAGTAACTCGAAGTGGGAGTTGCATAATGAACATAAACTAGTTAAAGGATGAAGTGACGATGTGTATTGGAAGCAGTTCCAAGATTGATATGATCATCATCGCACACTCCCTATACTTTCGGGATTAGTGTTGAACCTAAATAACTGTTATTTGGTGTTTGTGTTGAGCATGAATGTGATTTGATCATGTTTATTGCAATACGGTTATTCATGTAAGTTAGAGAATAATTGTTGTTCTGTTTACATGAATAAAACCTTCTATGGTCATACACCCAATGAAAATAGTTTGTTGGATCTCGATCGTGTGATACACATATTCATAATATTGAAGCCAAAAGATGCAAGGTTAATAATGATAGTGCAACTTATTTGTGGCACTGCCGTTTAAGTCATATTGGTGTAAAACGCATGAAGAAACTCCATAATGATGGACTTTTGGAATCACTTGATTATGAATCACTTGGTGCTTGCGAACCATGCCTCATGGGCAAGATGACTAAAACTCCGTTCTCCGGAACTATGGAGCGAGCAACATATTTGTTGGAAATCATACATACTGATGTATCTGGACCAATGAGTGTTGAAGCTCGCGGCGGGTATCGTTATTTTCTGACCTTCACTGATGATTTGAGCAGATATGGGTATATCTACTTAATAAAGCACAAGTCTGAAACATTTGAAAAGTTCAAAGAATTTCAGAGTGAAGTAGAGAATCATCGTAACAAGAAAATAAAGTTTCTACGATCTGATCGTGGAGGAGAATATTTGAGTTACGAGTTTGGTCTTCATTTGAAACAATGTGGAATAGTTTCACAGCTCACGCCACCCGGAACACCACAGCATAATGGTGTGTCCGAACGTCGTAACCGTACTTTATTAGGATATGGTGCGATCTATGATGTCTCTTACCGATTTACCACTATCGTTTTGGGTCATGCATTAGAGACAGCTGCATTCACGTTAAATAAGGGCTTCATCTGAATCCGTTGAGACAACGCCTCAAGAACTGTGGTTTGGCAAGAAACCAAAGTTGTTGTTTCTTAAAATTTGGGACTGCGATGCTTATGTGAAAAAGTTTCAACATGATAAGCTCGAACCCAAACCGGAGAAGTAAATCTTCATAGGATACCCAAAAGAGACTGTTGGGTACACCTTCTATCACAGATCCGAAGGCAAAATATTCGTTGCTAAAAACGGATCCTTTCTAGAAAAAGAGTTTCTCTCGAAAGAAGTGAGTGGGAGGAAAGCAGAACTTGATGAGGTAATTGTACCTTCTCCCGGATTGGAAAGTAGTACATCACAGGAAATTGTTCCAGTGATTCCTACACCAATTAGTGAGGAAGTTAATGATAATGATCATGAAACTTCGGATCAAGTTTCTACTGAACGTCGTAGATCAACCAGAGTACGTTCCGCACCAGAGTGGTACGGCAACCCAGTTCTGGAAATCATGTTACTAGACCATGATGAACCTACGAACTATGAGGAAGCGATGATGAGCCCAGATTCCGAAAAATGGCTTGAAGCCATGAAATCTGAGATGGGATCCATGTATGAGAACAAAGTATGGACTTTGGTTGACTTGCCCGATGATCGGCAAGCCATCGAAAATAAATGGATCTTCAAGAGGAAGACCGACGCAGACGGTAATATTACTGTTTACAAAGCTCGACTTGTTGCAAAAGGTTTTCAACAAGTTCAAGGAGTTGACTACGATGAGACTTTCTCACCTGTAGCGATGCTTAAGTCTGTCCGAATCATGTTAGCAATTGCCGCATTTTATGATTATGAAATCTGGCAAATGGATGTCAAAACTACATTCCTGAATGGATATCTCAAAGAAGAGTTGTATATGATACAACCAGAAGGTTTTGTCGATCCAAAAGGTGCTAACAAATTATGCAAGCTCCAGCGATCCATCTATGGATTGGTGCAAGCATCTCGGAGTTGGAATATACGCTTTGATGAGGTGATCAAAGCATATGGTTTTATATAGACTTTTGGAGAAGCCTGTATTTACAAAAAGTGAGTGGGAGCACTACAACCTTTCTGATAAGTATATGTGAATGACATATTGTCGATCGGAAATGATGTAGAATTTTCTGGAAAGCATAAAGGAGTTTTTCAAAGAAAGACCTCGGTGAAGCTGCTTACATATTGAGCATCAAGATCTATATAGATAGATCAAGACGCTTGATAAGACTTTCAATGAGTACATACCTTGATAAGATTTTGAAGTAGTTCAAAATGGATCAGTCAAAGAAGAAGTTCTTGCCTGATTTGTAAGGTGTGAAGTTGAGTAAGACTCAAAGCCAGACCACGGCAGAAAAATATAGAGAGAATGAAAGTCATTCCCTATGCCTCAGCCATAGGTTCTATAAAGTATGCCATGCTGTGTACAAAACACGTTGTGTACCTTGCCAAGAGTTTGACAGGGAGGTACAATAGTGATCCAGGAGTAGATCACTGTACAGCGGTCAAAATTATCCTTAGTAATTGGATGACTAAGGAAATATTTCTCGATTATGGAGGTGATAAAGAGTTCGTCGTAAAGGGTTACGCCGATGCAAACTTTGACACTAAATCCAGATGACTCTAAGTATCAATCTGGATGCGTATTGAAAGTGGGAGCAATTAGCTAGAGTAGCTCCATGCAGAGCATTGCAGACATAGAAATTTGCGAAATACATAGGGATCTGTATATGACAGACCCGTTGACTAAACTTCTCTCACAAGCAAAACATGATCACACCTCATTACTCTTGGGTATTAATCACATAGCGATGTGAACTAGATTATTGACTCTAGTAAACCCTTTGGGTGTTGGTCACATAACGATGTGAACTATCGGTATTAAATCACATGGCGATGTGAGCTAGATTATTGACTCTAGTGCAAGTGGGAGACTGAAGGAAATATGCCCTAGAGGCAATAATAAAGTTGTTATTTATATTTCCTTATATCATGATAAATGTCTTTTATTCATGCTAGAATTGTATTAACCGGAAACTTAGTACATGTGTGAATACATAGACAAAACAGTATGTCCCTAGTATGCCTCTACTAGACTAGCTCATTGATCAAAGATGGTTATGTTTCCTAGCCATAGACATGAGTTGTCATTTGATCAACGGGATCACATCATTAGGAGAATGATGTGATGGACAAGACCCATCCCTTAGCATAGCACTATGATCGTTTAGTTTAACTGCTATTGCTTTCTTCATGACTTATACATGTTCCTATGACTATGAGATTATGCAACTCCCGAATACCGTAGGAACACCTTGTGTGCTATCAAACGTCACAACGTAACTGGGTGATCATAAAGATGCTCTACAGGTGTCTCCGAAAGTATTCATGGTGTTGGCATAGATCAAGATTAGGATTTGTCACTCCGAGTGTCGGGGAGGTATCTCTGGGCCCTCTCGGTAACACACATCATAATAAGCCTTGCAAGCAAAAGACTAATGAGTTAGTCACGAGATGATGTGTTACGGAACGAGTAAAGAGACTTGCCGGTAACGAGATTGAACTAGGTATAAAGATACCGACGATCGAATCTCGGGCAAGTAACATACCGTTTGACAAAAGGAACAACGTATGTTGTTATGCGGTTCTGACCGATAAAAGATCTTCGTAGAATATGTAGGAGCCAATATGAACATCCAGGTTCCACTATTGGTTATTGACCGGAGATGAGTCTCGGTCATGTCTACATAGTTCTCGAACCCGTAGGGTCCGCACGTTTAACGTTTGATGACGATCGGTATTATGAGTTTTTGAGTATTGATGTACCGAAGGTAGTTCGGAGTCCCGGATGAGATCACGGACATGACGAGGAGTCTCGGAATGTCCGAGACATAAAGATTGATATATTGGACGGCTATATTCGGACACCGGAAGTATACCGGAAAAGTTTCGGATTTATCGGGAATGCCGGAGGGGGTTACCGGAACCCCCTACGAGAGGGGATGGTCCATAGTGGGCCTAAAGGGTGAGAGAGAGGCAGCCCATAGGGCTGGCCGGCGCCCCCACCTAGGAATCCTAGTTGGACTAGGATTGGGGGGGGCGCCACCTCTCCTATTCCTTTCCCCCTTCTTCCTTTCGGTGAATCCTACTAGGAATAGGATTGCAATCCTATTCCTAGTAGGAGTCCCTTCCCTAGCCGCACCATAGAGAGTTGGCCGGCCCTCCTCCCTTGCTCCTTTATATATGGGGGCAGGGGGGCACCCAAAGACACACAAGTTGAATTGTTTTAGCCGTGTGCGGTGCCCCCCTCCACAGAATCACACCTCGGTCATACCGTGGCGGAGCTTAGGCGAAGCCCTGCGCCGGTGAACACATCATATCCGTCACCACGCCGTTGTGCTGACGAAACTCTCCCATGAAGCTCAACTGGATCAAGAGCTCGTGGGACGTCATCAAGCTGAACGTGTGCTGAACGCGGAGGTGCCGTACGTTCGGTGCTTGATCGGTTGGATCGCGAAGAAGTTCGACAACATCAACCGCGTCACTTGACGCTTCCGCTCCCGGTCTACGAGGGTACGTAGACACACTCTCCCCTCTCGTTGCTATGCATCTGGTAGATAGATCTTGCGTGATCGTAGGAAAATTTTAAAATACTACGTTCCCCAACAGTTTTTGAGAAACTTTGTGAAGTAACGAAAATATTACAAAAATCTCTTGAACCTCTTAAGAGTGTTAGTGGGAATATCCACCGCATGAATATGTTGATTACTCTTTGCAATAAGAGGTTGGATGCTTTAGATCTTAAGATTTCTGAGTATGAAGGGAAACGCAAAGAACCTCCCGGATTCGAGCTTGACACCATGAAAAGGGTGAAGACCAAAGATGGCAATACCTAGATCTATCTTGTATTCAGCCTAGCTAGGGGCGTAGAACGATAGCGCTTGTTGGGAGGCAACCCAATTTTATGTTTTTTGTTTTTGTTGCTGTTAGGGAATAAATATTGCATCTAGGCTCTGATTAGATGTGGTTTCATGTTTTGTTTAGTGTTTGTGCCAAGTAGGACCTTTGGTAAGACTTGTGTGAAGTTTATATGATCTTGCTGTGAAAAACAGAATCGTCAGCACTCGCTAAAGTAGTCCTGGGATTTTACTGGAGCGTGATTTTTAGTTGATTCTTTTTGCTGCTGATTGGTAGAAAAATTGCGCAAATTTACCAATTTAGTTTGAAATTTTTGGAGTTGCAGAAGTAGGTGAACCCTGGAGATTACTACAGACTGTTCTGTCTTTGACAGATTCTGTTTTTCGTGTGTTGTTTGCTTATTCTGATGCATCTATGAGTAATATTGGAGGATATGAACAATAGAGAACTTGGAGTGCAGTAGGTTTAACACCAATATAAACAAAGAATGAATTCATTGCTGTATCTTTGAGTAGTGGTTTGCTTTCTCATACTAACGGAGCTCACGAGAATTTTTGTCTAAGTTTTGTGTTGTGAAGTTTTCAAGTTTCGAGTATTGCTTTGATGGACTATGGAACAAGGAGTAGCAAAGGCCTAAGCTTGAGGATTCCCATGGCACCCCAAGGAATTCAAGATAATCAAAGTCCTAAGCTTGGGGATGCCCCGGGAAGGCATCCCCTCTTTCGTCTTCATCCATCGGTAACTATACTTGGAGCTATATTTTTATTCGCAACATGCTATGTGTTTTGCTTGGAGCATCTTGTATAATTTTAGTCTTTCCTTGTTATTTTGCCAAAAACATCCTTTCTGGACACACCTATTTGAGAGAGTTAAATATGTCCTAGAAATTATTAGAACACTCTATGTGCTTCACTTATATCTTTTGAGTTGAATAGTTTTTGCTCTAGTGCTTCACTTATATCTTTTAGAGCACGGTGGTGGTAATATTTTGTAGAAATTGGTGAACTCTCATGCTTCACTTAGATCTATTTGAGAGTCTATAAAAACAGCATGGTAAAGTGTTTACGCTAAAGAAACTAGTCTTCACATGATAAACATCAAATGCCAATGTAGTAAAAAAATTCACACCAAGTGCATTGAATAGAATGAGATGTTGGATGCTTGATAATTGTTTTGAGATATGAGGATAGTGATATTAGAGTCATTCTAGTGGAGTTATTATGAAATTGAGAAATACTTGTGTTAAGTTTAGTGATTCCGTAGCATGCACGTATGGTGAACCGTTGTGTGACTAAGTTAGAGCATGAGGTATTTGTAGAGTGTCAACCTTTGTGTGGAGGTCGGGGCCGCGCGATGGTTAACTCCTACCGACCTCCCCCCTAGGAGCATGTGTTGATTGCTTTGTTTTGATGACTCGTAAATTTTTTCAATAAGTATATGAGTTCTTATGACTAATGTTGAGTCCATGGATTATACGCACTCTCACCCTTCCACCATTGCTAGCCTCTCTTGCACCACGCAACTTTCGGCGGTGCGATAAACCACTATATATCCTTCCTCAAAACAGCCACCATATTGTTCCTCAAAACAGCCACCATACCTACCTATTATGGCATTTCCATAGCCATTCCGAGATATATTGCCATGCAACTTTCCACCGTTCCGTTTATATGACACGCATCATATTGTCATATTGCCATGCATGATCATGTAGTTGACATCGCATTCGTGGCAAAGCCACCATGCACAACATTTTATACAAGTCACTTTTGTTTCATTGCACATACAAGTACACCGCCGGAGGCATTCATATAGAGTCATACTTTGTTGTTGTAGTATCGAGTTGTAATTTCGAGTTGTAAAGAAAGTGTGATGATCATCATTTTTAGAGCATTGTCCCATGGGAGGAAAGGCTAAATCTATAAAGCCCCTCCGCAAAAAAAAGAGAAAAAAAAGAAAAAAAAAGAGAAAAAAAGGAAAAAAAGGGGGACAATTGCTACTATCTTTTTCCACACTTGTGCTTCGAAGTAGCACCATGTTCTTCATTGTAGAGAGTCTCATGCTTAGTCATTTTCATATACTAGTTGGAATTTTTATTATAGAACTTGGCTTGTATATTCCAACGATGGGCTTCCTCAAATGCCCTAGGTCTTCATGAGCAAGCAAGTTGGATGCACACCCACTAGTTTCTTTTGTTGAGCTTTCACTCATATTTAGCTCTAGTGCATCCGTTGCATGGCAATCCCTACTCAGTCACATTGATATCAATTGATGGGCATCTCGATAGCCCGTTGATACGCCTAGTCGATGTGAGACTATATCCCTCCTTTTTGTCTTCTCCACAACCACCTCTATTCCACCCATAGTGCTATATCCATGGCTCACGCTCATGTATTGCGTGAAAGTTGAAAGGTTTGAAAAGATAGAGTATGAAAACAAATGCTTGGCTGAAATCGGGGTTGTGCATCGTATGAATATTTTTGTGTGATAATAAAGGAGCATAGCCAACACGATATGATCTCATAGGGATAACTTTCTTTGGCCATGGTATTTTGAGAAGACATGATTGCTTTGTTAGTATTGCTTGAAGTATTGTTATTTCTTAGTCAATATAGACTTTTATTTTGAATCTTTCAGATCTGAACATTCGTGCCACAATTACGAGAATTACATTGAAACTATATTGCTTAGCATTCCACATCAAAAATTCTTTCTTTATCATTTACCTACTCGAGGACGAGCAAGAATTAAGCTTGGGATGCTTGATACGTCTCCAACGTATCTATAATTTTTTATTGTTCCATGCTATTATTTATGAAGTCTTGGATGTTTAATGGGCTTTATCATTCACTTTTATATCATTTTTTGGACTAACCTACTAACCCAAAGGCCCAGTCCAGATTGATATTTTTTGCCTATTTCAGGGTTTTGCAGAAAAGGAATATCAAACGGAGTCCAAACGGAATGAAACCTTCGCGAGAGATATTTTTGGAGAAAATCACGCACGGTAAAGGTCAGGACCAAGTCAGGGGACAGAGGGGCTGCCCTCGAGGGTGGGGGGCGCGCCCTGGGACAGAGGGCGCGCCCCCCTGCCTCGAGGCCCCTCGTGTGGCCCCCGGTGCCCTCCTTCTTCCTATATATACCTACGGACCCCAGAAACTCCATACGCAGAGAGAAAACCCTAATTCCACCGCCGTAGCTTCTGTTCCCGTGGAGATCCCATCTTGGAGCCTGTTCCGGGAGGGGATCCATCACGGAGGCCTTCATCATCATCATCGCCCTCACCATGAGTTGTGAGTAGTTTACCACAGACCTTCGGGTCCATAGCTAGTATCTAGATGGCTTCTTCTCTCTCTCTGGATCTCAATACAAAGTTCTCCTCGGTCTTCGAGGAGATCTATTCGATGTAATCTCTTTCTGCGGTGTGTTTGTCGAGATCCGATGAATTGTGTGTTTATGATCAAGGTTATCTATGAAAGATATTTGGTTCTTGTCTGAACTTTTTATGTGTGCTCATAATATCCTTGCAAGTCTCTTCGAATTATTGGTTTGGTTTGGCCTACTAGATCTATAGTTCTTGCAATGGGAGAAGTGCTTGGCTTTGGGTTCAATCTTGCGGTGTCCTTTCCCAGTGACAGTAGGGGCAGCAAGGCACGTATTGTATTGTTGCCATCGAGGATTAAAAGATGGGGTTTTCATCATATTGCTTGAGTTTATCCCTCTACATCATGTCATCTTGCCTAAGGCGTTACTCTGTTCTTATGAACTCAATACACTAGATGCATGCTGGATAGCGATCGATGTGTGGAGTAATAGTAGTAGATGCAGAATCGTTTCGGTCTACTTGTCTCGGACGTGATGCCTATATACAATAATCATGCCTAGACAGTCTCATGATTATTCGCTTTTCTATCAATTGCTCGACAGTAATTTGTTTACCCGCCGTATAATATCGCTATCATGAGAGAAGCCACTAGAGAAAACTATGGCCCCCGGGTCTATTCTCAACATATCAATCTACATCTACTTTACTTTTACCGCTTTTATTTGTTGTTTTATTAAACCAAAAATACCAAAAATATAATTATCATCTCTATCCGATCTCACTCTCGTAAGTTACCGTAAAGGGATTGACAACCCCTTATCGCGTTGGATGCGAAGTTCTTATTTGTTTGTGCAGGTGCGAGGGACTCGCGCGTGGTCTCCTACTGGATAGATACCTTGGTTCTCTAAAACTGAGGGAATTACTTACGCTACTGTGCTACATCTCCCCTTCCTCTTCGAGGGAATACAACACAAGTTCAAGAGGTGGCAAGGTGCGAGGGACTCGCACGTGGTCTCCTACTGGATTGATACCTTGGTTCTCAAAAACTGAGGGAAATACTTACGCTACTGTGTTGCATCTCCCTTTCCTCTTCGAGGGAATACAACGCAAGCTCAAGAGGTAGCAACTCCCAGCAGAGCAACATCTTCCCGCTATGTTCACAATGCGATGCCGAGGTCTCACTACTAGGAAAAGGGCTATAGCTAATATGGACATTAATGGCACACCTATATCTGGTGCGCCACTGCTATATAGCAGTGGCGCACCAGATACAGGTGCGCCATTAATGTCCTCATTACTAATGGCACATCTGGTGGGCGGTGCGCCATTACTAGTTTTGAAAAAATAAGATAAAACAAAAATTGTTAGCAGTGGTACACCAGGGGATAGTGCACCATTACTAGTTCTAACTAGTAATGGCGCACGGCCCCCAGGTGCGCCACTACTAACATGTTTAAAAAAAAATCAAAACTAGTAATGGCGCACCACTACTAGGTGCGCCATTAATAACCCTAGTTACTAATGGCGCATTCTTAGGTGGTGCGCCATTGGTAACCTGGGAGCAGCTAGATATTTTGGACAGCCACCTACCACACTTACCTTCCCTACTTCATTCTCTCCACCTCTATCAAAGCTTGGTCTCGGCTGCCTCCTCCTCCTCACCTCATTTGCACCATAGATTCAGCCAAATTAAGTTGTTAAATTTCCTTTTTGTTGATAGGTAAGTAAGGGGAAAGCTTTCTTTATGTTCTAGATCTACTTTTTTCTCCCTCCAACAATGTACACACTTTTTATGGCCTAGATATACGTATGTTTGTGCAGTTGCATATGTTTGTGGTGTTGCATATGTTCGTGTTTGCAGGTACCGGTATTTGAAATGCGATAGTTGCCAATATTTTGCCGGAATGTTGATTCATTTCCATTTCGGCGAGAATTTGGCACTATGCATCCTTTTTGGTCCTATTTTTAGGCAAAGTCATGCCAATTTTTTTTGGTTCTAAAATATCGTTTTGCTCTACCCCGCAGGTGACCATGGTCCGCACGATGACCGAAGGCATTGTGAGTAGGTTTTTGAGCTCCACGAAGGCCGAGATGCTTCAAAAAAACGAGACGGAGATAAGATGTCCGTGTCGAAGATGCAAGCTGAAGAGCCTTATTACGGACCTGGATTCCGAACAGGTGTGGGACCACCTGCTCTTGCGTGGTTTCATGGATGGCTATCGGTGGCAAGGTGATGAAGATGACTATGAAGTCTTCCATGGGGGCCGGGCAAGAAATGAGGGAGTGCAGCAAGACAACCGCGGCGAGGGTGGGCGAGAAGATGAAGAATCTCCAGGACATGATCACGACGGTGATGCAGTACACAGTCATCATGTAGAAGATGTCGGACATGATGATGAGGAAGATCAAGACGAAGGGCATGATCATGAAGATGAAGATGCCAGAGCAGACGACGATGGACCATCGATGGGCTGGGTGCAGGACCCTCAGAATCAAGAGCTGCTTCTCAAGCAGACGGATAACGAAAGAGCTGCCGCCCGAGAGAAAGCCAAGCTGGATCAACTGGAGATAGACGCGGTTACTCCATTGTATGAAGGATGTAGGCCAGAGGATACCCGCCTGAAAGTAACGCTCATGGCTCTGGAGATGATGGTAAAACACAAAATGACCGACGCATGCTTCGACGAGAACATGTCATTCTGGCAAGAACGTCTTCCCAAGGGGAACAAGTGCCAGACCAGTTTCGAGGAGGCAAAGAAAATCGTGTGTCCTCTGGATTTACCGCACGTGAAATACCATGTGTGCATGAACAATTGCATCATTTATCGGGACGAGCACGCGGAGTCTACCATATGTCCGGTGTGCGGCATCACTCGATACAAGAAGAGGAATAAAGCTCCTCGAAAAGTGGTGTGCTACTTTACGATCACTCCTCGTCTACAGCGGTATTTCGCGGACCCTAAGTTAGCAAAGCTCCTGCGTTGGCACGCGGAAAGGGAGGAGAAGAAGCGAGAAGATGACGAAAATGATCCGGAGATAAATAAAAAAGACAAGTTGCTGAGTCACCCTCACGATGCGAGCCATTGGCAAGCGTTGAACTTCGAAGACGTAGAATTTGGGGACGATCCAAAGAACATTGTGCTGGGCGCGCGCACCGATGGAGTCAATTGATACGTCTCCAAAGTATATATAATTTTTTATTGTTCCATGCTATTATTTATGATGTCTTGGATGTTTAATGGGCTTTGTCATACACTTTTATATCATTTTTGGGACTAACCTACTAACCCAAAGGCCCAGTCCAGATTGCTGTTTTTGCCTGTTTCAGGGTTTTGCAGAAAAGGAATATCAAACGGAGTCCAAACGGAATAAAACCTTCGGGAGAGATATTTTGGAGAAAATCACGCACGGGAGACTTGAGAACCACGGGAGGGGAGCCACGAGGTGCCCACGAGGGTGGAGGGCCCCCCCCCCCTTCCCAGGGCGTGCCCCCCTGCCTCGTGGGCCCCTCGAGCGTCCCCCGGTGTCCTCCTTCCTCCTATATAAGTCTACGTACCCCAAAACCATCAGCAACAGAGAGAAAACCCTAATTCCACCGTCGTAACCTTCTGTTCCCGTGAGATCCCATCTTGGAGCTTGTTCCGGAGCTCCGCCAGAGGGGGGATCCATCACGGAGGCCTTCATCATCATCATCGCCCTCACCATGAGTTGTGAGTAGTTTACCACAGACCTTTGGGTCCATAGCTAGTATCTAGATGGCTTCTTCTCTCTCTGGATCTCAATACAAAGTTCTCCTCGGTCTTCGAGGATATTTATTCGATGTAATCTCTTTTTGCGGTGTGTTTGTCGAGATCCGATGAATTGTGAGTTTATGATCAAGATTATCTATAAGAATTATTTGGTTCTTCTCTGAACTCTTTATGTGTGCTCATAATATCCTTGCAAGTCTCTTCTAATTATAAGTTTGGTTTGGCCTACTAGATCTATAGTTCTTGCAATGGGAGAAGTGCTTGGCTTTGGGTTCAATCTTGTGGTGTCCTTTCCCAGTGACAGTAGGGGCAGCAAGCAGGGGCGGAGCTGGGCCCCGGGCACCCAGGGCCCAGGCCCAGGGCGTGGAAAATGTTACATGCTAATATCCATATAGGTTTTGTGCAGGCCCGGGGTGCAGCGCTGTAAAAAAAGAGGCCCAAAGCCTGATGCGCTGGCTAACTTGGAACGCATGCACGAAGCAGGACCCGTTCGATCCAACTTGTACATAGGAACTGGAAACGCCAGCGCTCGCGCCGCCGACCTAACGCGCTTGATCCAACTAGCATGATCAATCTCCACTTCTCCGGCACTCGCGCGACCGCCTCTACTGGCTGCTGACTCCGCCGTGCAGTCGTCTCCGCCCTCCCACTTCCTTCCTGCTTCGGTCATTGGTCTCTAGTGCGTCGTCCGCCTCATGGCGTCGTCTCCACCCTCCGACTTCCCTACTGATCCCAGCCACCGCTCTCCTGTGCGCGGTTCTCTAGTGCGGTGCACCATCCCCTACTTCTTGGTTGACTGCCGAAACATGGTATTTTTCTTTGATAATTTTCCTGTTTCCCCTCATGCTTTCCACTTTTACGGTTTTACCATGTTATACAATGTCAATGTGACCTCTGTGTTACCGTGTTCTGTGTACCAATGTATAAACTACTCCAAATTAAAATTTAGTTGATATTGTGTCTGTGTATCACATATATCTAGGTCGATGTAATTGCCAATTTCTTCGGTGCAAAAGGATTATCCTGACTCGCGTGCTAGCTCTTCTACAGTTGATCAAGTTATGGCTGGGGGCACCAACGAAGTAATCAATTGATTTGGTATTTTTTATTCCCATATTACTACTTATACTTCTGTCATGTTTTATCTATTTTCTTGGATCATTGAGCATCAATTTTAAGTCATAGATTTATTGAGAAATTGAACTTTATTTTGTATGCTTTCACATTAGGTATTTTTCTAGAAATGGTATGAGGTAGCTTTAAGTGCCAAAGGTTTTCATGTTGTCAACAAAAAATTAGGCCCGGGGCTTGCTTCATTCCTGGCTCCGCCACTGGCAGCAAGGCACGTATTGTATTGTTGCCATCGAGGATAAAAAGATGGGATTTATATCATATTGATGGAGTTTATCCCTCTACATCATGACATCTTGCTTAAGGCGTTAATCTGTTCTTATGAACTCAATACACTAGATGCATGCAGGAGTCGGTCTACTTGTCTCGGACGTGATGCCTATATACAATGATTATGCCTAGATAGTCTTATTCACTTTTCTATCAATTGCTAGACAGTAATTTGTTTACCCGCCGTAGAATATTGCTATCATGAGAGAAGCCACTAGAGAACACTATGGCCCCTGGGTCTATTCTCAACATATCAATCTACATCTACTTTACTTTTTCCGCTTTTATTTTCTGTTCTTATAAACAAAAATACAAAAAATATAAACTATCATCTCTATCAGATCTCACTTCCGTAAGTGACCGTAAAGGGATTGACAACCCCTTATCGCGTTGGCTACGAAGTTCTTATTTGTTTGTGCAGGTGCGAGGGACTCGCGCGTGGTCTCCTACTAGATTGATACCTTGGTTCTCAAAAACTGAGGGCAATACTTACGCTACTGTGCTGCATCTCCCTTTCCTCTTCGAGGGAATACAATGCAAGCTCGAGAAGTAGCAAGAAGAATTTCTGGTGGTGTTGCCGGGGAGGCTTACGCAAAAGTCATATACCAAGTACCTATCACAAACCCTTATCCTTCGCATTACATTCTTGCCTCTCGTTTTCCTCTCCCCCACTTCACCCTTGCTGTTTTATTTGCCCTTTTTCTGCCGTGTGTTTATCGTCTGCTTGCTTCTTGTTTGCTTGTGTGCTGCTTGCTTGCTTGTCATCATGTCTAGCACACCTATCATTATCAACACTCCCGAGAGTGAGGTCCTCAACTTTAAACAAAGGGAGGAACAAAAATTAAAAGATGCATGGTATATAATTTGCAATGGTCAAAATAGATCCAATAGGAAGCTTTCCACTTTCATGCTTCTTCGCAATTTTTATGTTGGCATAACTCTGTGGAATAGATTTATTTTAGATACCATTACCGGAGGGAATTTCTTGGAGAGCCATACCTTTGATTCTTATAATGCTATGACTGAATTATTTGGCTCACCACCTCTTATGGTTAATTGGACCGTTTTAACTTTGGAGCATGTTATGCAAAGGTTAGAAATGATTGAAAACAAAGTTGCTATGGTAGAACTGGTAGAGAACTTGGATAGAAAAATCCATAACGAAATTACCCAATATGGATCTAAGGTAGGAGTTGTTTTGAAGAATCTTAAGGAAAAGGAGCCCATAGTTAAAGAAAAGCTAGATCAGGATCCTACTAGAATCAATAAGCTTGAGGATATTATCACTAATGTGGATTCTGCTCTTTCTGCTATAAAAACTACTCCAAATACCTCTACCACTAAATTATCTAAGTTCATGTATGTCCCTAAAGACAAGGGTGAAAGATCTAGTAAAGGAATTGCGGATCTCAAATCCATAAGTGTTCACCCTAATTTTCTTACTTTTGCAAGGGACCCTTTTGACACTTTAGAATTTCTTGATTTATTGCCCAAGAGTTTGATTATTAGTAGGGACAAAGAAGTGCCTAAAAACCATAAGTGCTTAATAAAAGAATTGCCTTCCAAGGATGGCAATACCTAGATCTATCTTGTATCGTGCCTAGCTAGGGGTGTAAAACGATAGCGCTTGTTGGGAGGCAACCCAATTTTACATTATTTTTTTGCTGCTCTTAGGGAATAAATATTGCATCTAGCCTATGTTTAGATGTGGTCTCATGTTTTGTTTAGTGTTTGTGCCAAGTAGAACCTTTGGGAAGACTTGTGTGAAGTTTATGTGATCTTGCTGTGAAAAACAGAATCGTTAGCGCTCGCTAGAATGGTCATAAGATTTTACTGGAGCCTGCTATTTAGTTGATTCTTTTTGAAGATGATTAATAGAAAAATTCCTCATGTTTACCAATTTATTTTGAATTTTTTGGAGTTACAGAAGTATGTGAAACCTGTAGATTACTACAGACTGTTCTGTTTTTGACAGATTCTGTTTTTCGTGTGTTGTTTGCTTATTTCAATGCATCTATGAGTAGTATTGGTAGGTATGAACCATAGAGAAGTTGGAATACAGTAGGTTTAACACCAATATAAACAAATAATGAATTCATTGCAGTACCTTTGAGTAGTGGTTTGCTTTCTTATACTAATGGAGCTCACGAGAATTTTTGTCCAAGTTTTGTGTTGTGAAGTTTTCAAGTTTTGAGTATTGCTTTGATGGACTATGGAACAAAGAGTAGCAAAGGCCTAAGCTTGGGGATTCCCATGGCACCGCAAGTAAAATTCAAGGACAATCAAAAGCCTAAGCTTGAGGATGCCCCGGGAAGGCATCCCCTCTTTCGTCTTCTTCCATCGGTAACTATACTTGGAGCTATATTTTTATTCACCACATGATATGTGTTTTGCTTGGAGCGTCTTGTATAATTTGAGTCTTTGCTTGTTAGTTTGCCACAATTATCCTTGCTGGAAACACCTATTTGAGAGAGTTAAATATGGCCTAGGAATTGTTAGAACATTCTATGTGCTTCACTGATATCTTTGAGTTGAATAGTTTTTGTTCTAGTGCTTCACTTATATCTTTTAGAGCACGGTGGTGATAATATTTTGAAGAAATTGTTGAACTCTCATGCTTCACTTATATTCATTTGAGAGTCTATTAAAACAGCATGGTAATGTGTTTAGGCTATAAAACTAGTCTTCACGTGATAGACATCCAATATCAATGTAGTAAAAACTTTCACACTAAGTGCATTGAATATGATGAGATGTTGGATGCTTGATAATTGTTTTGGGATATGAGGATAATGATATTAGAGTCATGCTTGTGTTAAGGTTAGTGATTCCTGTAGCATGCACGTATGGTGAACCGCTATGTGACGAAGTTAGAGCATGATGTATTTGTAAAGTGCCAACCTTTGTGTGGAGGTCGGGGGCGCGCGATGGTTAACTCCTACCAACCTCCCCCCTAGGAGCATGCGTTGATTGCTTTGTTTTGATGACTCGTATATTTTTGCAATAAGTATATGAGTTCTTTATGACTAATGTTGAGTCCATGGATTATACGCACTCTCACCCTTCCACAATTGCTAGCCTCTCTTGTACCGCGCAACTTTCGCCGGTACCATCAACCCACTATGTATCCTTCCTCAAAACAGCAACCATATTATTCCTCAAAACAGCCACCATACCTACCTATCATGGCATTTCCATAGCCATTTCGAGATATATTGCCATGCAACTTTCCACCGTTTCGTTCATATGACACGCATCATATTGTCATATTGCCATGCATGATCATGTAGTTGACATCGTATTTGTGGCAAGGCCACCATGCATAATTTTTCATACATGTCACTCTTGTTTCATTGCACATCTCGGTACACCGCCAGAGGCATTCATATAGAGTCATACTTTGTTGTAGTATCGAGTTGTAATATCGAGTTGTACTGAAGGTGTGATCATCATCATTATTAGAGCATTGTCCCATGGGAGGAAAGGCTAAATCAATAAAGCCCCTCCGCAAAAAAAGAAAAAGAAAAGAAGAGAAAGGCCAAAGGAAAAAAAAGAAAAAAAGAAAAAGGGACAATTGCTACTATCTTTTTTTCCACACTTGTGCTTCAAAGTAGCACCATGTTCTTCATTGTAGAGAGTCTCATGCTTAGTCACATTATATTCTAGTGGGAATTTTCGTTATAGAACTTGGCTTGTATATTTCAACGATGGGCTTCCTCAAATGCCCTAGGTCTTCGTGAGAAAGCAAGTTGGATGCACACCCACTAGTTTCTTTTGTTGAGCTTTTATACATTTTTAGCTCTAGTGCATCCGTTGCATGGCAATCCCTACTCACTCACATTGATATCTATTGATGGGCATCTCCATAGCCCGTTGATACGCCTAGTTGATGTGAGACTACCTCCCTCCTTTTTTGTCTTCTCCACAACCACCTCTCTATTCCACCCATAGTGCTATGTCCATGGCTCACACTCATGTATTGCGTGAAAGTTGAAAGGTTTGAAAGAATAGAGTATGAAAACAAGTGCTTGACTGAAATCGGGGTTGTGCATGATATGAATATTTTGTGTGATCAAGAGGGAGCATAGCCAGACTATATGATTTTGTAGGGATAACTTTCTTTAGCCATCGTATTTTGAGAAGACACGAGTGCTTTGTTAGTATGCTTGAAGTATTATTATTTCTTATGTCAATATATACTTTTATCTTGAGTCTTCTAGATCTGAACAGTCATGCCACAATTAAGAGAATTACATTGAAAAACTATGTTGGTTAGCATTCCACATCAAAAATTCTATTTTTATCATTTACCTACTCGAGGACGAGCAGGAATTAAGCTTGGGGATGCTTGATACGTCTCCAACGTATCTATAATTTTCGACTGTTCCATGCTATTATTTATGATGTCTTGGATGTTTAATTGGCTTTGTCATACACTTTTATATCATTTTTTCGACTAACCAACTAACCCAAAGGCTCAATCCAGATTGTTGTTTTTGCCTGTTTCAGGGTTTTGCAGAAAAGGAATATCAAACGGAGTCCAAACGGAATGAAACCTTCGGGAGAGATATTTTTGGAGAAAATCACGCACGGGAGACTTGAGAACCACGGGAGGGGAGCCATGAGGTGCCCACGAGGGTGGAGGGCGCGCCCCCCTTCCCAGGGCGCGCCCCCTAACTTGTGGGCCCCTCGAGCGTCCCCGGTGTCCTCCTTCCTCCTATATAAGTCTACGTACCCCGAAACCATCAGCAATAGAGAGAAAACCCTAATTCCACAGCCGTAACCTTCTGTTCCCGTGGGATCCCATCTTGGAGCCTGTTCCGGAGCTCCGCCGGAGGGGGGATCCATCACGGAGTGCTTCTACATCATCATCATCGCCCTCACCATGAGATGTGAGTAGTTTACCAAAGACCTTCGGGTCCATAGCTAGTATCTAGATGGCTTCTTCTCTCTCTCTGGATCTCAATACAAAGTTCTCCTCGGTCTTCGAGGAGATCTATTCGATGTAATCTCTTTTTGCGGTGTGTTTGTCGAGATCCGATGAATCATGAGTTTATGATCAAGATTATCTATGGGAAATATTTGGTTCTTTTCCGAACTCTTTATGTGTGCTCATAATATACTTGCAAGTCTCTTTGAATTATCGGTTTGGTTTGGCCTACTAGATCTATAGTTCTTGCAATGGGAGAAGTGCTTGGCTTTGGGTTCAATCTTGCGATGTCCTTTCCCAGTGACAGTAGGGGTAGCAAGGCACGTATTGTATTGTTGCCATCGAGGATAAAAGATGGGGTTTATATCATATTGCTTGAGTTTATCCCTCTACATCATGTCGTCTTGCTTAAGGCGTTACTCTGTTCTTATGAACTCAATACACTAGATGCATGCTGGATAGCGGTCGATGTGTGGAGTAATAGTAGTAGATGCAGGCAGGAGTCGGTCTACTTGTCTCAGACGTGATGCCTATATACAATGATCATGCCTAGATTGTCTCATAATTTTTCGCTTTTCTATCAATTGCTCGACAGTAATTTGTTTACTCGCCGTAGAATATCGCTTTCATGAGAGAAGCCACTAGAGAACACTATGGCCCCGGCTCTATTTTCTCAACATATCAATCTACATCTACTTTACTTTTTCTGCTTTTATTTTTTGTTCTTATAAACAAGAATGCCAAAAATATAAACTATCATCTCTATGAGATCTCACTTCCGTAAGTGACCGTAAAGGGATTGACAACCCCTTATCGCGTTGGGTGCGAAGTTCTTATTTGTTTGTGCAGGTGCGAGGGACTCGCGCGTGGTCTCCTACTGGATTGTTACCTTGGTTCTCAAAAACTGAGGGAAATACTTACACTACTGTGCTGCATCTCCCTTTCCTCTTCGAGGGAATACAACGCAAGCTCGAGAAGTAGCATCAATCCGTTTGGCAGCGAGAGAAGCACACATAGCACCTGGCCTATGTTTGTGTGGATGTACAACCTTCCCCCCTGGTTGTGCTTGAAGAGGAAGTACATTCACATGAGTATGCTAATTGAAGGGCCGAAACAACCAGGGAACGACATCAATCTGTATCTGGGGCTGCTGAAAGAGGATCTAGACATGCTGTGGAAAACGCCAGCAAATACGTGGGACGCCGCAGAGAAATAATATTTCCCTATGAGAGCCGCACTGCTCATGACGGTGCACGACTATCTCGGTTATGGATATGTCGCGGGGCAGGTGGTCCACGGATTTTCTGGATGCATCAGGTGCATGGATGGCACAACGTATCGCCAGCTAGATAGAGATCCCAGGTCTTTGAAAACCGTGTTCATGAGACATCGAAGGTGGCTTCGCAACGATGACTCATGGAGAAAACGCAAGGATCTGTTCGATGGTGAAACCGAACCACGAGGACGCCCGCGTACGAGGAGCGGCGAGGAAATAGACGAGCTGTTGAAAAATTGGAAAGAGTGCCCATCGTCGGGAAAGGCGCTAGAGACGGGAAAGAGGCGAAAGGCGCCAGAGCCGCTGCTGAAGGTATGGAAAACGAGGTTTGTTATCTGGGACTTGCCATACCGGAAGATCCTCCGTGTGCCTCACAGCCTTGATGTCATGCATATCATGAAGAACATGTGCGAGAGTCTGCTTGGTACCCTGCTCAACATGCCTGGGAGGACAAAAGATGGGCCGAAAGCAAGGGCAGACTTGAAATCAATGGGCGTCAGGGAGGAGCTTCACACTAATGATGAGGCGAAGCAGGACACGGAAAGTCGTCGCAAAGGCAAAAAGGCCAAGAAGATCGGAAATGACTACCCTCCCGCGTGCTTCACTCTAAGTCAGGAGGAGATTGAGCAGTTTTTCACCTGCCTCGTAGGAGTAAAACTTCCTTACGGTTACGCGGGGAAGATAAGCATATACCTAAACTCAGCGAAGCAGAAGTTCAGCGGGATGAAGTCTCACAACTGTCACGTGCTGATGATGCAGATACTTCCAGTTGCAATCCGTGGGATCATGGACGCGCACGTCCTTGAAATGCTATTTGTCCTATGCAACTTTTCGATGTCATCTCTCGGAAGTTGGTTGGCGTGAGGCAACTCAGAAGGCTACAGGAAGAGATAGTGGTGATACTATGCGAGCTTGAGATGTACTTCCCGCCCGCATTCTTCGACGTTATGGTGCATTTGTTGGTCCATATCGTGGAGGATATCATCCAACTCGGGCCGACGTTCTTGCACAGCATGATGCCGATCGAAAGGATGAATGGTGTCATCAAAGGATACGTTCGCAACATGTCACGTCTAGAGGGAAGCATAGCCAGGGGCTTTCTGACCGAAGAGTGCATCTCCTAGTACACGAATTATCTAGGCATCGAGAACCCCGTTGGTCTGCCCGTCAACAGGCACCTCGGCAGGCTCGCTGGATGGGGTCACCGCAACGGTCGCCGCGAAATGCATGTCGACTTCGAGGGTCGACTCGTCGACTTTGAAAGAGCAAATCTAGTCGCGCTACAACACATACACGTGGTCGATCCTTGGGTGGTAGAGCACAAAACCTTTATTGAGAAGATGTACAATGACCGAGGCCAACAGAGGACGGACGGAGATATAAAAAAAGAGCACAACTCATGTTTCACGCGTTGGTTCAAGGAGAAGCTTCTGTCGTACCCTATATATGAGGATTCTTCCGCGGAAGAAAATCTCATATTCGCCTTGTCACAGGGCGCCGAGCACAACCTGATGACGTATGAGGCGTACGATATCAACGGCTACACGTTCTACACCGAGGACAAGGACATGAAGAGCGATGATTATCAGAACTCCGGGGTAACGATGGAATCCTACACCGGTAACGACAAGGACAGATACTATGGAAGGATCGAGGAGATCTCGGAGCTGAGCTACGGTGGAGACAAGGTCCCGATGTTCCGTGTCAGATGGGCCAAGAGCGTCCTAAAACCGGTATTTCACCCCCATGGTTATACCCAAAGCCAAATCCAAGACTGCGGGCACAAACGTCATCGCGAAAAATGAGCCATGGGCACTGGCTTCCCAAGTGGACCAATGCTTCTTCATTACCGACCCGTCAAAGCCCAGTCGTGTCGTCGTGAGGAGAGGCAAAAGGAAGATCATCGGAATGGATGGAGTCGCCAATGAGCAAGACTTCGACAAGTACGGCGACCCGAAGATGGAACACAACGACGATGATGAAGTTGCCATACACCACAAGAAGAAGCAGGAC
Source organism: Secale cereale (assembly GCA_902687465.1). Classification (NCBI taxonomy): domain Eukaryota; kingdom Viridiplantae; phylum Streptophyta; class Magnoliopsida; order Poales; family Poaceae; genus Secale; species Secale cereale. The sequence goes on along the minus strand of LR738709.1, from coordinate 32,724,093 downwards.
CACCCTACCTAAGAGCATCTCCAGCCGTTCGGCCCCCCAGGGCGCCTAAAAAGAGCGGCCTGGGAGCGAACCCGCGCTAGCTCGGCCCCGGGGGCGACCTAGCTCCCAGTTACGCCCCCATGCGCTGGCCCCAGGATGCGGGAAATTTGAACTAGGTCGTTCCCGCTCACAAAAGACGCCACAAATTCGACGATCGGATGTAGTCTGGCGTTACAAAAACAGAGCGCCGCAAGTTCGCGTGCGAAACGAAACACTTGGCGGGGTCGGCTCGAGGCGTTGGCGGAGTCGGCGTGCGCGGGCTCGGCGGTGTCGGAGCTGCTTCGGTGCTGGGCGTTGTCGGCGCGGCTTCGGTACTGCTGGGCGGCGACGTGGAGGCGTCCTCATTCGGGCTTCACGTCGGTGTGGCCGTGGGCGCGGGAGTTGGCGTCGTCGGCGTCGTCTGCAGCTGGTTCAGGATGAGGCCGTGCTCTGCCATGTACCACGCCTTGAGCTACTCGTCGTTCCTCTGGAGCATGTCCGCCCTGCCCATATGAAAAGCCATGTCGGTGTTCCTTTGCTTCGCGGCGACGTTTGTCCGGAGCAGGTCGACGTTTGTCCGGAGCAGGTCGAGCTTGATGGGGCTGTTCGTCATCAACGACGACCACCGCGCCGCGGTTTTCTCTTCACGCATGTGATGTCTACTACACGCTTCTATTCCTGTAGACAGTGTTGGGCCTCCAAGAGCAGAGGTTTGTAGGATAGCAGCAAATTTCCCTTAAGTGAGTAACCCAAGGTTTATCGAACTCAGGGAAGTGGAGGTTGAACGTACCCCTTTCAAGCAACCCTGCAATCAAGATACAAGAAGTCTCTTGTGTCCCCAACACACCTAATACAACTAGGAGTTGTATAGGTGCACTAGTTCGGCGAAGAGATGGTAAAATATGGATGATAGGAGTGGCAAAGCAAAGTAATATAAATCTGTAATAAAAAGTGCAGCAAGCAAACAAGTGGTAAACGTGAGCACAAATGGTATTGCAATGGTGGAAACAAGGCCTAGGGATCATACTTTGACTAGTGGCAACTCCCAACAACATTAACATAATCGAATCACATGATATTTCCCATAAAACATGCAATGGAGACGCACTCGGAGGTCATTCCTTTGTGGTCAAGAGAGGACGAGAATTATGTAGGGCTACAAAAGCACACCTCAAAGTTCATTGTTCTCAATCTATGGATTTCCCAATGTCACCGCGGCCATCCAAAGAGAGTACCACAATCACCACAACATATCTCAAGGATAGTCAAAGACAAGCACCAAGAAACTCTCAATCTTCAATCAACACACAAAAGAGGAAATCACTCATGAAAATATTCTTCTAATCCATGTCCAATAGACCGCTGTCACCTTGGTCTCGGGGATTATACTAGATAAAGACAAGTGAGTACATCAATCCAATACATAGAGGAAGGGGAAATATCATGGGATCACCCTAGATTAACATAGCCTATGATCACAACGAAGATCACATCATGGGAGAGAGAATTGACCACATAGCTACTGGTAGAAACCTCAGCCCCGAGGAGGAACTACTCCCGCATCATGGAGGGAGGAAGCAACGTCGATGGAGATGAATCCGGGGGCACTTCCCCGTCCCGGCAGGATGCCGGCACAGAAATTCTGGTCCCCCGAAACTTGGTGGCGATGGCGGCGGAGATCGGAATTGCTTCTGGAGAAAAGGGTTCTGTCCTCGAGGGTTTCGGGACGCGAGGAGTATATATGCCAAAGGGGGTCACCAGAAGCGGAGAGGGGGGCCCAGGCGCCCCCCTAGGGCGGCCAGGGGTGGGGCCGCCTGGGCTAGCCGTCTGGGCTGCCCCTGGCTCCCCTCTGGCCCTGCTTTGGTTTTTCTTGAAGCTCCCGACACGCTGATTTTTCCTGTATTTTTCCCGGAATTTTTAGGGCACTTTTAATATGGGGGAAACCTGAAATAGAAAAACAGCAGAAAACAGGAACTGGCACTCTGGTGCACTGAGTTAATAGGTTAGTCCAAATATGATCAAAAGTGTATGGAAGTGCATAAATATCATAGCAATATCACACAAAAGAGGCATGGAGCAAGCAGAAATTATAGATACATTTTGGACGTATCAACATCCCCAAGCTTAATTCCTGCTCGTCCTCAAGTAGGTAAATGATAACAAGCACAATTTCTGTGGTGACATGCTACCAAAGAGTCTTTCACAATCACATGACAAATGCTTATTGAGATAATGAATCTTTAGTAATTAAGTTGCCTCATGAGAATATCACAAAGAACTGAAAGTTTACAATATGATACTGAAACACCCAATAGATTTGTAGTGAGCATGGTGTGCAAACATGACAAAGTGATACCTCGCTTGCCCCCTTTAGTGAAGCAAAACATAAATGCAGGAGCACCTCCGAAGTTTAAGTGACGACTAGATACAATGATTTCAGAATAAGTGATATCACAATCATGCAGAAGAAAATGGTACTTTGGGACAATGCACATTACACTCAGAATGACAATCATGCTCTCAATAGTTGGTGCTTTGAAGAAAGAAGGTGGAGACTCTCGAACCGTGGATTTTGATGGCAAGTTTGAAAACCCTTGGCTGGAAGCAAAGACTAAACAAGTACCAGAGCTCGTGGTTTTAAAAACAGAGATAAAAAGCTTTTGGGAGGTGCATAATTCGTCAACGAATGCTAGTAGATAACCCAATTACTTCTTATGCTGGACAAGTTTCGAGGAACGGCTCCCACGCGGGGACGATCACAACCCCTTAATCTCCTTTGTTTATCACTGCCGGAGTTTTCTGATTTCTCATGCACAAAGCGTGCAGAAGGGTTTGTTTGTTGCTATTATCTTTTGTGAGCTGGGCGCACTCATGCCAGTCCCTCCTCGTATTAGGGGTTTGCAGATTAGACATGCAATCCCGGGGTAAAATTTGTCCAACACAAGAAGATCATGAATTACCTACTATTTCCTCATGAGCTAAAACAAAGGCACAAAAGAGAAATGCTTTTGAATAATTTTGATATGGTACAAGAAAGTCTTCGTTAGGAATGGCAAGTAAATACCATATATAGGAAGGTATGGTGGACTCATATGGCATAACTGGTTTCAAGGATTTTGGATGCACAAGCAGTCAGTCCGCTTAGTAAAGGTGAAGGCTAGCAAAAGACTGGGAGCGACCAACTAAGAGAGCAATAACAGCCATAATCATGCAGAGCGACAAAGCAACATTGAATCGGGCATGGAAGTTATATAACTACTCAGAAATTAAAGATCATCAAGGCTTGATAGACTTTCTTTACAGTCTTAAATGTGCGTGAGCATATGCCAAGTCAATCAAAATAAATTCTTGGAGGAATATATCACTAAACCATACCACATCATAGGCAAACAAATCATGCTGGTACTTCAATAACACATTAAGAACCCCCAGCTATTTGAGACTAACCATAAGAAAACATGAACTACTAAGCACCATTATGCACATAGCATTTTTATCATAGACATATCAACCAGTGCCACAGAAGCCAACTCTCTTAACAAGATAAGCATGATAACTCAAGAGAGTTCCAGAAGCAACAACCTAAACAAAAGCCCTTAAAAAGATAAGCATGAAAACTAAGAGCTAAGCATGACAGCAGCTATGAAAAGATAAAGAACACACACAAGAAGATACGCATGCAAGCCTATGTTGTGTTCTACAGTGGGGTGGAGCGTGTTTCTCTCCCAAACAATGAAGGCTAGGATCCAACTTGTTATGAACAGCAAGCAAAGCTAAAGAAAACTAAAAAGGAAACTAAGAGCAAGATGCTCCAAGCATAGCACATAACGCATGAAGTGATTAAAATATAGTGGAACGAAAGACGAACTTATAATTGTTGATGGAGAAGGGGATGCATGGGGGCATCCCCAAGCTAAGACGCTTGAGTCTCCTTGAATATTTCTTGGGGTTGCACGGGGGCATCCCCAAGCTTGAGCGTTTGACCCTCCTGAATCTTCTTTTATCATCTTCCCTCACACACTTGAAAACTCCCTTCATACATAACTCATCATAATCTGATTAGCGAGGTTAGTACCCACAATAAAATATTTTTTCCCTACTGGAAATAAGGATAATCTTGAAGAGCTACTGTTTCTCAAAATTGCCAAAAGGTTTTTGCAAAGAAAAAGCAAGCTCAAGGTTTGCAAAACGAAGAAAAGGCAAAACAGGACAGAATCTGTGAAAAACAGACCAGCAGGTAGTAAATAATTTTTTCGGGGCACTTCTGCAACTCAAATAAAAAAACTCAGAACAGACGTTCGAAAGCCAATTGTATAGAGCACGCTGTCAAAAAAATTCAGATCAAAAGATGATCTGGTGATTTTATACGAATTTTTCTGTCCAAGGACAGAATCTGTTTTCTGGACAGCACGTCACAACTTTTGAACTTCCTTGCAATCAGAGGCTAAACTTGGCACAAAGCTGAAAAATAAAGATACAATGATGTTGCTATAGTAGTAACAAACATCAAGACCACTAAAAACTGAAAGAACAAGCTGAAAGCAAAGATAACAAGGGTTGTCTCCCTAGAGCTCTTTCTTTATAGCCATAAAGATAGGCTTAAGACTTTAATGATGCTCTCGTAGGAATAAGAGTTGAAGAAAAAAAGAGAGCATCAAGAAGCAAATACCAATCACATTTAAGCCTAACATGCTTCCTATGCATAGGAACATTGCAATAGAATAATTCATTGAAGCACAAAGCAATAAGCATAGGAAGACAAAACAAGTGCAGCTTCAAAACCTTCAACATAAAGAGAGGGAACTTGATATTATTAAGATATTTAGAACCATGTCTCCCTCTCTCATTATAAATTTCAGTGGCATCATGGATGAACTCAACAATATAACTATCACATAAGGCATTATTTCCATGATCCAAAAGCATAAAAGTATCATTACTCTTCATATAAGCAAAATCTTTCTTATTAGGAATAGTGAGAGTAAAGCAATCATAACCATCATGGTAATCATCATATTTAGGAGGCATATCATAATCATAATAAATTTTATCCTCAATAGTAGGTGGACTAAAAAGCTCACATTTATCATTGTAATCATCATATATAGGAAGCAAAGTATCATCAAAGTAAATTTTCTCTTCAAAAGTTGGGGGACTAAAAATATCATGTTCATCAAACGTGTCATCCCCAAGCTTAGAGCTTTCAATGTCATTAGCAATATTGATATTAAAAAAAACATACTAATAACATCACCACCATCATGATTGTTATGCAAATAATAAAGTTCCAAAGGTTTTTTCATTTTCTCTTCGAACACATCATGTCCAAGTTCAAGGTAGAGCTTATAAAGCTCTCTCATATTTTTGTTGTTTTCCATTAAGCAAAACTAGTGAAAATAAAAACAAGAAACAAAAAGATTTAATTGCAAGATCTAGAGAAGGTACCTTCACTTACCTCACTTCCCCCGCAACGGCGCCAGAAATAGCTTGATGTCTACTACACGCTTCTATTCCTGTAGACAGTGTTGGGCCTCCAAGAGCAGAGGTTTGTAGGATAGCAGCAAATTTCCCTTAAGTGAGTAACCCAAGGTTTATCGAACTCAGGGAAGTGGAGGTTGAACGTACCCCTTTCAAGCAACCCTGCAATCAAGATACAAGAAGTCTCTTGTGTCCCCAACACACCTAATACAACTAGGAGTTATATAGGTGCACTAGTTCGGCGAAGAGATGGTAAAATATGGATGATAGGAGTGGCAAAGCAAAGTAATATAAATATGTAATAAAAAGTGCAGCAAGCAAACAAGTGGTAAACGTGAGCACAAATGGTATTGCAATGGTGGAAACAAGGCCTAGGGATCATACTTTCACTAGTGGCAACTCCCAATAACATTATCATAATCGAATCACATGATATTTCCCATAAAACATGCAATGGAGACGCACTCGGAGGTCATTCCTTTGTGGTCAAGAGAGGACGAGAATTATGTAGGGCTACAAAAGCACACCTCAAAGTTCGGAGTTCTCAATCTATGGATTTCCCAATGTCACCGCGGCCATCGAAAGAGAGTACCACAATCACCACAACATATCTCAAGGATAGTCAAAGACAAGCACCAAGAAACTCTCAATCTTCAATCAACACACAAAAGAGGAAATCACTCATGAAAATGTTCTTCTAATCCATGTCCAATAGACCGCTGTCACCTTGGTCTCGGGGATTATACTAGATAAAGACAAGTGAGTACATCAATCCAATACATAGAGGAAGGGGAAATATCATGGGATCACACTAGATTAACATAGCCTATGATCACAACGAAGATCACATCATGGGAGAGAGAATTGACCACATAGCTACTGGTAGAAACCTCAGCCCCGATGAGGAACTACTCCCGCATCATGGAGGGAGGAAGCAACGTCGATGGAGATGAATCCGGGGGCACTTCCCCGTCCCGGCAGGATGCCGGCACAGGAATTCTGGTCCCCCGAAACTTGGTGGCGATGGCGTCGGAGATCGAAATTGCTTCTGGAGAAAAGGGTTCTGTCCTCGAGGGTTTCGGGACGCGAGGAGTATATATGCCAAAGGGGGTCACCAGAAGCGGAGATGGGGGCCCAGGCGCCCCCCTAGGGCGGCCAGGGGTGGGGCCGCCTGGGCTGGCCGCCTGGGCTGCCCCTGGCTCCCCTCTGGCCCTGCTTTTGTTTTTCTTGAAGCTCTCGACACGCTGATTTTTCCTGTATTTTTCCCGGATTTTTTAGGGCACTTTTAATATGGGGGAAACCTGAAATAGAAAAACAGCAGAAAACAGGAACTGGCACTGTGGTGCACTGAGATAATAGGTTAGTCCAAATATGATCAAAAGTATATCGAAGTGCATAAATATCATAGCAATATCACACAAAAGAGGCATGGAGCAAGCAGAAATTATAGATACGTTTTGGACGTATCAGCAGGACGGCCCGGGCTTGTGCATCGGCGAGGTAATGCTCGATGGACTCCTGCACTCGCGCGGTAGCTGCGTCGGCTTGTTTCCCCTTCTTGGCCCCTTTGTGGCCGTCCGGCCGCCCCTCTGACGCGCCCGGAGTCATCGCGTCCGGCTTGTATGTCTCCTTGGCCTTGTCGAGGGTACGCCGCACTTCCGTCCACTTCTCGCACTTATCAATGCGCTTGTAAATGTGGAGGTACTTGAAGTCGGAGTCGAGGTTGTCACGTCGATACATGGCGAACATGCGCAGCAACTGCGCGGAGGAAAAAACAGTTGGCGGGCGTAGACGACGAAAAGAGGCGGGCGAACGGCATGCATACCTGATCCTCAACGCTGGCGCCGCTCTCCGGGCGAGCCGCGACCTCCTCGACGATACCATGCCATTTGTTGCACGCCCCCTGGATACACCCCCAATGGTTCGCCATCGCCTTGGAGCCGCGCTACATGTACACGCCTTTGAAGTAGGGGTCGACGAGCTTCCGCTCGTCGAACTCGGCCTTGATGCGGTCCCAGTACGTCTCGAAGCTCTGGTTCATGCCGGTGGTCGGGTCGAGGCAGACGACTTTCCATGCTTCGGTGAGGCATTCCTCCTCCTTGGATGTCCATTTGATGTGCGGCTCGCCTGGCCTGGCCGCCCGCTTCTTCTTCTTGCGCCCCTTCGTCGGATCAGGCGCCGGCTCCTCCTCCTCCTCTTCCTCGTCCTCCTCCTCCTCCTCCTCCTCGGGTTCCTGCGCCTCCTGCACGTCCTCACCGTTGACGTAGCCGAGCTCGGCCTCCATGCCGGCGCTGAGATCCACCGTCTCGTCCTGGGTGACGAACCTGGGAGATGCGGCGGCCACGGTCGAACCTATCGCGATGATGTCGTCCATGTCGGCTCCTGTCTCGTCGGTGTCGCCGAGGTGCGAGAAGCGCAGCGGTCCACGGCGGAAAGGGGGCGTCGGTGTGGTCGCGTAGGCGGGCGGCGAGTAGTTGTATGGGGGGTACTGCACGCCGGCGAAGGCGGGTGAGGGTGTGCGCGTCGTCGGGTGACCATGGGGGAAGGTCACGTTTGGGTTGAACCCACCGTGCGTGTCGCCGTCGGTGTAGCCGGGCGACGGCGATCCCCATGGCTGCGAAGAACCGACGTCTTGCTGTCCCCAGGGCGCGTACTGGGTGTGGCTGCCGGGTGGATTCATCATCCCCGCGTGGTCCGCCGATGAGGAGGCAGCCGCAGCCGCGCGCGCCGCGTTGTCGCGGGCCTTCTTGGCGATGGCCCTGTTCCACCGGTCGGCAGTGACTGCGTCGCGTCGCTGAACTTCGGCCCTCCACTCGGCGTTTTACATGCCCGGTGGCTTGGATGGCGGCGCCCTCGGCTTCCTCTGCTTCGGCTGGGCCATGGTGCCGGTCGCGGTTGCCGCCGCGCGTGGCATGGCGTACTTCCTCGGTGGCATGGCGGCCGACTGGAAGAGGCGAGCGGGAGGGGGTTTGGCGGGAGGAAGGGAGGGAGTGGCGGAAGGAAGGCGAGCGAGCGGGAGGGAAGCGGGGGAAAGCGGCAAGAAACGGCGGGAAGAGGCCCTCGAGTCGCCGACAGGGCGGACCCACGCGCCTATTTCGCTTGTGCCGGCTTCCCAAGCGCCCCCTAGGGCGCCGGGTTCGGCCTGGGTCCGCCGGCACTAGTTTTGGCCCGAGCCGGCGAAAAATGGGCTTCTGGGGGCGCGACTGGGCCGTTTTTTCGGCGCCGGCGCGGCAAAAACGCCTGGGGAGGGCCTGTTGGGGGCGCGGCTGGAGATGCTCTAAGGACGTCCGTTCAAGAGAAGAACTCCATTTGCGAAAAAGAGGGCAAGAAGATTGTGAAAAGATAGCTAGCTAAGATCGATTGTATTTAAATTGTAGTCTTCATTTCTCGATTGTATTTCGACATATGGAAATGACATTTCTTCTGTTCTAGTCGTCATGAATATTTATTTATGCTTATTTTGGTATTTATGTTTATTCTGGTATACCAATTTTTATTTATGTTTATTCTGGTATTGAATTTCTAACTCACAAAAAGTATTGAATTTGTTAATATTTTTAATTTTCATGGGCACTTTTTGAAATCATGAGTATTGAATTTGTTAATATTTTTTCATATTCATAAATGTTTTACAAATTTTTATGATATTTTTTCATATATTTTAAAATAACAAATTTGATGATATTTTTTCATATTCATAAATATTTTCAAATAACAAATTTGATGATATTTTCAAACAACAAATTTGATGATATTTTTTCATATTCATAAATATTTTCAAATAACAAATTTGATGATTTTTTCACATTCATAAATGTTTTCAAATTTGATCGTCATTTTCTAAAAAATTATTAGATGCAACTAAAAATCCAAAAAAGTAATTAGTAATGGCGCACCCCTAGGAGGTGTGCCATTGGTATAAGCATGTTTATGGCGCACCCCTGAGAGGTGTGCCATTGCTAACCCTCCTCCCACTCCACTTACTCCCCTCTCCCTCTGGCCTCACTCCCTCCCTCGCCAGATCCTCCTCGACCGTGACCGCTCCACCGCCGCCGCCCTACCTCCTCGGGCCCCCCCTCCCCTCTTGCCCCCTCAAGTCGTCCGCCGCCGTCCGCCGCGCCTCCGGTCCGTCGCCCCGCCGCACCTCAACGCCCCGTCGTCCTCGCCGCTCCGCCCCAACGTGCTCTCAACCTTCACGGTCGGTCGCCGTCGCCCCGCCTTGCCACCTCCTCTGTACATCGGTCGCCGCCGCGGGGAGACACCCACTACTAGGAAAAGGCCTACTAATGGCGCACCTATTTTGGCCATTAATGGCGCATTAGTGGTGCGCCATTAGTGCCACGCCATTAGTATATTTTACTAATGGCGCACCTATGGTGCGCCATTAGTATCTGGTATACTAATGGCGCACCTCAGATGCGCCATTAGTATATACCACAGTGCGCCATTAGTATGCCTCCCAGGGGGCCATATATACCCAGGTGCTTTGGCATACTAATGGCGCACTACTGCCAGATGCGCCATTAGTAACTTTGGCATACTAATGGCGCACTGTTTAACGATGCGCCATTAGTATCCTTTGGCATAATAATGGCGCACTGTGGTGTGATGCGCCATTAGTATGAATATTAGGTTTTATATTTATTTTTTCATTTTCCATTTTTTGCACAGGTTACAAAATGTATTATTGGACAGAATATAGACAGCACACATCAACAACAGATTCATCAAATACAATAGAAGATTAGTCTCTGAATACAATTCATCATATTAGTCTCCGAATACAATTCATCATATTAGTCTCCGAATTGAAAAGACCGAACAAACATAGAACATTATATTACAAGTCTCGAAACCGCGAGTAGCGAGTTTGTCTTCACATTACAAGTCGATATCGATCATCTAAACTACCATCACATAGAAGAGAGTTGCGGTCATCACGATGAGCATCATCACGATGAAACTCGTCTTCATCCGGTTCCTCCAACGCTCCCTCCCCTCTCCCGCTAGATAGCGGGCGTATCTAGATTCCGCCTCGGCCCTAGTGGTGTACCCTTTGTAACTGTTACCGCTGAATCGGTGAACCTGTCTCCGACACTCCCCCCAGTCGTCGTAGACTCCGGGAACCTTACCATTGTACACGACATACGACGGCATCGCTATGCACTAGCCAGACGAAACGTTAGTACCAATTCACAGACAATACATAAGCAATATATAAGTATGCAATAGAACGATCGGAAGAGAAAAGCAAGACATTAATAGCATCGATTCCATCTAAGTTGAACGACTCTCAAAACCAAAGAGACATACTACAAGTTCATTAAAGATTAATTACAACATGAGCCAATCGATGTTTCAGAACTAGACACAACATCACTACTTTCGACTCGACTCAAGGGACCGGAGCGTGGATGAAGCCGCCGTCTATCATGGGAGTCATGAAATCACGGGCGTTGTCAGCCTGCATTTGTAGCATTGTGTCGATGTCACTGTTGGACGGTTGATTTCTGAGGTAGAACTGCCCCGAGGTACGGAGGACATCTTGATGGATGATTTCCGCAAACTACGACTGGATGCGAAAGAATTCTTGTCTGATGTCCGCGTCCTGGATTGCCGACACGCTCGCGGACCAATCTTTGAGTTTACTCGGTAGCAGAAGTTGATGATGGTCCCGTACGATCGCCCGCATGTGATGGATGGCGTAGTAGGCACCCTTCTGACCGCCAGGCGGCTGCTTGACGCAGCAGAACATCGTATTGTGGAAGAACACGTGCTTGCCGGTCTTACGAATAGGCTTGGTGAAGGTGCCTCCAGATTTGGCATAGCTGGGGAGAACATCATCAAGAACCTTCTTGACATTTGTGTAGTCTACGTTCGACTGACGGTCCGGGTCGAAATACGTGGCCATGGAATATTTGGGGCTTAGGAGGATGAGCGTGCAATGTGTGTCACTGCAGAAAACACGGAATGTTAAAAGAAAAACGATCGAAATCTAAGAATTCATATGTTACGTGGCGGTTGAGGGGAGGACTTACTCGGGAAAGTAAGGCACGAGGAAGTTATCCTTATCTCGGTTTGCCAGAATGACGCCTTCGAGATAAGAACTCGTGACTTGCCGGTCCCCAGCGCTGCCCAAGATATTGGCACGCATGTAGAAGGGGTCGACTATCACGATGTCCGGGGTCTTGTCGCGAATGATCCGCATCTCCATACTCAGCGAAAATAGCTGAACGAAGGTGTAGTGCAGCGGATGAAGGTTCAACATACCGTAGATGTCATCAAACCGCAGGACGATCGTACCCGCGATGGAGTTATCCACAAAGCCCTTGCCCTCTGGCACCTTGGCCGCGAAAACCGGGTATGCCACATCCTTCTCTCTGAGACGCCGCTTCTCCAAAGAACGAACACTGTCATGCAGACTCCGCATGCCACCGGTTGCAGCATCGAGCATATTTCTCGGTAGCATCGGCCTACCCGCCACATGCACCCTCCTCATTACATCCTCAGGTGAAGGTGGCCCGTCCAGAGCACGGATCATACTCGGTGCCGGCTGGCTCGCACCCTTGTTAGTCTTTCTTTTGCGTGCCTTCTTCTTCTCCTGTAATGGGACCGAGTTTTGCTCACAGACCGCCTTCTTGAGTGTGTTGGGGCTGATAATATTTCGCACCTCGCCTATCTGAGGCTCGGTGAAGTAGGAAGCTGGAGGCGTCTCCTGGGAACTGAATGGCAGACGACGCCTGTTGCAACTTGGCTTCTCCGCGGTACCAGCTAGATCTCGCACGTCTTTTGTTGGGTTGGGTTCTTGAGAAGGAGGCCCCATGAAGTCGCCACCGTACCCGCCATGATCGGCAAAGTACTGATCGACGTTGGCAAATGTATCGTCGTCGTCGTCGTTCTGATCCTGTGCCATATGCATGTTTGGATCCAGTTGTTGGGGAACGTAGTATTTTAAAATTTTCCTATGATCACGCAAGATCTATCTACTAGATGCATAGCAACGAGAGGGGAGAGTGTGTCTACGTACCTTCGTAGACCGGGAGCGGAAGCGTCAAGTGACGCGGTTGATGTTGTCGAACTTCTTCGCGATCCAACCGATCAAGCACCGAACGTATGGCACCTCCGCGTTCAGCACACGTTCAGCTTGATGACGTCCCACGAGCTCTTGATCCAGTTGAGCTTCACGGGAGAGTTTCGTCAGCACGACGGCGTGGTGACGGATATGATGTATTCACCAGCGCAGGGCTTCGCCTAAGCACCGTGATGGTATGACCGAGGTGTGTTTCTGTGGAGGGGGGCACCGCACACGGCTGGAATAATTCAACTTGTGTGTCTTTGGGTGCCCCCCTGCCCCCGTATATAAAGGAGCAAGGGGGGAGGCCGGCCGGCCCTTGTTTGGTGCGGCTAGGGTTGCAATCCTACTAGGAATAGGATTGCAATCCTATTCCTAGTAGGAATCACCAAAAGAAGGAAGAGAGGGAAAGGAAAAAGGAGAGGTGGCCCCCCCCCAATCCTAGTCCAACTAGGAACCCTAGGTGGGGCGCCGGCCAGCCCTATGGGCTGCCTCTCTCTTTCCCTTAAGGCCCACTATGGACCATCCCCCTTCGTAGGGGGTTCCGGTAACCCCCTCCGGCAATCTCGTTAAATCCGAAACTTTTCCGGAACACTTCCGGTGTCCGAATATAGTCGTCCAATATATCAATCTTTATGTCTCGGACATTCCGAGACTCTTCGTCATGTCCGTGATCTCATCCGGGACTCCGAAGTACCTTCGGTACATCAAAACTCATAAACTCATAATACCGATCGTCATCAAACGTTAAGCGTGCGGACCCTACGGGTTCGAGAACTATGTAGACATGACCGAGACTCATCTCCGCTCAATAACCAATAGCGGAACCTGGATGTTGATATTGGCTCCTACATATTCTACGAAGATCTTTTATCGGTCAGAACCGCATAACAACATACGTTGTTCCTTTTGTCATCGGTATGTTACTTGCCCGAGATTCGATCGTCGGTATCTCCATACCTAGTTCAATCTCGTTACCGGCAAGTCTCTTTACTCGTTCCGTAACACATCATCTCGTGACTAACTTATTAGTCTTTTGCTTGCAAGGCTTATTGTGATGTGTGTTACCGAGAGGGCCCAGAGATACCTCTCCGACACTCGGAGTGACAAATCCTAATCTTGATCTATGCCAACACCACGAATACTTTCGGAGACACCTGTAGAGCATCTTTATGATCACCCAGTTACGTTGTGACGTTTGATAGCACACAAGGTGTTCCTACGGTATTCAGGAGTTGCATAATCTCATAGTCATAGGAACATGTATAAGTCATGAAGAAAGCAATAGCAGTAAAACTAAACGATCATAGTGCTATGCTAACGGATGGGTCTTGTCCATCACATCATTCTCCTAATGATGTGATCCCATTGATCAAATGACAACTCATGTCTATGGTTAGGAAACATAACCATCTTTGATCAATGAGCTAGTCTAGTAGAGGCATACTAGGGACACTCTGTTTTGTCTATGTATTCACACATGTACTAAGTTTCCGGTTAATACAATTCTAGCATGAATAATAAACATTTATCATGATATAAGGAAATATAAATAACAACTTTATTATTGCCTCTAGGGCATATTTCCTTCAGTCTCCCACTTGCACTAGTGTCAATAATCTAGCTCACATCGCCATGTGATTTAATACCGATAGTTCACATCGTTATGTGAATAACACCCTTAGTTCACATCACCATGTGACCAACACCCAAAGGGTTTACTAGAGTCAATAATCTAGTTCACATCGCTATGTGATTAATACCCAAGAGTAATAAGGTGTGATCATGTTTTGCTTGTGAGAGAAGTTTAGTCAACGGGTCTGTCACATTCAGATCCGTATGTATTTCGCAAATTTCTATGTCTACAATACTCTGCATGGAGCTACTCTAGCTAATTGCTCCCACTTTCAATACGCATCCAGATTGATACTTAGAGTCATCTGGATTTAGTGTCAAAGCTTGCATCGGCGTAACCCTTTACGACGAACTCTTTATCACCTCCATAATCGAGAAATATTTCCTTAGTCATCCAATTACTAAGGATAATTTTGACCGCTGTACAGTGATCTACTCCTGGATCACTATTGTACCTCCCTGTCAAACTCATGGCAAGGTACACAATGTGTTTTGTACACAGCATGGCATACTTTATAGAACCTATGGCTGAGGCATAGGGAATGACTTTCATTCTCTCTATATTTTTCTGCCGTGGTCTGGCTTTGAGTCTTACTCAACTTCACACCTTACAAGTCAGGCAAGAACTCCTTCTTTGACTGGTCCATTTTGAACTACTTCAAAATCTTATCAAGGTATGTACTCATCGAAAGTCTTATCAAGCGTCTTGATCTATCTCTATAGATCTTGATGCCCAATATGTAAGCAGCTTCACCAAGGTCTTTCTTTGAAAAAACTCCTTTCAAACACTCCTTTATGATTTCCAGAAAATTCTACATCATTTCCGATCGACAATATGTCATTCACATATACTTATCAGAAAGGTTGTAGTGCCCCCACTCACTTCTTGTAAATACAGGCTTCACCGCAAGTCTGTATAAATCTATATGCTTTGATCAACTTATCAAAGCGTATATTCCAACTCCGAGATGCTTGCACCAGTCCATAGATGGATCGTTGGAGCTTGCACATTTTGTTAGCACCTTTAGGATTGACAAAACCTTCTGGTTGCATCATATACAAGTCTTCTTTAATAAATCCATTAAAGAATGCAGTTTTGTTATCCATTTGCCAGATTTCTTAAAATGCGGCAATTACTAACATGATTCGGACAGACTTAAGCATCGCTACGGGTGAGAAAGTCTCATCGTAGTCAACTCCTTGAACTTGTCGAAACCCTTTCGCAACAAGTCGAGCTTTGTAAACAGTAACATTACCGTTTGCGTCGGTCTTCCTCTTGAAGATCCATTTATTTTCGATGGCTTGCCGATCATCGGGCAAGTCAACCAAAGTCCATACTTTGTTCTAATACATGGATCCCATCTCAGATTTCATGGTTTCAAGCCATTTTGCGGAATCTGGGCTCATCATCGCTTCCTCATAGTTCGTAGGTTCATCATGGTCTAGTAACATGACTTCCAGAACTGGGTTGCCGTACCACTCTGGTGCGGAACGAACTCTGGTTGATCTACGAAGTTCAGCAGAAACTTGATCTGAAGTTTCATGATCATCATCATTAGCTTCCTCACTAATTGGTGTAGGAATCACTGGAACGAGTTTCTGTGATGTACTACCTTCCAATTCGGGAGAAGGTACAATTACCTCATCAAGTTCTACTTTCCTCCCACTCACTTCTTTCGAGAGAAACTCCTTCTCTAGAAAGGATCCACTCTTAGCAACAAAGACCTTGCCTTAGGATCTGTGATAGAAGGTGTACCCAACAGTTTCTTTTTGGGTATCCTATGAAGATTTACTTCTCCGAATTGGGTTCGAGCTTATCATGTTGAAACTTTTTCACATAAGCATCGCAGTCCCAAACTTAAAGAAATGACAGCTTAGGTTTCTCGTCAAACCATAGTTCATACGGTGTCATCTCCACGGATTTAGATGGTGCCCTATTTAACGTGAATGTAGCTGTCTCTAATGCATAACCCCAAAAGCGATAGTGGTAGATCGGTAAGAGACATCATCGATCGCACCATATCTAATAAAGTACGGTTATGACGTTCGGACACACCATTACACTGTGGTGTTCTAGGTGGCGTGAGTAGTGAAACTATTTCACATTGTTTTTATTGAAGGCCAAACTCGCTAACTCAAATATTTTATCTCTACGATCATATCGTAGAAACTCTTATTTTCTTGTTACGATGATTCTCCACTTCACTCTGAAATTCTTTGAACTTTTCAAATGTTTCAGACTTGTGCTTCATTAAGTAGATATACCCATATCTGCTCAAATCATCAGTGAAGGTCAGAAAATAACGATACCTGCCGCGAGCTTCAACACTCATTGGTCCGCATACATCAGTATGTATGATTTCCAACAACTCTGTTGCTCGCTCCACGGTTCCGGAGAACGGAGTTTTAGTCATCTTCCCCATGAGGCATGGTTCGCAAGCACCAAGTGATTCATAATCAAGTGATTTAAAAAGTCCATCACTATGGAGTTTCATCATGCGCTTTACACCAATATGACCTAAACGGCAGTGCCACAAATAAGTTGCACTATCATTATTAACCTTGCATCTTTTGGCTTCAATATTATGAATATGTGTATCACACGATCGAGATCCAACAAACCATTTTCATTGGGTGTATGACCATAGAAGGTTTTATTCATGTAAACAGAACAACAATTATTCTCTAACTTACATAAATAACCGTATTGCAATAAACATGATCAAATCATATTCATGCTCAACACAAACACCAAATAACACTTATTTAGGTTCAATACTAATCCCGAAAGTATAGGGAGTGTGCGATGATGATCATATCAATCTTAGAACTACTTCCAATACACATCGTCACTTCATCCTTTAACTAGTTTCTGTTCATTATGCAACTCCCATTTCGAGTTACTACTCTTTAGCAACTGAACCAATATCAAATACCGAGGGGTTGCTATGAACACTAGTAAAATACACATCAATAATCTGTATATCAAATATACCTTTGTTCACTTTGCCATCCTTCTTATCCGCCAAATATCTAGGGCAGTTCCACTTCTAGTGACCATTTCCTTTGCAGTAGAAGCACTTAGTTTCAGGCTTGAGTTTAGCTTTGGGTTTCTTCACGGGAGTGACAACTTGCTTGTCATTCTTCTTGAAGTTCCCCTTCTATCCCTTTGCCCTTTACTTGAAACAAGTGGTCTGGTTAACCATCAACACTTGATGCTCTTTCTTGATTTCTACCTTCGCCGATTTCAACATCGTGAAGAGCTCGGGAATTACTTTCATCATCCCTTGCATATTATAGTTCATCACGAAGTTCTACTAACTTGGTGATAGTGTCTAGAGAACTTTGTCAATTACTATCTTATCTGGAAGATTAACTCCCACTTGATTCAAGCAATTGTACTACCCAGACAATCTGAGCACATGCTCACTGGTTGAGCTATTCTCCTCCATCTTGTAGGCAAAGTACTGTCAGAGGTCTTATACCTCTCGACACGGGCATGAGTATGAAATACTAATTTCAACTCTTGGAACATCTCATATGCTCCGTGGCGTTTCATAACGTTTTTGAAGTCCCGGTTATAAGCCGTAAAGTATGGTGCACTAAACTATCAAGTAGTCATCATATCGAGCTTTTGTCAAAACGTTCATAACGTCTACATCTGCTCCTGCAATAGGTCTGTCACCTAGTGGTGCATCAAGGACATAATTCTTATGTGCAGCAATGAGGATAATCCTCAGATCACGGAACAATTCCGCATCATTGCTACTAAAATCTTTCAACTTGGTTTTCTCTAGGAACATATAAAAAAAACGTGGAGCAACATCGCGAGCTATTGATCTACAACATAGATATGCTAATACTACTAGGACTATGTTCATGATAAATTAAAGTTCAATTAATCATATTACTTAAGAACTCCCACTTAGATAGACATCCCTCCGGTCATCTAAATGATCACGTGATCCAAATCAACTAAACCATGTCCGATCATCACGTGAGATGGAGTAGTTTCAATGGTGAACATCTTATGTTGATCATATCTACTATATGATTCACGCTCGACCTTTCGGTCTCCAGTGTTCCGAGGCCATATCTGCATATGCTAGGCTCATCAAGTTTAACCCGAGTATTCTGCGTGTGCAAAACTGGCTTACACCCGTTGTATTTGAACGTAGAGCTTATCACACCCGATCATCACGTGGTGTCTCGGCTCGACGAACTTTCGCAACGGTGCATACTCAGGGAGAACACTTATACCTTGAAATTTAGTAAGGGATCATCTTATAATGCTACCGTCGTTCTAAGCAAAATAAGAAGCATAAAAAGATAAACATCACATGCAATCAAAATATGTGACATGATATGGCCATCATCATCTTGTGCTTTTGATCTCTATCTCCAAAGCACCGTCATGATCACCTTCGTCACCGGCGCGACACCTTGATCTCCATCGTAGCACCGTTGTCGTCTCGCCAACTATTGCTTCTACGACTATCGCTACCGCTTAGTGATAAAGTAAAGCAATTACATGGCGATTGCATTTCATACAATAAAGCGACAACCATATGGCTCCTGCCAGTTGCCGATAACATTACAAAACATGATCATCTCATACAAAAACCGTATAACTCATCATGTCTTGACCATATCACATCACAACATGCCCTGCAAAAAGAAGTTAGACGTCCTCTACTTTGTTGTTGCAAGTTTTACGTGGCTGCTACGGGCTTAGCAAGAACCGTTCTTACCTACGCATACAAAACCACAACGATGTTTCGTCAAGTATGTGCTGTTTTAACCTTCACAAGGACAGGGCGTAGCCACACTTGATTCAGCTAAAGTGAGAGAGACAGACACCCGCCAGTGACCTTTAAGCAACGAGTGCTCGTAACGGTGAAACCAGTCTCACGTAAGCGTACGCGTAATGTCGGTCTGGGCCGCTTCATCTCACAATACCGCCGAAGCAAAGTATGACATGCTGGTAAGCAGTATGACTAGTATCGCCCACAACTCATTGTGTTCTACTCGTGCATATCATCTACGCATAGACCTGGCTCATGATGCCACTGATGGGGAACGTAGTATTTTAAAATTTTCCTACGATCACGCAAGATCTATCTACTAGATGCATAGCAACGAGAGGGGAGAGTGTGTCTACGTACCTTCGTAGACCGGGAGCGGAAGCGTCAACTGACGCGGTTGATGTTGTCGAACTTCTTCGCGATCCAACCGATCAAGCACCGAACGTACGGCACCTCCGCGTTCAGCACACGTTCAGCTTGATGACGTCCCACGAGCTCTTGATCCAGTTGAGCTTCACGGGAGAGTTTCGTCAGCACGACGGCGTGGTGACGGATATGATGTATTCACCGGCGCAGGGCTTCGCCTAAGCACCGCGACGGTATGACCGAGGTGTGTTTCTGTGGAGGGGGGCACCGCACACGGCTGGAATAATTCAACTTGTGTGTCTTTGGGTGCCCCCCTGCCCCCGTATATAAAGGAGCAAGGGGGAAGGCCGGCCGGCCCTTGTTTGGTGCGGCTAGGGTTGCAATCCTACTAGGAATAGGATTGCAATCCTATTCCTAGTAGGAATCACCAAAAGAAGGAAGAGAGAGAAAGGAAAAAGGAGAGGTGGCGCCCCCCCCCCCAATCCTAGTCCAACTAGGAACCCTAGGTGGGGCGCCGGCCAGCCCTATGGGCTGCCTCTCTCTTTCCCTTAAGGCCCACTATGGACCATCCCCCTTCGTAGGGGGTTCCGGTAACCCCCTCCGGCAATCCCGTTAAATCCGAAACTTTTCCGGAACACTTCCGGTGTCCGAATATAGTCGTCCAATATATCAATCTTTATGTCTCGGACATTCCGAGACTCTTCGTCATGTCCGTGATCTCATCCGGGACTCCGAAATACCTTCGGTACATCAAAACTCATAAACTCATAATACCGATCGTCATCAAACGTTAAGCGTGCGGACCCTACGGGTTCGAGAACTATGTAGACATGACCGAGACTCATCTCCGGTCAATAACCAATAGCGGAACCTTGATGTTCATATTGGCTCCTACATATTCTACGAAGATCTTTTATCGGTCAGAACCGCATAACAACATACGTTGTTCCTTTTGTCATCGGTATGTTACTTGCCCGAGATTCGATCGTCGGTATCTCCATACCTAGTTCAATCTCGTTACCGGCAAGTCTCTTTACTCGTTCCGTAACACATCATCTCGTGACTAACTTATTAGTCTTTTGCTTGCAAGGCTTATTGGGATGTGTGTTACCGAGAGGGCCCAGAGATACCTCTCCGACACTCGGAGTGACAAATCCTAATCTTGATCTATGCCAACACCACGAATACTTTCGGAGACACCTGTAGAGCATCTTTATGATCACCCAGTTACGTTGTGACGTTTGATAGCACACAAGGTGTTCCTACGGTATTCAGGAGTTGCATAATCTCATAGTCATAGGAACATGTATAAGTCATGAAGAAAGCAATAGCAGTAAAACTAAACGATCATAGTGCTATGCTAACGGATGGGTCTTGTCCATCACATCATTCTCCTAATGATGTGATCCCGTTGATCAAATGACAACTCATGTCTATGGTTAGGAAACATAACCATCTTTGATCAATGAGCTAGTCTAGTAGAGGCATACTAGGGACACTCTGTTTTGTCTATGTATTCACACATGTACTAAGTTTCCAGTTAATACAATTCTAGCATGAATAATAAACATTTATCATGATATAAGGAAATATAAATAACAACTTTATTATTGCCTCTAGGGCATATTTCCTTCACCAGTGGCATAGGGATGTCCGGCACCGTTGCGGCGGTCTTGCCATGGGGCCGACTTGGCGCCGGCACGACTGGCGGTGTTGTCTTTGGGGTGGTGTCCCCCGCCCCCAAACGAATCTGGCTCTTCGGCCAAAGCAGGGGCCAGCTCAGGCAGGAGCTGAGGGTCATCACGTCATCATCGTCGGCCCCGACCGGTCGAATCGGAGGTAACAACTCGTCGCAGCCTGGCAGCACCCGAACCAGTTGAACCCTAAACAAGTTGGGTGGCATCTGGGTACCGTGGAACACGGGGTTGCCCGGTTGAACGATTTTGCCCTTGGCGACATCGACCAACTCGTTGTTCACGAAGTGCAGGAGAGTGCACAGAACGTCGGCGGCGCCCTGCGAAAACATGTAGGGCGTCAGGGATGCCCAGTCAAAGGCAAGGAGATGAAGTCCTCGGCCGAGAGAGGCTTAATTAGTTACCGTGATGATGGCGTCGAGCTCAGATAATGTCGAGGCACCGCCAACGGCGGGCGTGCAGTTGACGGAGGGGCCGCTTGCTGCAGAGGTGCCGGCCGGCGTACACCCGGGTGCATTAAGCTCCTGTGCCGGCGTCGGAGACACCAATGCCGCCTCCGCCGGAGACACCAATGGCCCCGCCATCGCGTTCTGCGACATATCCGTAACCGAGATAGTCGTGCACCGTCATGAGTAGCACGGCTCTCATAGGGAAATATTCTTTCTCTGTGGCGTCCCACGTATTGGCTGGCATTTTCCACAGCGTGTCAAGCTCCTATTTCAGCAGCCCCAGATACAGATTGATGTCGTTCCCTGGTTGTTTCGGTCCTTCAATTAGCATACTCATGTGAATGTACTTCCTCTTCATGCACAACCAGGGAGGAAGGTTGTACATCCACACAAACACAGGCCAGGTGCTATGTGTGCTTCTCTGGCTGCCAAACGGATTGACTCCATCGATGCTCGCGCCCAGCACGATGTTCCTTGGATCGTTCCCAAATTCTAGGTCTTCAAAGTTCAATGCTTGCCACTGGCTCGCATCCTTTGGGTGACTCAGCATCTTGTCTTTTTTATCTATCTCTGGATCATTTGCATCATCTTCTCGCTTCTTCTCCTCCCTATCCGCGTGCCAATGCAGGAGCTTTATTACCTTAGGGTCCGCGAAATACCGCTGCAGACGAGGAGTGATTGGAAAGTACCACACCACTTTTCGAGGAGCTTTCTTCCTCTTCTTGTATCGAGTGACGCCGCACACCGGACATATGGTAGACTCCGCGTGCTCGTCCCGATAAATGATGCAATTGTTCATGCACACATGGTATTTCACGTGCGGTAAATCCAGAGGACACACGATTTTCTTCGCCTCCTCGAAACTGGTCGGGCACTTGTTCCCCTTGGGAAGACGTTCGTGCCAGAATGACATGTTCCCGTCGAAGCATGCGTCGGTCATTTTGTGTTTTACCTTCATCTCCAGAGCGATGAGCGTTACTTTCAGGCGGGTATCCTCGGGCCTGCATCCTTCATAAAATGGAGTAACCGCATCTAACTCAAGTTGATCCATCTTGGCTTTCTCTCGGGCGGCAGTTCTTGCGTTATCCGTCTGCTTGAGAGGCAGCTCTTGAATATGAGGGTCCTGCAACCAGCCCATCAATGGTCCAGCGTCGTCTGCTCGGCCGGCATCATCATCTTCATGATCATGCCCGTCGTCTGCTCCGGCATCTTCCTCATCATCATATCCTGCATCTTCTACATGATGACTGTGTATAGCATCACCGTCGTGATCATCTCCTGGGGATTCTTCGTCTTCTCGCCCGCCCGAGCCGCGGTTGTTGTCTTGCTGCCCTTGCTCATTTCTTGGCCGGCCCCCATGGACGACTTCGTAGTCATCTTCATCACCTTGCCACTGATAGCCATCCATGAAACCACGCAAGAGCAGGTGGTCCCGCACCTGCCCGGAATCCGGGTCCGCAATAAGGCTCTTCAGCTTGCATCTTCGACACGGACATCTTATCTCCATCTCGTTCTTTTGAAGCATCTCGGCCTTCGCGGACCTCAAAAACCTATTCACGATGCCTTCGGTCATCGTGCGAACCATGGTCGCCTGCGGGGTAGAGCAAAACGATATTTTAGAACCAATAAATTTTTTGGCATGACTTTCCCTAAAAATAGGACCAAAAAGAATGCTTAATGCCAAAATTCTCGCCGAAACGGAAATGAATCAACATTCCGAGAAAATATTGGCAACTATCGCATTTCAAATACCGGTACACCTCCAAACACAAACACATATGCAACACCACAAACATATGAAACAGCACGAACATACATAGATCTAGCTAGGCCATAAAAAGTGCATGTGCACATTGTTGTAGGGAGAACAACATAAATATAGCTTCCCCCCTTACTTACCTATCAAAACAAGGTAATTTAACCACTTAATTTGAATGAATCTATGGTGGAAATGAGGTGAAAAAGAGGAGGCACCCGAGACAAGGAGGAGGTGGAGAGAATGAAGTGGGGAGAAAGTGAGTGTGGGTAGGAGTGGCTGTCCAAAATATCTTGTTGGTGCCCACTTACTAATGGCGCACCAACTCAAAATGCGCCATTAGTAATCCAGATTACTAATGGCGCACCTTCTGGTGGTGCGCCATTAGTAGTTTTGCAAAAAAAACATACTAATGGCGCACTGTTCCACAGTTACTAGTATAAACTAGTAATGGCGCACTGTGGAACAGTGCGCCATTAGTAGTTTTGCAAAAAAAAAGAATAAAAAATATAATAAAAAAACAACAGTAGTGGCGCATGATACGTCCAAAATGCATTGCTATTTTGTATCATAATTTATCCTTATTCATTGATATATTTCACGTTACGGTGATGTTCTTATGTTGTTTTGGTCTATTTTACACAGTTTGCAAACTTTCCGATGCCGAAGTAGCAGACGCAGGACTCAGCAGTAAAAAGTGCACGCTGAGTTGCTGAAGAAGAATACCTCCAAATTACCTGAAAATTGACGGGATATATTTTTCAGACGGATCACGAAGGCACGCGAAAGGGCAACCAGAGGGGGGCCACAGGGTGCCCAGGCGGCCTGGGGGCGCCCCCCCCCCCCCCTGGCCGCGCCGGGGGGTCGCCCGGAGCCCCTGGCCCACCTCTGGCCGCCCCCTTTTGCATATATGCTCTCCGTTATCCAAAAACCCTAGATACGAGACTTTTTACGGAGTTCCGCCGCCGCTCCATGGCGGAAACCTACAGAGAAGAAAAGGGCATCTTCGGCGGGCAGATTCCGCTGGGGAGATCACCTCCCGGAAGGGGAGATCGTCGCCATCGTCATCACCATTGTCACGGGCATCATCGAGATCATCATCAACATCATCCCCAACACCAGCACCATCTCCATCTTCATCCAAATCTCATCTTACAATCGCAACTCGTGTTGTAACTCGTACTACCTATCCTCTCTACTCCATCGGTGTTGATTACTACTTTATGGTGAATGCTATTGAGTTTTGTTGGAGAAATA
Organism: Secale cereale; assembly: GCA_902687465.1. Lineage (NCBI taxonomy): Eukaryota > Viridiplantae > Streptophyta > Magnoliopsida > Poales > Poaceae > Secale > Secale cereale. The sequence goes on along the minus strand of LR738709.1, from coordinate 32,699,563 downwards.
TTATTATGTCCAGATTGTTTATCACATATTTATCCCCACTGATCATGATCTCTTTTATGTCTTGTGAGTAGTTACCTTAGTTCTTGAGGACATGGGGAAAGTCTTGTTGTTAGTAGTCATATGCTGTTGAAGTAATATGTGTTGTTTGATACTTAAGTTGTGTTGTCATTCTACTAGTGGTGTTGTGTGAGTCGAACACTCAACACTTCGCCTTATTAAGGACCTAGGAGAATACATTGTGTATAAAGAATGCTTATGGTGGGTTGCCGGAGTGACAGAAACCTGAACCCCAGTTCGCACGCTTTTGCATAAGGGAATAATGGATCCTCGATCGTATTGCTATGGTTAGGCTTTTGCCTTAAATTCTACCTTGTATTTGCGGATGCTTGCAAGGTGTTTAATCATAAGAGTGCATTCATCTTAGTCTAGAGAGTGCACTAGCATAGATCCACCCACTCAACACTTATCAACACATAACATAGTATCGATACGGAATATGGCGAAAGCACATGACTACCTCTCCCGTGTGTCCTCAGGAACGCTTTAGTCTTTATAAGTTCAGTTGCTAGGCCTCTCCTTTGCTAAGAAAGGATTGGGCCACTTGTTACTCTCAGTACCTTTTACATTACTTGCTTTTACTTTCCTGTTGCTTATACCGAGAAAACCCCTAAAAGTTATCTTTCAGTGCTTGCAGTAATTTCTTGCTCAGAATCGCTTATCAATACCTTCTGCTCCTCGTTGGGTTCAACACTCTTACTTATCGAAAACGCTGCAATAGATCCCTTACGGTTGTGGGTCATCAAGTACCGTTTTCTGGCGCCGTTGCCGGGGAGGCGTAGCGCTATTGGTAAAGTGAAACTGGTAAGAAAGTTTTTTATAATTCTGTTTTTATTTTTGCTATTTGCTGCTCCTTGTCCTTATGGACAACCCTATTATTGGATCGTTGCTTGCGGGAAGACGCCCCACACCTGTGGTGGTTGATCCTCCCCCTACTGAAATTGTGCCTTATAAAATACCAGCTGGTATTATCGATTATGTTTTGGCTAATCATTACGCAGGAGACAGACATCCCGGTGAACACTTGCTATATCTGTCACAACTATGTTCATTATTTAAGCTTGCAGGTGTATCGAGGGAGTTTGTCATGAGGAAATTGTTTGTCGTATCACTTATAGATAAAGCTTCAGATTGGTATGGGCTTCTCGATAACTCACACTTGCTGGACTGGCAGGAGCTTATGTCTCTCTTTTATACTAAGTTTTATCCTCTTCATGAAAATCATCGAGACAGGAATTATATCTATAACTTTAGGTCTCTTGACGGAGAAAGCATTGCTCAAGCTTGGGGGAGATTGAAGTCTATAATGCTCAAATGCCCTATTCATAAGCTTCCCAAGGAAATTATACTTACAAATTTTTATGCCAGGCTTTCTCGTCAGGATAAGGAGATGCTGGATGCCTCCTCTAGTGGGGTATTTCAGAAGAAGAGTGTTGAAGAAAGGTGGGATCTCATTGAAAGAATATAGAGGAATACCGAAGATTGGGAAATTGATAAAGGTATTGAACCCGCTATAAATTATGAATATGATTATATTGAGAGCTATGTGAAAACTGATTACTTCACTACTTTTTGCTCTAAGATTGGTCTTGATTCCCATCTAGTGATTGATTTGTGTAAGAATTTTGCCTCTCACGTTGATTCTTTTAAAAAGAAGAGAGACCAGCACCATGAACCTTTTAAAGAACCACCTATTGATATTTATGTTGCTGACCCTATTTTGCTTGCAGTTATATATGAAAAGCCTCCTTTTCACACAAGGATAAGGGAGCACTCTCTTGTGACAGGCATAATAAATAAAAGTGAGAGAAGAGTTGATGAGTCTGAGGACCAGATCAGGGTCGATCCTCAAGTTGCATTGATTAAAGACCTTGCTACTAATGATGTTTTGGATTCCAATATAAATTTTTGTGCTGTTTCCACTAACCTTGTCACAGCCAAGAATAAAGGCCCAATTTCAGGTACTCCAGTGGTATCTGTTAAAATAGGAGATCACAATTATTATGGGCTATGAGATTTGGGATCGAGTGCAAGTGCTATCCCCTATTCACTTTATGAAGAGATCATCGGTGAGATTTCCCCTTGTGAACTTGAAGAAGTGGATGTTACTATTCATCTCGCAAACAGAACAACTATCTCTCCTATCGGAATTGTGAGGGACGTTGAAGTCCTATGTGGAAAGGTAAAATACCCTACCGACTTTCTAGTACTTGGTTCAAAGAGGGACATTTTTTGTCCAATTATTTTTGGTAGACCTTTTCTTAGAACTTGTGGCGCTATAATAGATTGCAAGAAAGGTAAAGTTTCTGTTGAATTCGATGGTGAGCCATATGAATTTAATTTTTCTAAGTTCTCTAAGTAGCCTCGTGGTACTGATTTACCTAGTGATGATAAAATTATTGAAAGTATTGCCTCTATTGCTATTCCCCCTAATGATCCTTTGCAGCAATACATGGAGGACCACGAGAATGATTTGCATATGCAGGAAAGAAATGAACTAGATGAAATATTCTTGAGGCAGCCTGCTATCCTGAAGCACAACCTTCCGGTTGAACCTTTGGGAATTTTATCAAAACCGAAAGAAGACCCGGTGTTCGATCTTAAACCTCTTCCCGATACGCTCAAGTATGCTTATTTAGATGAAAAGAAAGTATATCCTGTTATTATCAATTCTAACCTTTCAGGATATGAAGAAGAGCGATTATTGGAAGTACTTCGTAAGCACCGAGGCGCAATTGTCTACACCCTTGATGACCTTAAGGGGATTAGTCCATCTATCTGCCAACATACTATCAACCTTGAGCCTGATGCTAAACCAGTTGTTGATCATCAACGACGGTTGAACCCGAAGATGATGGATGTCGTGAGAACTGAGATTCTCAAGCTTCTAGCCGCAGGTATTATCTACCCTATAGCTGATAGTAAGTGGGTAAGTCCGGTACATTGTGTTCCTAAGAAAGGAGGTACAACTGTGGTTCCTAATGATAAAAATAAATTAATACCTCAGAGAATTATTATTGGATATAGAATGTGTATTGATTACAGGAAGTTGAACAAGGCAACCAGGAAGGATCACTACCCGTTGCCGTTCATCGACCAAATGCTTGAAAGGTTATCCAAAAATACCCACTTTTGTTATCTCGATGGTTATTCTGGCTTCTTTCAAATTCATGTTAACACTGCCGATCAAGAGAAGACCACTTTTACTTGTCCCTTTGGTACTTATGCTTACAGACGCATGCCTTTTGGTTTATGTAATGCCCCTGCTACTTTTCAAAGGTGTATGTCTGCTATCTTTCATGGTTTCTGCGGGGATATTATGGAAGTCTTCATGGACGATTTCTCCGTCTATGGAACTTCTTTTGACCATTGTCTTCACAACCTTAATAAAGTTTTGCAGAGATGCGAGGAGAAAAATTTGGTACTCAACTGGGAAAAGTGCCAATTTATGGTTAATGAAGGAATTGTTCTTGGTCACAAGATTTCCGAAAGGGGAATTGAAGTGGACAAGGCCAAGATCGAAGCTATTGAGAGGATGCCCTATCCAAGGGACATCAAATGTATTCGCAGTTTTCTCGGTCATGCAGGTTTTTATAGAAGATTTATTAAAGACTTTTCTAAAACCTCGAGACCCCTCACTAATCTTCTCCAGAAGGATGTTCCTTTTGTATTTGATGAAAATTGTAAGGAAGCTTTTGAAGTCCTTAAGAAAGCTTTAATAACTGCTCCTATAGTACAACCACCTGACTGGAATTTACCTTTTGAGATTATGTGTGATGCAAGTGATTTTGCTGTTGGAGCTGTTTTAGGACAAAGAGTTGATAAGAAATTGAATGTTATATATTATGCTCGTAAAACCCTTGATAGTGCTCAAAGAAATTATGCTACTACTGAGAAGGAATTCTTAGATGTAGGTTTTGCTTGTGATAAGTTTAGGTAGTATATTGTTGATTCCAAAGTTATTATTCATACTGATCATGCTGCCATTAAGTATCTTATGACAAAGAAGGATGCCAAGCCAAGGCTTATCAGATGGGTACTCCTTCTTCAAGAATTTGATTTGAAGATTGTTGATAGGAAAGGGGAAGACAATCAGGTGGCGGACAATCTTTCAAGGATGGAAGATATACCGCACGACCCCATCCCAGTTAACGATAGTTTTCCAGACGAGCAACTTGCCGTTGTAAAAGTACAATCTCTTTCCGATCCTTGGTATGCAGATTATGCTAATTTTATTGTTGCAAAGTATTTGCCTCCAGGTCTAACATTTCAGCAAAGGAAGAAGTTCTTTCATGATTTGAGGCACTACTTTTGGGATGACCCACATCTTTTCAAAGAAGGTCCTGACGGGATCGTGAGAAGATGCATTCCGGAACATGAGCAGAAGGACATTCTCAGATGGTTTCATGATAGTCCCTACGGAGGACATCATGCCGGTGAGAGGACTGCACATAAGGTTCTTCAATCAGGTTTTTATTGGCCTACTCTCTTTAAAGATGCTAGAAATTATGTTTTAGCCTGTGATAAATGTCAGAGAGTTGGTAACATTAGTAGAAGGAATGAGATGCCTATGAATTACTCACTAGTGATTGAACCTTTTGATTGTTGGGGTTTTGATTTTATGGGTCCTTTTCCTTCTTCACACAAGTACACTCACATTTTAGTAGCTGTTGATTATGTGACCAAGTGGGTTGAAGCAATCCCCACTGAAAGTGCTGATCACAAAACATCTTTGAAAATGCTTAAAGATGTAATTTTTCCTAGGTTTGGTGTACCAAGGTATCTCATGACTGATGGGGGATCACACTTCACGCACGGAGCTTTTAGAAAAGCTTTGGCTAAATACGATGTTAATCATAGAATTGCTCCACCTTATCATCCTCAAACTAGTGGGCAAGTTGAGCTCACCAATAGAGAGATTAAGTTGATCTTGCAGAAAACAGTAAACAGAAATAGAAAGGACTGGTCAAATAATTTAGGAGATGCTTTGTGGGCATATAGAACTGCTTACAAAAACCCCATGGGCATGTCCCCTTATAAGATGGTGTATGGAAAGGCTTGCCATTTGCCATTAGAGTTAGAGCACAAAGCTTTCTAGGCTGTTAGAGAGCTTAACGCTGACCCAAAACTAGCTGGTGAGAAGCGTCTCATGAACTTGACTTCTCTAGATGAATGGAGAAGTGAAGCTTACGAGAGCGCTAAAATGTTCAAGGAAAAGGTAAAAAAGTGGCATGATAGGAAGATTCTGAAACTTGAATTTAATGTTGGTGATAAAGTTTTGTTGTTCAGATCCCGTTTCAGGTTTTCTCCAGGTAAACTGCTTTCCAGGTGGGAAGGACCATTTCATATTGAAGAAGTTTATCGGTCTGGTGCAATTAAGATCAATAATATTGAAGGTCCCAAACCTCAAGTTGTGAATGGGCAAAGACTTAAACATTACATAGCAGGAGATCCTGTCAATGTTGATGCGAATACAATATACACAACAACCCACGAAGAACATGTTGTAGCCCTGTTTCAGACGCCAGCAGAAGCAGAATAAAGAAAAGGTATGTAGTACGGTAAGGAAACATCGCGAACCGCCATAAAAGTTCCGTATTACGAGTTTCTGCAAAATTAGTAAAATTCCGAACCTAAGTGGAGCCGGAGACGGCCTCTAGGGAGTCCAGGCGCCCCCCCTGGCGCCCCCCCCTGGGCCGCGCCGGGAGGCCGCCTGGACACCCGGGAGTCCGTCTCCGACCCCGCTTTGGTCCGTTACCTTTCTTTCTGTGCATAAATTTTTCCTATATATTTGCCCGGATTGTTCCGGCAACGTTGATACGTCCAAAACGTATCTATAATTTCTGCTTGCTCCATGCCTCTTTTGGGTGATATTGCTATGATATTTATACACTTCCATACACTTTTGACCATATTTGAACTAACCTATTAACTCAGTGCACCCCAGTGCCAGTGTCTGTTTTCGGCTGTTTTTGTATTTCAGGTTTTCACATTACGAGAACTGCCAGGAAAAATCCAGAAAAAATATATAAAAAATCAGCGTTCCGGAAGCTTCCATGCGGCCGAAGTAGGGCCGGAGGGGACCCACAGGGGCTCTACGCGGCCTGCCCACGCGGCCCCCACTGGGCCGCGCCGGGGGGGCGCCTGGGAATTCCTGACCCCCTCCAATGCTCCCCTTTGGCATATATTTAAAGAGTCTCGTGGAAACCCTGATTCCGGAACCCTTTTCTCCAGACGCGATTCCGATCTCCGCCGCCATCGCCATCAAGCTTCGGGGGACCAGAATTCCTGCGCCGGCACCCTGCCTGGACGGGGAAGTGCCCCCGGATTCATCTCCATCGACGTTGCTTCCTCCCTCCATGATGCGGGAGTAGTTCCTCCTCGGGGCTGAGGTTCTTACCAGTAGCTATGTGGTCAATTCTCTCTCCCATGATGTGATCTTCGTTGTGATCATAGGCTATGTTAATCTAGGGTGATCCCATGATATTTCCCCTTCCTCTATGTATTGGATTGATGTACTCACTTGTCTTTATCTAGTATAATCCCCGAGACCAAGGTGACAGCGGTCTATTGGACATGGATTAGAAAAGTATTTTCATGAGTGATTTCCTCTCTTGTGTGTTGATTGAAGATTGAGAGTCTCTTGGTGCTTGTCTTTGACTATCCTTTAGATATGTTTTGGTGATTGTGGGACTCTCTTTGGATGGCCGCGGTGACATTGGGAAATCCTTAGATTGGGAACTACGAACTTTGAGGTGTGCTTTTGTAGCCCTACATAATTCTCATCCTCTCTTGACCACGAAGGAATGACCTCCGAGTGTGTCCCCTTTGCATGTTTTACGGGAAATATCATGTGAGTCGATTATGTTAATGTTGTTGGGAGTTGCCACTAGTGAAAGTATGAAGCCTAGGCCTTGTTTCCACCATTGCAATACCATTTGTGCTCACGTTTACTACTTGTTTGCTTGCTGCACTTTTTATTACATATTTATATTACTTTGTTTTGCAATCCATATCACTTGCCATTTAACATCTCTTCGCCGAACTAGTGCACCTATACATCTGACAAGTGTATTAGGTGTGTTGGGGACACAAGAGACTTCTTGTATCTTAGTTGCAGGGTTGCTTGAGAGAGACCATCTTCAACCTCTACTTCCCTGAGTTCGATAAACCTTAGGTCATCCACTTAAGGGAAATTTGCTGCTGTCCTACAAACCTCTGCGCTTGGAGGCCCAACATAGTCTACAAGAGTAGAAGCGTGTGTAGACGTCAAGCTATTTCTGGCGCCGTTCCCGGGGAGGTGAGCGCTTGAAGGAATATCTTTAGATCTTGCAATTAAATCTTTTTGTTTCTTGTTTTTATTTCACTAGTTATGCTTATGGACAACCTTGCTATTGGATCGTTGCTTGCGGGAAGACGCCCCACACCTGTGGTGGTTGCTCCTCCCCCTACTGAAATTGTGCCCTATAAAATACCAGCTGGTATTATCAATTATATTTTGGCTAATCGTTATGCAGGAGACAGACATCCCGGTGAACACTTGCTATATCTATCACAACTATGTTCATTATTTAAGCTTGCAGGTGAATCAATGGAGTTTGTCATGAGGAAATTGTTCGCCGTATCACTTATAGATAAAGCTTCAGATTGGTATAAGCTTCTCGATAACTCGCACTTGCTTGATTGGCAAGAGCTTATGTCTCTTTTTTATACTAAGTTTTATCCTCTTCATGATGCTTATGTGGAGAGTAAGAGTACCTTTTTGCATGTGGATCGTGGTAACAATGCTTTATGCGATGCTTATATTGTTGAGTTTGTTCGTGATCCCACTGAAAATTATTATGAGAAGGGAACATATGCTTATAGATATTTCAATAATATTAAGTTCCCTCTCTTTATGTTGAAGGTTTTGAAGTTATGCTTGTTTTGCCTTCCTATGCTAGTTGCTTTATGCTTCAATAATTTATTCTCTTGCAATATTCCTATGCATAGGAAGCATGTTAGGCTTAAATGTGTTTTGTATTTGCTTCTTGATGCTCTCTTTTGTTCTTCAACTCTTATTCCTACGAGAGCATCATTAAAGTCTTAAGCCCATCTTTATGGCTAAAAAGAAAGAGCTCTAGGGAGACAACCCTTGTTATCTTTGCTTTCAGTTTGTTCTTTCAGTTTTTGTTGTGTCTTGATGTTGTTACTGCTGTAGCATCATCATTGTATCTTTGCTTTTCATAATTGTGCCAAGTATAGCCTCTGATTGCTAGAAAGTTCAAAAGTTGTGAGGTGCTGTCCAGGAAACAGATTCTGTCCTTGGATAGAAAAATTCTTATAAAATCACCAGATCATCTTTTTGGTCTGAATTATTTCGACAGCGTTCTCTATATAATTGTCTTTCGTGCGTCCGTTCTGAGTTTTTTTATTTGAGTTGCAGAAGTACCCCGAACAAATCATTTAATACCTGCTGTTCTGTTTGTCACAGATTCTGTCCTGTTTTGCCTTTCCTTCATTTTGCAAACCAAGAGCTAGCTTTTTCTTTGCAAAAACCTTTTGACAATCTTGAGAAACAGTAGAACTTCAAGAATATCTTTATTTCCAGCAAGGAACAATTATTTTATTAAGGGTACTAACCTCGCTAATCAGGTTATGATGAGTTATGTATGAAGGGAGTTTTCAAGTGTGCGAGGGAAGATGATAAAAAGATTCAGGAGTGTCAAGCGCTCAAGCTTGGGGATGCCCCCGTGCACCCCCAAGAAATATTCAAGGAGACTCAAGCGTCTAAGCTTGGGGATGCCCCCGTGCATCCCCTTCTCCATCAACATTATCAGTTCGTCTTTCGTTCCACTATATTTTTATCACTTCATGTGTTATGTGCTATGCTTGGAGCGTCTTCCTTTTTAGTTTGCTTTAGCTTTTCATAACGAGTCGGAACTCAGCTTTCTTTGTGTGGGAGAGAAACACGCTCCACTTCTACCTAGAACATAACATAGAATTTTCATGTCTATCTTTGCTGTGTATGTTCTTGGTCTTTCAATAGCTACTATCATGTTCAGCTCTTAGTTTTCATGCTTATCTTTTTAAAGAGCTTTTATTTAGTTGGTTGCTTGAACTCTCTTTAGTTATCATGCTTATCTTATTAAGAGAGTTTGCTTATGTTGCATTGGTTGATATGTCTATGATAAAAATGCTACGTGCATAATGGTGCTTAGTAGTTCATGTTTTCTTATGGTTAGTCTCAAATAGCTGGGGGTTCCCAATGTGTTATTGGAGTACCAACATGATTTGTTTGCCTATGATGTGGTATGGTTTAGTAATATCTTCCTTCAAGAATTTATTTTGATTGACTTGGCGTATGCTCACGCATATTTAAGACTGTAAAGAAAGTCTGTCAAGCCTTGATGATCTTTTGTTTCTGAGTAGCGATATAACTTCCATGCCTGATTCAATGTTGCTTTGTCGCTCTGCATGATTATGACCGTCATTGCTCTTTTAGTTGGTCGCTCCCAGTCTTTTGCTAACCTCCACCTGTACTAAGCGGACTGACTGCTTGTGCATCCAAAATCCTTTAAACCATTTATGCCATATGAGTCCACCATACCTTCCTATATATGGTATTTACCTGCCATTCCTAACAAAGACTTTCATGTACCATCTCGAAATTATTCAAAAAAGCATTTCTATTTTGTGCCTCTGTTTTAGCTCATGAGGAAGTAGTAGCTAATTGATGATCTTTTTAAGTTGGACAAGCTTCACCCCGGTGTCGGTGTACTAAGGTAGGGGTACCCTAGTACCCCAACTTGTGCACGGGCAGCGGCCGCTCCCCGCGGCAGGGTTCACCACGCGCTTGCCGGAGACCTTCCTGCCCCTTATCTAGCCATTCAAAAACAAAGTATACAAGACAGAAGACCAAGACCCCGGCAAGAGGAGCTTGCCGGGAAGGCCGTCCCAGGCTCGAGATTGCTTAACTAGCACGAGGCCCTGGCAAGAGGAGCTTGTCAGGACGAATAGAAGATTTTATCTTAGAAGACCCGGCAAGGGCTCGGGGAGCGGCAAGCTTCCGGGCCCGGCAAGGTCGAGATCCCCGGCAAGGTGCTTGCCGGGGGAGGTGCGCTGTGTGCCCGCGCTCCAGCTCATCGGCCCACGCGTCGCCCTGGGGCCACTCCAGGGACGCGTGGCGGATGGCTGTGCAGCCTGGGGGACACGGTGGCACTCCACGGCAGTGGATCCGTCGCCGTGGCAGACGGAGACGCAACGGCGGGAGCTTTTGGGGTCGACGGCGACGGGCATTAAATGCCCTTGTCCCCCACTGTTGAAGTAGGTATAGACCACTGTTCTGTACTGTAGCTCCACTGTTCCCGCACTGTTACAACTACCACCTCTTTTACATTTTTACCCCTTTCTCCTACGTTGACACCTGTCGGTGACCCCTTGCACTATAAAAGGAGGCCCATGCACAACGTGGAGGGGGTTCGAAACCTAGATTACTCTCACGCACGGTGTAGCTGCTTCTTCAAGCTCCCGAGCGTTCAACTCAATACACAACCAAGCAGGAGTAGGGTTTTACGCATCCGTGCGGCCCGAACCTGGGTAAAAACTGCCCGCGCGTCTGCCTCGATCTGCTCTTTGTGCTCCCTCCGCCCTCGTACCGCATAGACAAGGGGCTCCGGTCCCATAGGTGTTCGTGGCGGACAGTTTCCCCCGACATCTTTGGCGCGCCAGGTAGGGGGCGTCGAGGTTGTGCGAACCTGATCCGGCGTTCGCGCGGGCGCAATCTTCATTAACCTCTCCAGCTTCATCAACAACTTCACCAGCGACAACTCCATGGCCCCGAAGAAGAAGCCTTCGGAGGTCGGGGGCCCGTCTGCGTCTCATCCGCCGCCACCAGAGCCAACGGTGGGCGGGGGAGACGCCGTCGGAAGGGTGGTTGCCGGCGAGGACACTCACGGTGCCACCAGATCCAAGAACAGGACGGACGACCGGACCTCGGTCTCCGTGGACGCGCCACGTCCATCGCAACATACGACGACCCCGCAGCGCCATACCACGGGGGGTGGTATCCGCTTGCTGGGACAAGGCCATACCGGAGGTTCGCGGGACGCCCCGGACCCCCGTCCGGGCACAAGCAAAGCGAAGGCGCCGGCGCGGGACCCCGCTCCTTCTAACGTTGTTAGAAGTCCGAGCGTATCCCGCTCCTCGCACCGCTCGCCCGCGTTCCCCACTACTCCGGCAGAAGCGCTCGCAAGGGCGCAGCTGCTCCTCGATTTTCCTCCAGCGGCCGACAAGGCCGAGGAATGGAGGGCTACTATCCGGAGCCTGATAGACTTCGCCAACAACGACTCTCCGCAGCAGCCGTCGGCCTCACGGCCGCGGCAGGCCGAGAAGACGAAGGCTATCGGCGACAAGACTGCCGGGGGTGCGACAAGCGTGCACTCCCCGCCGCAGAAGCAGAAGACGCCGCCCCGCCGGAACAATCCCGACGACGGCTCCACAGCCTCGTCGGACCCGCGGGCCCGTCGGGACCAGCGCCAGGTCCTCGACGACCGGCGAGATGAAGACGCTCGGACCACGATCGAGCGCCGCCGAGAAGCTCGGCGACAATACGACAAGAGAGCTGGGAACACTGTCGACGCACCCGCGCCCGGTGAACCAGGCGACTTGCCGTACGCGGCAGGCTGCCCTGCGTTCACCCGCGAGCTGCGGCGCGTCCAGTGGCCCAGCATGAAGAACTTTAAGCCCGACGTACCGGAGAAGTACGACGGCAAGACGCACCCCTCGGAGTTTCTCAGCGTCTACACCATAGCAGTGCAAGCTGCCGGGGGGCGCGACGAGAAGATCCTAGCCAACTACTTCCCGCTCGTGCTGAAGCCGAACGTCCGTTCGTGGCTCATGCACTTGCCGGAAGGCTCTATCTCTTCTTGGGCCGACCTCTGCCATCAGTTTGTTGGCGCCTTCACCGGCGGCCACAAACCCCATGGCCAGGAGAGCGATCTCCACATTTTGGCCCAGAAGGAAGGCGAACCCCTGCGCAAGTATATCCAACGTTTCAGCCGGGTACAGCACAACATCCCCGACGTTCCCCCTGCTGCGGTTATCAGCGCGTTCCATCAGAACGTGCGTAACCGCCGCATGCGTGAGGAGATGGCGATGACCAAGATCAGGGACGTCAGCGAGCTCTACGCTCTTGCCGACAAGTGCGCCCGTGCAGAAGAGGGGAGGAAACTCCCCGGGGAGGATGCTGGCGCAGGGGGAAGCGACAGCGACGACGCCGCCCCGGCAAAGAAGAGCCGGCGGCGGAACAACAGGAAGAAGGGCAAGAAGGAAGTGCTTGCCGTCGAGAAGTCCGGCAAGGAGGCCCCCGCCAAGCAAGCGCAGGCTGGCGGCTCCGGCAAGGAGACTGCCCCTGCGGCGGCGGCCGACAAGCCGGGTAGCTCCGACAAGCAATACTGTAAGATTCACCGCACCAAGGGTCACGATCTCTCCAACTGCAAGCGCGTCGAGTATCTCGTCGAGCAGCAAAAAGCTGAGTACGAGAGGCGCGACAAGGAGAAGGCCCAAGGTGGCGGGGAAGAGCCCAGCAAGAAGCGGCCATTCAATGGCCGGGGAGGACGCCGCGGCAAGGCTAAGCAGCGGCAAGGAGACCGACCTCCCCGGGGCCGCGACAACGACGAAGACGACGATGAAGACATGGAGGACGACGAGAACAGCGAGCAGGAGTTCCAGAAGGCCACGGAGGTCCTGTGCGTCGACGGTGGCGCCTCTCTGCACACCTCCCACCGCCAGCTGAAACAGTGGGTGCGTGAGGTGAATGCAGCGGAGCCGCCCGTGGAGTCGCGCAGGCTCCTCAAATGGTCCAGCACGCCCATCATTTTTGACCTCGAGGATCACCCTGACCGCACCACGGCGGTCGGGTGCTTGCCGATGCTGGTTTCCCCCACCATCCGCAACCTCAAGGTCACCAAAATGTTGGTTGACGGCGGGGCCGGGCTGAACTTGATCTCCTCTGCTGTGATCAAGAAACTCCAGATTCAGGACGGCGAGCTCGAAGAGACCGGTTCATTCCAAGGAATCAACCCGGGAAGGAGTAAGCCCAAGGGAAAGATTACTCTGCCGGTGACCTTTGGCGGGGAGCTCAACTTCAGGACTGAGCGCATCACCTTTGACGTTGCCGATATTCCATTGCCCTACAATGGGATACTCGGCCGTCCCGCCCTCGCCAAGTTCATGGCAGCTTCCCACTATGCCTACAACGTGCTGAAGATGCCGGGGCCGATAAGCGTCATCACTGTCCAGAGCGACAAGAAAGATGCGCTTATTTGCGCCGACAAGATTTACCGGGATGCGGCAGCTGCGGCCGAGAAGGATACTCTTGCCGCTGAAGCTCCCGGGGGGAAGAAGACGAAGACCAAGTCCGGCAAGTGCTCTGGGACCCACTCCGGCAACCGCACCTCTTCGGAGTGCTGCGCCGCCGTCGAGGACGTTCCATCGAGCTCCACCGGCAAGAGCAAGAAAGGAATGGCTGCTCCTCCGGCAACCAAGAAAGTGTCCGCAAAGGAGGATGGCACTGGTGGTACCTTCACCATCAGTGCCACCCTTGACAGCAAATAGGAAAGCGCGCTCGTCGCCTTCCTGCGGGCGAATGTCGATGTGTTTGCTTGGCAACCATCTGACATCCCCGGTGTTCCCAGGAAGGTGATTGAGCACAAGCTTGCTGTCTGCCCTCATGCGCGGCCCATTAAGCAAAAAGTGAGGAAGCAAGCCGTGGAGCGCCAAGAGTTCATCAATGAGGAGATCAAGAAACTAGAGGCAGCAGGCCTAGTTAGAGGCGTGATCCATCCGACGTGGTTGGCAAACCCAGTCGTCGTGCGCAAAGCCAACGGGAAGTGGAGACTGTGTATAGACTTCACTGATGTCAATAAAGCATGTCCCAAGGATCCCTTCCCTTTGCCGCGCATTGACCAGATCGTTGACTCCACTGCCGGATGTGAGCTACTCTGTTTTCTTGATGCATACTCAGGCTATCACCAGATTTTCATGGCTAAGGAAGATGAAGAGAAGACTGCATTTATCACTCCATGTGGCACCTATTGCTTTATCCGCATGCCATTTGGACTGAAAAATGCAGGCTCAACTTTTGCAAGGGTAGTGTACACTGCTTTTGAGCCACAGATCCACAGGAATGTAGAAGCCTACATGGATGACATCGTGGTGAAGAGCAAGAGCAAAGAAACACTGATTCAAGACTTAGAAGAAACGTTTCAGAACCTGCGCAGGATACAACTCAAGCTGAACCCCGAGAAGTGCGTCTTTGGAGTTCCCTCCGGCAAGCTTCTCGGGTTCTTTGTATCACAGAGGGGGATTGAAGCCAACCCCGACAAGATCAAAGCCATCGAGCAGATAGAAGCTCCAAAGCGCGTCAAGGATGTCAGAAGGCTTGCAGGTTGCGTTGCTGCCCTCAGTAGATTCATTTCAAAATCCGCAGAACGCGCCCTACCTTTCTTCAAAATCTTGAAGAAGGCAGGTCCCATGAAGTGGACTCCGGAAGCGGAGGCGGCGTTGCAGGATTTGAAACGGTACCTGTCCTCCACTCCTATACTTGTCGCACCTAAACCACAGGAAAAGTTGTTGCTATACTTAGCGGCAACCAACCAGGTGGTTAGTGCTGCGTTAGTAGCGGAGAGGGAGTCCGACGAGGAGACAGCATCACCGGCAAGCGAATCTAGCGACAAGCAGGGGGCTGTCCCGACAAGCTCTGGCCCCGACAAGGAAGACTCTGCGCAGGAACAAGGAGAGGTACGGAAGAAGATGGTGCAGCGCCCAGTGTATTTTGTAAGTTCCCTTCTCCAGGGAGCTAGATCAAGGTACTCTGGTGTGCAAAAATTGCTTTTCGGCCTCCTCATGGCCTCGAGGAAGCTGCGCCACTACTTCCAAGCCCATGAGATAACGGTGGTCACTCGCTTTCCATTGAAGAGGATATTGCACAATCCAGAGGCAACAGGCAGGATCGTCGAGTGGGCACTGGAACTGTCAAGCTTCGGACTCAAGTTTGAAAGTACTTCAACCATACAGAGCCGAGCTTTGGCAGAATTCATTGCTGAATGGACCCCAACGCCCGACGAGGAAGTTCCAGAAACAAGTGTACCCGTACAAGAAGCTACAAGTGAATGGGTAATGTATTTTGATGGTGCCTTCTCATTGCAAGGCGCCGGTGCTGGCGTGGTACTCATCGCGCCCACCGGAGAACACCTCAAATATGTTATCCAGATGCACTTTCCCAGGGAGCAGGCGACAAACAACACCGCAGAATATGAAGGCTTGCTTGCCGGCCTCAGGATTGCGGCCGAACTTGGGATCAGGAAGCTGATTGTGCGGGGCGATTCTCAGTTGGTGGTCCGACAAGTCAACAAGAGCTACCAGAGCCCTTTGATGGAAGCATATGTAGATGAAGTGAGGAAGCTTGAAGAGCACTTTGAAGGTCTGCAGATGGAGCACGTCCCAAGAGCTCAAAATGAGATTGCAGACGGCCTGTCAAAGTGCGCCGCGATGAAGTTACCTGTGGAACCAGGGACCTTTTTGCTCAAGCTGACTCAGCCATCAGTTACACCATCAATTGGGCAGTCCAAGAAGAGAAAGTTGGTCTCCGGCGACTACTTGCCGGCGGATCTTCCTGAACCCGCCGCCAAAGTTCCCAAGATCAACGATAACGCTGAGGAACAGTTTGCTCCTGCGAGCCCTCGGGCTTGTGCAGTTGAAGCAAGTGTTCCCGACAAGCCTCGCCCCGGCGAGCTTGCCGGGGGACCGACAGCTCCGACAGGACCAGAGGTCTTTGCCGTAGAAGCCGAGGTTCCCGCAGCAGACCTCGAGCCTTTAATCCTTGCCGTCGAGCCCCGAGCTCCGGCATGGGCACAGCAGATCGTCCGTTTTCTACAAACTGGAGAACTTCCCGACGACCCTCAAGAGATAGAGAAGATAACCAGGCAGTCAAGTATGTATCAGTTTGTGGATAACGAGCTGTACAGAAGAAGACTCAATGGTGTCAGGTTGAAGTGCATCTCCAGGGAAGATGGACAGAAGCTGTTGGCAGAAATACACGGAGGCATATGCGGCCACCACATTGGCGCAAGGGCGCTTGAGGAAAGCTTTCCGGCAAGGGTTCTTTTGGCAAGAAGCCCTCCAAGATGCAACTGCACTAGTAACCAAGTGTGAAGCGTGCCAGTTCCATGCAAAGCAAGTTCATCAGCCAGCTCAAGCTCTCCAAACAATCCCTTTGTCCTGGCCTTTCTCGGTCTGGGGGCTCGATATCCTCGGCCCTTTCCCTCGCGCTGTCGGGGGCTTTGAGTACTTGTATGTTGCAATCGACAAGTTCACAAAGTGGCCAGAAGTGGAGCCAGTGAGAAAGGTGACAGCACAGTCAGCGGTCAGGTTCTTCAGGTCGATTGTTTGCCGTTTCGGGATCCCTAACAGGATCATCACCGACAACGGTACGCAATTCACTAGTCGCACCTTCATGCAGTACGTCCAAGACCTTGGCGCCAAGGTCTGTTTCGCTTCTGTTGCTCACCCGAGGAGCAACGGCCAAGCGGAGAGGGCAAATGCTGAAGTGCTGCGCGGGCTCAAGACAAGGACCTTTGACAGGCTGCGCAAGTGCGGAAGGAATTGGATAGAGGAGCTCCCGGCGGCTCTTTGGTCAATCAGAACGACACCAAATCGAGCCACCGGACAGACACCTTTTGCTCTAGTCTATGGAGCAGAAGCAGTTCTCCCCACGGAACTCGTATACGGATCTCCTCGAGTGCTCGCTTATGATGAGCTCGAGCAAGAGCAACTGCGGCAAGATGACGCATTGCTCCTCGAGGAGGGACGTCTCCAGGCTGCTGTACGAGCTGCTCGATACCAGCAAGCTTTGCGCCGCTATCATAGCCGCAAAGTCAAGGCCAGGAGTCTCGAGGAAGGCGACCTTGTTCTTCGGCGTGTTCAGTCCGCCAAGAATTCCAACAAGTTGACGCCGAAGTGGGAAGGCCCTTATCGGGTGAGACAAGTTACGAGGCCCGGCGCTGTCCGCCTCGAGACCGAAGAAGGCTTACCGGTGAGCAATTCCTGGAACATAGAGCATCTTCGCAAGTTTCACCCCTAAGGCGCGGTTGCCGTGATCCGCTCCGGCAACCACCTTTTGTACAAGCCTTGCCGCTGTTGCATGTAACCCTTTGTACAAAGCCGGGCGCAGACCCCGTGCATCAGTAAAGATTTCGTGTTTTCGCATCGATTGCCTTTCGCATGCTTCTCTTTGCTATTTGCATGTTTTATTTGGCATTTGATGCAACACTTAGATACTCGGTAAGCACTATTACGCCGAAAGGCAATATGCTTGTTTCCCTCTCCTTTTCCTTTTTCTCTTAAGCAGAAGGAACGTTCCTCGCGCACAAGTTTGCCGGGGGGGAAGGAGATGGAGGAGGAACTAAGTGCCGTTCAAGAAAGAAGAGCCTTACCGGAAAGCAAACAACATGAGCAAGCAGCATATGAAAGATAAGTTGTTAGAATTTGACCAGTTCAAATTTTAAATTTTGGTTATCTTCCTTGAACGATCACACTTTGTATGGAAAACCTGTGCGCGGAGGAACCTACCCGTAGCTTGCCGCACCCTTATCTTGTTTTCGAGTCCACTCAACGATTTAAGTGAGCTGCGACAAGTGTCGCGCCCTTGCCTCGTTTCCGAGTACACTCAGCAAGCTAAGCGCGTTGCGACCTGCTGCGGCAGGGTTGCTTGCCGGCGAGGACCTTGGCCAGCAGGCCGCTCAGAGTCCAGCACTCAGCGCTCGCGGCAAGGGCCCCTTTCCGGCAAGCTCCCCGGGAGCGTAGGGTGAAAAACATACAAAGTCAAAGATTGGAACAAGGAAGATAACATTGCACTGATTGATTGAAGTAAAGCAAATATCTTACAAGGATAACTTGTCGCAATGGACTAATGAGTTCATAACATAACGTGCAGCAACAAAAAGATAAAGATAAATGGGGCCCTAGTCTACGCGGTCGCCCTCCTTCCTGCCAAGCTTTGCCACCTTGGCGATGATATGGCCGACCTGCTCCTTCAGGGCCTCCGTGTTTGCATCCGCCGGCAAGCTGCGAAGAACGTTCGTGAGGTTGATCCCCGGGTTGCGGAACACGATCTTCGTCAAGACCCGCTCCAGAGTTCCTGCGCAGAGACGGCGCGACTCCTCGGCCAGCTGCGCGGGGATGCGGTTCCGGAGACCTGCAAGGGCCGGAGCGACGCCTCTGAAGAAGAGGCTGAGCTTGGCGCTGTGCGGGAGGTCTGGATCCGGCGAGTAGATAAGATGTTCGACCTTCAAAGCAAGCAACTCCTGGTCAATGTTGGATGCAGAAGAAACCAGCTCTTCGGTCCACACCTCAATAGTCTGCCGGAAGAGCTCGGAGGCCTTGTTAACGCTCTCCATCAAGGTTCGCTCCTTGCGGAGCTCATCCTTCAGCTTTGCCTCCTGGGCCCGGGCAGCATCAAGCGATTCCTTCAGGGTGGTGACCTTCAGCTCCAAGTCTTCAATGGAATCCTTGGCGGCCTTCAGCTCGTCACCCCTCCGGGACAAACTCACCTGGAGCTCTGAGTTGGTGTGAGCATCCTTCTCGCGCTCCAGGATGAGCGCGGCAACCTTCTCGGCGCTCACCTTCACCGCCTTCTCCAGTTGCTCAACCTTGGCGGCAAGCTCCTTCTTGGCGTCTTCCGCGGCAACCGCGGCGGCTTTCGCCTCCTTCAGCTCCCCGCCAAGGGCCGCTTCGCGAGCGGCAAGATCCTCCTCATGGGAGTCGAGTTCGACTTTCCGCTGCGTGAGCTCTCCTTCTCGCCGGGACATCTCCACCCCGGCGAGCCGCTGCTGTTCCTCAGCTTCGGCCTTCTCCAACAGCCACTCTTGATATTCACCGGCGAGACGCTCGCGCTCCTCCGCCACCTCGCGGAGGCCCGCCTTGTGGGCAGCGCTGAGCTCCGCCGCACGCTTCTCCATTTCGGCGGTGGCCTGGGCAGCAAGGGCTTCCCGGGAGGCAAGCTTCGCCTGCCTGGCCCGGTAAAGGGCCAGGAGTTGGTGGAGAAGCTTCTCCTCCTCGGGCCCATCTCCTTCGCCGGGCGCCTCGACGACTGTCAGACCCGCGGAGGCGAGGACTTCTCCGTCAAACGCCTCGCCCTCCGCGGGAGCTCTTGATGAAGACCCCCAAGGCACTTGGATAAAGACGCCATTGGGGGCACGAAGATAGTACGCCTGCTTCTCGCCGGTGGAGGGGCCGGCGGCCGGTGTAGCATCCGGTGCTCCCGCCACCTCCGGGTCGGCGGTGCGGTCGCCGTCCCCCTCCCCGGTCGCGGCGTCAGCGGCCGGAGTGGCCTCCTGCACGGCCGGCTCGGTGGCCTCGGTCGCCTCCTCGGTGGCCTCGGCCATCTCCACGACGACGGGAACGTCATCGCCGCCGCCCTGCGCGCCCTCCTCATCCTCGATATTGATGACCTCGGTCTCCATCGGCGCGGGAGGAGGAGGAGGAAGATCTAGGAGAAGAAGAAAAAGAAGTTCAAAATCAAGCAAAGATCCAAAAAGAAGCAAAGTCAAGAAAACCAAGTACAGAACGTACCTTGGCGGACGTCCTCTGCGGCGGGCTCCCTTGCCGGGGAGCTCGGCCTTGGCGGAGTGGCCGTCCTCGCCGGGCTGCTCGCCCTTGGCGGGGTACTCTGCCTTGGCGGAGTACCCGCCCTTGGCGGAGCGCTCTCCCTTGTCGGAGAGTTTTGCCTTGCCGGGGACGGCGGGGCCTGCGGCTCCTCGGTGACGGTCTCCGGGCGCTCTTCCCGCTGCGGCTCCACCTCTGCACAAGAGAAGATAGAAGAACCAAGACATTCAAAAAAAAAAAAAAGAGAGATCAAAGCCCTAAGCGCGCCCCGACGAGCAAAAACAGTAAACCTCTAACTTACGCTGGGGGCTGCGCTGGGGGCTGCTCCCCGGAGCGGCACTCGGGTCCGGCAAGCTCGGCTCCGGTGCGATCCCTGCTTCCGCGACGGATGGGTCTTCTACGACCTCAACTGTGGGCACCCTGACCCTCTTCGCGCGCTGCTCCAAGGTCCTGCAATCACAAGCAACAAGCAAAGTCGAGCGTCAGCAACAATCGAGATATAAAAATCAAGAAGGAGTAAGGTCTCGGGTCCTTACTCTTGGTCCTCCTCGTCGTCCTCGCTCAGCGCGGAGAAGTCAAACTCCACGGTGGGCGCGTTAGCGCGAGGAGCGGAGGATGAAGATTCCCTCGCGCGTTTCGGAGCCACCGGGGCTGGGGGCTGCGTGGGCCCAGCCCCTGTGGTTGCCGGCGCCCGAGAAGTGGGCGGAGCAGCTGCTCCGCTCCGAGAAGATCCTTGCCGGCTCGGTGCCGGCCTGCGGGACGCCTCCGTCGTGGTCCGCGCGCGCGGAGCCTCTGCCGTGGCCGGCACGCCGGACGCCCTTGGCACGGCTTGGCTCGGCCGGGGAGCTGCCCGGCGAGCTGGCTGTTGCCGGGGCGCTCGCGCCTGCTCCCCCGTCGCCGCCTTGCGGAGACGCTTCAATGGGGACTGCTTCGGGCTCGCCGGGGGCGGCGAGCTCTCCGACGAGGAGAGGTCGTCGGCGTAGAGCTCGGTGGATCCGCCGGTGTCTTCCTCCTCCCCCTCCTCTCCCTCGGCCAGTTCGCTGGCCCCAGCGCCTTGCACTGCGGGCCCCTTCCCCTTGGTGGCCCCGCTTCGTCCGGCGCCTTCGCTCCTCGCGGCACCCCTGCTTCCTCCGGCTGTGCCCTCCATTGCCGCGGCCTCCGTCGCGATCCCATTGATCCCGGAGTGCCTCAGCGAGGGGACCCCGGCGAGCGCGTCGGGAGGGAGCTCTAGCAGCTTGCGAATCTCCTCCTTATCCGCCTGGCTGGAGGCATCCGCGGCTTCCGCCTCCGCGGGTGTGTATCCAAAGTTTCCCGCCGCCGCGGCTGCGGCGACTTCTTCAGCGCGAGAAGCCATGTAAGCAATCTCTTGGTCGGTGGTGGCCCGCGTGTGCAGCTTGAGATCGTCCGTCTTCTCCAACACCTCCGCAAGGTTGTCGTAGAACTCGAGGACGTCGATAGGCTTGGGCGCAATCCACGTGCGCTCCAATCCATGAGAGTCGCACGCGGGCATCATAGCGACAAGGCGATCCCGGGCGCTGCTGGCGCAGAGCGGCACCACTCCCCGGGGAGCGCGGAAATACTCGGGGTGTGCCGGGTCGAACTTGAAAAGTTCCCTGACCATACCCCGCAGCTCGAGTGTTGTGAAGTTAAAATTGAGGCCGGGGCGCAGCCTCATGATGTCTGCCGGGCCGCCGTATTGCCACGCCGGCCTTTTCCGGTCTTGGAGGGGGGCGATCCGGCGACGAAGAAAGTCCGCGCCCACTTCAGCGACAGACAGCGGCGCCATCCGAAGACGAAGGATTCTGACGAGAGCGATATCCAGCTTGGAATCGTCGGAATCGAAATTACTCCAATCCCTGCCGCGCACGATGGGCGATGTGCGCGGCGCGGTGAAGTGTTGCGGCCGCTCCTCGACGACCCAGCACCACTCCGCGCGCCACTCTTCCCACTTGCCGCGGAGCTCCCCCGGCAAGTAGGCTGATTTCTTATTCAGCCTAAACACCCAAGAGATTCCTCCGGAGAGGGGGGCGTCGGCCTCTACTCTGGGGATGAAAAAGTGCCTAAAGAGAGCTACGTTGGGCTGGATTCCTACGAAGTTGTCGCACATGTGTGCGAAAACGGACATGGTGAGGATGGCGTTGGGAGTGAAGTCGAGGAGGTGGAGGCCATAAGTATTCATGATATCGCAGAAAAAGTTTGAGAAGGGAGGGCACAGACCGCAGTGGAAGAAGGCTGCGAAAAAGTAATACCCGCCGGGGTAGTGGTCCTTGGCGACGGCCGGGTAGACGCGCGTGCGGGGGTGCGCTGGGGTCTCCTTGGCCCAGAACAAATAATATTTGTTCCAAAGCTCCCGCACGCCGAGCTTCGGCGCGAAGACAATGTGCTCCTTCCGGTACGCGGCGAGCTTCGCCGCCTGATCTGACTTCTCCCGCTTGGACTTCTCCGACTTCGCCTTGTCGGTCTTTGGGGCCATGGCGGACGCGGTGGAAGGAAGGGGACGAAGAGCTTGGTGGTGGCGGAGGATTAGAGGCAAAGCGCAGAGGAATCTAAGGAAGAAGACGATGGCAATGAGTGCGCAGGGAGGGGAACCGCGCCGCTCTCTCTGCTTTTATGGGAGAGTGGGGGGCGTTTCGCCCTTCCCATTAAAGAAATCGTGGGCACGTCCCATCCCACGGCGCCGCAATCGACGCGTGCCGTTGCCGTGGGGTGCGGCGGATATGGAAGTGGATTCGGCGCGCCGCGGGCCGCGGGTGCCCGTGCACTGTTTTGGGCCTGGCCCAACAGCGCTCGGCACCGTGTGTGGCCCAGGCCCGGGGGCTCCTGTCGGTGTACTAAGGTAGGGGTACCCTAGTACCCCAACTTGTGCACGGGCAGCGGCAGCTCCCCGCGGCAGGGTTCACCACGCGCTTGCCGGAGACCTTCCTGCCCCTTATCTAGCCATTCAAAAACAAAGTATACAAGACAGAAGACCAAGACCCCGGCAAGAGGAGCTTGCCGGGAAGGCCGTCCCAGGCTCGAGATTGCTTAACTAGCATGAGGCCCTGGCAAGAGGAGCTTGTCAGGACGAATAGAAGATTTTATCTTAGAAGACCCGGCAAGGGCTCGGGGAGCGGCAAGCTTCCGGGCCCGGCGAGGTCGAGATCCCCGGCAAGGTGCTTGCCGGGGGAGGTGCGCTGTGTGCCCGCGCTCCAGCTCATCGGCCCACGCGTCGCCCTGGGGCCACTCCAGGGACGCGTGGCGGATGGCTGTGCAGCCTGGGGGACACGGTGGCACTCCACGGCAGTGGATCCATCGCCGTGGCAGACGGAGACGCAACGACGGGAGCTTTTGGGGTCGACGGCGACGGGCATTAAATGCCCTTGTCCCCCACTGTTAAAGTAGGTATAGACCACTGTTCTGTACTGTAGCTCCACTGTTCCCGCACTGTTACAACTACCACCTCTTTTACATTTTTACCCCTTTCTCCTACGTTGACACCTGTCGGTGACCCCTTGCACTATAAAAGGAGGCCCATGCACAACGTGGAGGGGGTTCGAAACCTAGATTACTCTCACGCACGGTGTAGCTGCTTCTTCAAGCTCCCGAGCGTTCAACTCAATACACAACCAAGCAGGAGTAGGGTTTTACGCATCCGTGCGGCCCGAACCTGGGTAAAAACTGCCCGCGCGTCTGCCTCGATCTGCTCTTTGTGCTCCCTCCGCCCTCGTACCGCATAGACAAGGGGCTCCGGTCCCATAGGTGTTCGTGGCGGACAGTTTCCCCCGACACCCGGGATTGCATGTCTAATGTGCAAACCCATAATACGAGAAGGAACTGGCATAGAGTGCGCCCGGCTCAAAAATAATATAACAAACAAACCCTCCTTCACGCTTTGTTCATGAGAAATCAGAAAACTTTGGCAGTGATAAACAAAGGAGATTAAGAGGATGTGATCGTCCTCATTCGGGAGCCGTTCCTCGAAACTTGTCCATCTCAAGAAGTAATTGAGTTGTCTGCTAGCATTCATTGACGAAACATGCATATTCAAAAAAAATAATTATTACCTCTGTTTTTAAAACCAAGAGCTCTGGTACATGTTTAGTTTTTGTTTCCGACTACGGGTATTCAACCTTGCCAACAAAAGCCACGGTTCAAGAGTCTTCACCTTCTTATTAAAGCACCAACTACTGAGAGCATGATTGTCATTCTGAGTGTAATGTGCATTGTCCCAAAGTAGCATTGTCTTTTGCATGATTGTGATATCGTTTATTTTGAAATGATTGTATCTAGTCATCACTTAAACCATGGCGGTGCCCCTGCATTTATGTTTTGCTTCACTAAAGGGGGCAAGCGAGATATCACTTTGTCATATTTGCACATCATGTTCATTACAAATCTATTTGATGTTTCAGTATCATATTGTAAAACTTTCAGTTCTTTGTGATTTTCTCATGAGTCAACTTAATTACTACAGATTCATTGTCTCAGTAAGCTTTTGTCATATGACTATGAATAAGTCCTATATGGTTAATAGCATGTCACCACAGAAATTATTCTTGTTATCATTTACCTACTCGAGGACGAGCAGGAATTAAGCTTGGGGATGTTGATACGTCCAAAACGTATCTATAATTTCTGCTTGCTCCATGCCTCTTTTGGGTGATATTGCTATGATATTTATACACTTCCATACACTTTTGATCATATTTGGACTAACCTATTAACTCAGTGCACCCCAGTGCCAGTTTCTGTTTTCGGCTGTTTTTGTATTTCAGGTTTTCACATTACGAGAACTGCCAGGAAAAATCCAGAAAAAATATATAAAAAATCAGCGTTCCGGAAGCTTCCATGCGGCCGAAGTAGGGCCGGAGGGGACTCACAGGGGCTCCAGGCGACCTGCCCACGCGGCCCCCCCTGGGCCGCGCCGGGGGGTGCCTGATTCCTGAACCCTTTTCTCCAGACGCGATTCCGATCTCCGCCGCCATCGCCATCAAGCTTCGGGGGACCAGAATTCCTGCGCCGGCACCCTGCCGGGACGGGGAAGTGCCCCCAGATTCATCTCCATCGACGTTGCTTCCTCCCTCCATGATGCGGGAGTAGTTCCTCCTCGGGGCTGAGGTTCTTACCAGTAGCTATGTGGTCAATTCTCTCTCCCATGATGTGATCTTCGTTGTGATCATTAGCTATGTTAATCTAGGGTGATCCCATGATATTTCCCCTTCCTCTATGTATTGGATTGATGTACTCACTTGTCTTTATCTAGTATAATCCCCAAGACCAAGGTGACAGCGGTCTATTGGACATGGATTAGAAAAGTATTTTCATGAGTGATTTCCTCTCTTGTGTGTTGATTGAAGATTGAGAGTCTCTTGGTGCTTGTCTTTGACTATCCTTTAGATATGTTGTGGTGATTGTGGGACTCTCTTTGGATGGCCGCGGTGACATTGGGAAATCCTTAGATTGGGAACTACGAACTTTGAGGTGTGCTTTTGTAGCCCTACATAATTCTCGTCCTCTCTTGACCACGAAGGAATGACCTCCGAGTGTGTCCCCTTTGCATGTTTTATGGGAAATATCATGTGATTCGATTATGTTAATGTTGTTGGGAGTTGCCACTAGTGAAAGTATGAAGCCTAGGCCTTGTTTCCACCATTGCAATACCATTTGTGCTCACGTTTACCACTTGTTTGCTTGCTGCACTTTTTATTACATATTTATATTACTTTATTTTGCCATCCATATCACTTGCCATTTAACATCTCTTCGCCGAACTAGTGCACCTATACATCTGACAAGTGTATTAGGTGTGTTGGGGACACAAGAGACTTCTTGTATCTTAGTTGCAGGGTTGGTTGAGAGAGACCATCTTCAACCTCTACTTCCCTGAGTTCGATAAACCTTAGATCATCCACTTAAGGGAAATTTGCTGCTGTCCTACAAACCTCTGCGCTTGGAGGCCCAACATAGTCTACAAGAGTAGAAGCGTGTGTAGACATCAAACGTATCTTGCGATTTCGCGTGTTTTCTCTTCGATATGTTTCTGCCAGGGAATCTTTCAGCTGAATTTAGGTGCCATGGCTTCTCCAAGTTCCCCCAAGGACAAGTTCGTCGTCAACGTCATCAACCCTTACCTCGCTGAGGTGAAGAAGCACCCTCAGGTTGTTCAGATGAAGGACGGCGTCCTTCATCAAGAAGATCTGAAGGGACCTATCAAGGAGGGGAGCATCCAGGCCAGGCTGGAAGAAGTGGAGCAAGAAATCTTCGAGTACAAGAAGATGATCGAGCGTGGTGTCGAAGCTAACTTTGACATCACCAACGAGCTGAAGAACTACTTCCTGAAGGAGATGAAGGAGATGTGGGAAAGAATCACCGCGTCTGAAGAAAGAATTATAGAGCTCCAAGGGAAAATTAATGATCTACATAACCAGAATTGTGAGTATGAACTAAGGTTTATGCGCATGAGTTTGGGTGCTGAATGCGGGATTCAGGAGACGAGCTTCTCATATGAGACTGGAGAACCCCTTCCATGGAAGAGTTTCGCCAAGAACTACGTGATCAACGCCAACAAGGATGATGAGTGAAATCTCCTGGGGTAATGGCATTCCCTTGGCTTGTTCCAAGCTTGGGGGAGTGCCCGGTATCTTTATCTTTACCTTTTGTCTTTTAGAGTCAAGTAGAGTCGTATCATGTCTAGGGAGGTTATCATATGAGATAGGTGTGTGCATTGAGGTCTATCGCTCCTTCGGTGAGGAATTGTATCCGTGAGTGTGGAGTCGTTTATGATGGAATATTAATGAGAAGTTTATCGGTTCCTTTTGCTACACTCGGTATTCTCTTCATGCAATCGACCTTATATGATGATTCTTATGGAGAGTATTGACCTTATGTCAGGTATGGCTATGAAACTTTATTTAATCTTGGCAAACATAGCTTTGGTCATAACAACAAGCATGATTTTCTTAAAGTATCAACATAGCCAAAACCTTTATGTTATTATGCTTGAAGTGTTATGCTGACAAGGAAGACAACTTGATGTGTTATGCTTATTTCAATGTTCATGCTTTATATTGCTTTGCATCTTAGTCATCATCAGTTGTCTGCTCTCTCAAAACCTTTGCTAGCCTAACTCTGTACTAAGCGGTATTCTGCTTGTGCATCCATACCCTTAAAACCAATACCTTCCATATGAGTCCACCATACCTTCCTATTCGTGGTATTCCACTACCACCTCCTAAAGTATATAATTTATGTGTTATCCTTAAATGTTCAAAA
>LR738709.1:32620231-32656867 GCA_902687465.1 Secale cereale | reverse complement strand
TAGAGTCCTGGCGCAGAAAAACTAACGAAAGAAATACTAAACAGACTCCTAAAATCCCGAAATAAATTTTTGCCGTCCTCTAATTATATTTAGGACAAAGTGAACATTTTTCCCGGACCTAAATGCAATTTTGAAAAACGTGTATTTTTCCTATGCAAATAAAATCGCAAATAAAACCAGAAAAATACCAAAAGTGATTTTAATATTTTTCCTCCAATATTTCTGTTATTTTGGAGAAGTCATATTATCTCCGCTCATAATTTGTATGTAGAAATATTATTAGGAGAGAAAAATAATTAGAATCACACTGTCCTCGTACCGGTATTCGAGCGAACTCAAATACGAAAACGTTAAAATTCCCAACTCTCCCCGTAGGTCCTTGAGTTGCTTAGAATATCGAGGAACGCCACAACAAAAATGCAAAGAGCATGTAATGCAATTATGATCTATGTACAACATTCCAAATTGAAAATTTGGGATATTGCAAACCTACCCCCCTTAGAATGAATCTCGCCCTCGAGATTCGACTTGGCTAGAGAACAGGTGTGGGTGGTCCTTGCGTAGATCATCATCTCGTTCCCAGGTGGCTTCTTCCTCGGTGTGGTGACTCCACTGAACTTTGCAAAACATGATAACCTTACTGCAGGTGACTCTGCTCGAAAATTCGAGAATCTTAACAGGCTTCTCCTCGTAGGTCAGATCACTGTCCAACTGAATTGCTTCCAGGGATACTGTGTCTCTAAGCGGTATATCGGCCATCTCCGCATGGCACTTCTTAAGCTGTGAAACGTGAAACACGTCGTGCAATCCTGACAATCCTTCGGGCAATTCCAACTTATAGGCAACCTCTCCCATGTGTCCCAAAACATGGTAAGGTCCCACAAATCTCGGGGCTAGCTTCCCTTTAACTCTGAAACGTTTAACTCCTTGTAGAGGCGATACTCACAAGTACGCTCTATCTCCGATCTCATAGGCTATCTCCTTGCGCTTCGAGTCTGCATAACTCTTCTGCCTGGACTGAGCTACCTTCAATCTATCTCGAATCAACTTCACCTTCTCCTCAGACTCTTTGATCAAATCTGGTCCAAACAACTGTCGGTCTCCAACGTCGTCCCACATTAACGGTGTTCGGCATCTCCTTCCATACAATGCCTCGAACGGTGCCATCTTCAAACTGGCCTGGTAACTGTTGTTGTACGAGAACTCCGCGTAGGGCAAATTATCGTCCCAACTAGATCCATAATCTAGTGCATAGGCTCTCAGCATATCCTCCAAAACCTGATTGACTCTCTCAGTCTGTCCATCTGTCTGCGGGTGAAAAGCTGTGCTAAACTCTAGCCTGGTACCCAAAGTTTCATGTAACTGATTCCAGAACTTTGAGGTAAACTGGGTTCCTCTATCTGATACGATGCTCCTCGGAACTCCATGCAGACATACAATTTGGGTCATGTATATCTTTGCCAACTTTGCACTGGTATAAGTAGTCTTTACGGGTATGAAATGAGCTACCTTTGTTAAACGATCGACTACGACCCAAATCGAGTCATAGCCAGAACGAGTTCTGGGTAATCCCGTAATAAAATTCATACCTAGCTTATCCCACTTCCATTCGGGTATTGGCAATGGTTGTAACAATCCTGCCGGCTTCTGATGTTCTGCCTTGACTTTATGACATACATCACAAACTACTACATACTCCGCAATATCTTTCTTCATACCGGTCCACGAAAAAATGTCCTTCAAATCCAAATACATCTTAGTATTTCCTGGGTGAATCGAATATGGTGAATCATGGGCCTCCTGTAGAATCAACTTCCTGATCTCCGGGTCATTTGGCACATAAATGCGGTCCTCAAACCATAAGGTGTCGTGTTCATCCTCACGAAAACCTTTAGCTCTTCCTTCGCTCATTCTCTCCTTTATAGAGGCAACCTCCTTGTCAGTTTTCTGAGCTTCTCTGATTTTATCCATCAGGGTAGACTGGATCTCCAGGGTTGCTACATAGCCTCTCGGAACTATATCCAAACGTAGTTCTCGTAAGTCCTCGGCTAACTCCTTTGGAAATTCCTCCGTCATTAGGGTATTGACATGGCTCTTACGGCTTAGCGCATCGGCTACTACATTAGCCTTTCTGTGATGATAATGCAATCTAATGTCGTAATCCTTAATGAGTTCCAGCCATCTCCTTTGCCTGTGATTCAGCTCCTTCTGAGTGAATATATACTCCAAACTCTTGTGATCCGTATATACTTCACAATGGTTTCCAATAAGAAAATGTCTCCACGTCTTCAATGCATGCACTACGGCTGCGAACTCCAAATCATGAGTGGCATAGTTCAACTCATGAGGTTTCAGTTGTCGTGAAGCATACGAAACAACTCTTCCTTCCTGCATAAGAACTGCTCCAAGTCCTCGACGTGAAGCGTCGCAGTACACCTCATAATCCTTATGTTGATCTGGCAGAATCAACACAGGGGATGAGACCAACCTTTTATTTAATTCTTGGAAACTGGCCTCACATTCTTCTGTCCAACTGAACTTGGTGTCCTTCTTTAACAACTCCGTCATTGGCTTTGCAATTCTCGAGAAATTCTCAATAAATCTCCGGTAGTATCCTGCAAGTCCAAGAAAACTTCGGATCTCTCCAACTGTTGTTGGTGCTTCCCAATGGGTCACAGTGTCCACCTTAGCGGGATCTACTGCTATTCCTTCTCCAGATATAACGTGTCCGAGAAATCTGACTTCCTTCAACCAAAACTCGCATTTGCTAAACTTGGCATATAACTGATGTTCTCTGAGCTTCTCCAATACCAAACGCAAATGCTCTGCATGCTCCTCTTCATCCTTTGAGAAGAACAATATATCATCTATGAACACCACGATGAACTTATCCAAATACTCCATAAACACTTTGTTCATCAGGTTCATAAAGTATGCCGGTGCGTTAGTCAGACCAAAAGACATAACGGTATACTCGTACAACCCGTACCTGGTGGTAAAGGCCGTCTTAGGTATATCCTGCTCTCAGATTTTCAACTGGTGGTACCCTGATCGCAGATCGATCTTGGAAAATATCTTAGCTCCTTGCAATCTATCGAACAGATCATTGATCATCGGCAGTGGGTACTTATTCTTGATCGTCACTTCGTTCAGTCCTCGGTAATCAACAACCATTCTTAGCGATCCATCCTTCTTCTCCACTAGAAGTACTGGCGAACCCCAAGGCGAAGAACTTGGGCGTATGAATCCTTTATCCAGTAACTCCTTAATCTGTTTCTTTATCTCCTCCAAATCCTTTGCGGGCATCCTATATGGTCTCTTAGAAATTGGCCCGGTGCCTGGCAAAAGTTCAATCAAAAACTCTATATCTCTATCCGGTGGCATGCCAGGTAACTCCTCTGGAAACACATCCGGATAATCCTTCACTACTGGCACTTCCTCCTGAACAACTCCCGTGAGAGAATGTACTTGAGTCCTTATAGGCGAATGCCTAGATACATACTTAATCCTTTTACCCTCCGGGGTGGTGAGCAAAATATACTTGCTGGCACAATCGATGTTCCCTCCATACATCGATAGCCAATCCATACCTAATATCACATCCAATCATTGTGACTCCAGAACTATTAAGTCTGAGGGGAAAGTATGGCGTCCTATGATCAATGGCGTCTGAAAACATCCTTGGTGTGTCATATACTCTGCTCCAGGTGAACTTACTAACATGGGGGTCTTAAGAACTCGGGTGGACATCCTATGTCTATTTACGAATCCCCTTGAAATATATGAATGCGATGCACCAGTATCGAAAAGAACTATTGCGGTAAATGTCTTAACCAAAAACTTACCGACAACAGCATCTGGTTGCTCTTCTACCTCCTCCACAGTCACGTGGTTCATTTGTCCCTTGTTGAACGGGTTGGGCTTCTTTGCGGCGCTTCCATTGCCGTTCCCATTCTTAGCTTCTGGGCATTCATTGGCATAATGTTCATTCTTCCTGCACTTGTAACAGGTGACATGGCTGAAATCCTTCTTGGTGGGTGTGGACGGGGTAGGGCGGCTCTGGTTACCATTTGCTCCATTTCCATTTCCATTCTTGGGGCCATTGTGATTGTGCGAGCTTTCTCCTCCATGGGTATGTTGGAACTGTCCTACCGTTTTAGGGGTAAAACGAGGCTTCTGCTGAGCTCCAGACTTATACTTTCCTTGTCCATACTTCCTCTTGCGACTTTCAATCTGCTGCTGCTTCCGTTCAATCATTAGGGCGCGGTCAACTAGCTCCTGGTAGTTATTGAAAGTGGCCACCATCAACTGTACACTCATCTCATCACTCAACCCTTCCATGAATCTCTCCTGCTTAGCGGCATCTATGGCCACATCATCTGGGGCATAACGAGATAGGGTACTAAACTCATCCACGTACTGGGCCACAGTACGGTTGCCTTGGCGCAAATTGCGAAACTCCTGCTTCTTTATACTCATAGCTCCAGTTGAGACATGGGCGGTACGAAAAGCTTGCTGAAACTGATCCCAAGTCACATTGGCTATGGGAAAAGTGGCTGTGTAATTCTCCCACCATGCTACGGCTGGTCCAGACAACTGGTGTGCGGCAAATCGCACCTTCTCAGCGTTAGAGCAATTTGCGGTGGTCAAATCCCTTCCAATCTTGCGTAGCCAGTCATCAGCCACTATTGGTTCGATGTTGCTAGCAAACACTGGTGGTTGCAACCTTAAGAAACGTGTCAGGTTCTCCACGGGTGGTGGTGGTGGAGGGTTGTTGTTGTTGTTCCGGTTGTTCTGAGTGTTTTGGACAAGTAGTTGCATCAGGGTGTTCTGCTGTTGGATCAACTGGGTGAGCTCAGGGGGAAACTCGAATCCGGGCTCACGTCTTGGAGGCATCTAATGGGTGTAGAGGGAAGAGATTAGAACAGAAATGAGGTCTAAGGGAAAATCACTACCCATATGCACATGAGGCAAACACACAATTCATCACACCAAAATCAATTTCAAACAAGGGTTTACACGGATCTAATCGTTACAAAAAGTGTTCTAAGTCTTCTAAGTGGAAAAACTACTAGTCATGGGAAGGTCTTCTAGAAAATTTGATCGATAGAGGATTCCATGATATCCGCTCCAGCTTCATCTTCATAGTCTTCATCTTTGCTATCATCAGGTTCCGAATCCATGTCGTCAATGATGATGTAGTCTTCCGGTGGAATCTCCTTGGGTTCTTCTTCCTCTTCTTCTTCTTCAATGTGTATCCCTAACTTCCATGTCAAGTCATCATTCTTCTCCACAAGTATTAGCATCTCCTCCTCGTATCCGTCGCGCGTAGACTTGAGTTCCTCTTCTAACTCCAAGTTTCTGTTTAGTGCTTTCTTCAAATCTATCATCCCTGCACACTTCTGGTGCTCCTGGCGAGGAATAGGATGGTTCAACTCCTGGATGAAGGCTGCAATGGATCTATCCTTCCGGGTGCTGATCATATCCCAATTCTCATCTCGGCGTCCACAAATTTGGTAGATGGTGTCCTTTAGCTCTTGCTTATAGACTTCTCAAATCCTTCCCATAGCGATGTGGGCTGCCATGCTCCTGCCTAGGCTCCATGTAGGCGCATTAAAAGAAAATGCTACGAGTGCGGTGACGGACTTGAACGTCCTTCCTGGAACTTGGGCTTGAATCAACCAACTCTCCTCTTCAGGTAGAGTGGCATTGTAGGTTCCGGTGAAACTTGGTAGTCCAATGTTTAGATATCTGGTGACTTCCTTTAGGTGTCGTCCAAATGGTGTATCTTCATCAGGTTGCGTGAACTTGTTCTTTGCATCCACCATCCTAAAAGAGTAGAAAAGATGAGGAGTCAGAAAAGAGAAGAGTGAATAGTGCTCTAGGGTCTGTCTTAGTGGTCGTGTCCAACAGTTAGTGTGTGCTCTGATACCATTTTGTAGCGACCAGACCTCAAACAGTCTGATCTCTGTGCATCAGTGTCATCCCTGGATCAGTAATGCTGACACGCACAGTACTTGAAGGATTTATAACAGAGTAGCAATCACACACTTATTACATCAATAGTTCCAACGATGAACTTATTACAATAAAAATGGCTTAAGGTCATCTAACACGATAACAACGGAAGGCTTGGAAGATAAGTGAGTCCATCAACTCCAACGGCATCACTGAGTATAGAACCACGACCTAATAGGCACCTTACTCGTCGTCTGAAAAGTTTGCAACATGAACGTTGCAGCCCGAAAACGGGTCAGCACATGGAATATGCTGGCAAAGTAACACAAAGAGAGCAATAAAAGTAAAACTATACTATTTGCAATATGGCTGGTGGAAAGCTCTATGGTTACAGTTTTTGCGTAAAGCCAATTTTTCCCTACTTCAAAGAAATAGATTTTAATTAACTATCATGGTAGTTGAAACATCGTTGAGAAGATAGACATCCTCTCGACCCTAATTAAAAATCATCCTTAAACCCAACAATATTAATTAGAGTAACATGATGAGATTCACATGATATCCAAGTACTAGATACTCAAGACGTTCGTAACCGAGGACACGACTAATCATGATCAGTTTGTACACTCTGCAGAGGTTTGTGCACTTTTCCCCACAAGACTCGATCACCTCCGTTTGGTTTCTCGCACTGCATGGTTTTGAGAAACGGATGACCGAGACACAGTCTTTCTGAAGAGGTCCCCTTAACCAGATAGATAGGCCGGTACACTTACAATCCCTCTACATCAGCTAGCCCATCATGGAAAGGTTTCCCACAACTTACTCAACTATGCCAGAGCCCATATTGGCATGTGGCTGCACACGGAAGTTTCTAGTATGAATAATCTCATGATCCCTTTGAGCCTGGGTGGCGGTCCAAAAGAAAAACAGGCAATCGCTGGAATACCCAGGTGCCTCAATCCACCCAGATGTGTGTTAAAGTTGCCACCTTAAGTTGAACCTTTAATTAACAAACTCACATCTGTCATGGATACACTCACCCAATCCACGTCTACGAGCATAGCATGGCCTAATAGAAAACGTAGAAGTAACTCCCAAAGGTTTAAATGAAATGCAGGTAATAGGTACTACCTCAATCTACTTCCCAGCCCCACAAGTTAAAAGATCCTACTCATGCAATGTGTGAGGGTTTGACTAATGCAATGAAAACTGGGTAATTGGAAAGTATGATCAAAGTGTTACTTGCCTTGCTGATGATCCGCAAAACCTAGAGATTCAAAGTAGCAAGCGGCGCACTCCGGGTACTCTATCGCAATCAAACAAGCACACAATAAGTACATAACTAATGCATGGGTAAAACTCAAATAAGAGATCTAACCAGAAAGTTCAACTTAAGAACTCCGGTTTGCAAAAAGAATCAACTCGAAAGAAGCAACGAAACTCAAACTGCGAAAGAAACGAGCTCCGGTTTGCTAATTGGCCTAAGATCAAATTTTACAGTAGCCAAAACCTTGTTCAAGTTGGTTAAACGTAAATAGGGCATCGAGACGAAGATCTGTGATTTTGAATCACCTGATTCCGACTCTTGAGCGAAAAGAAAAACGAAAAACAAGATCAGGGCAGATATCGCGATCGGAATAATCGCGGATAAATACCCCAAAAAAAACGGACGAACAGGCTAACGAACGAACGTTCGCTGTCTGCGGCTAACGGACGAAAAGCGTTCGTTAAAACGAACGTACGGACGAACGTCCGCAAAATAACTAAACCGACGAAAAACCGAACCGATCTAATCTAAATAAAAAAACAGATCTACGGTTTACGAAAACCGATC
The DNA here is from genome assembly GCA_902687465.1 of Secale cereale. Taxonomy (NCBI): domain Eukaryota; kingdom Viridiplantae; phylum Streptophyta; class Magnoliopsida; order Poales; family Poaceae; genus Secale; species Secale cereale. The sequence goes on along the minus strand of LR738709.1, from coordinate 32,649,075 downwards.
GGTTCTTAAAAAAACTGACAACTACCTCGTAACGACGAACTCTGGCGAGACGACGGGTCCGGCGGCGGTCTGTCCAGCAGCGGAGCGGCGGCGGTGGGGTGGCTGCGAGGCGGTGGCACGGTAAGGCAGCGGCGCGGGCGGCGGCGAGCGGTGCGGTGGCGCGGCGCAGGCGGCGGTGCGGCGGTGATCCGGCAGCGCGGCGGCGGCTGGGGCGGGCTAGGGTTAGGCGGCGGCGGCTGGGCTGGTTTGGGCCGGGGCGGCGACTTATAAAGCCGGAAGTCCTGGGCCAACACGACTCTAAGTCGGTTGCCTCTTTTTTTTTAATAGAGTCCTGGCGCAGAAAAACTAACGAAAGAAATACTAAACGGACTCCAAAAATTCCGAAATAAATTTTCACCGTCCTCTAATTATATTTAGGACAAAGTGAACATTTTTCCCGGACCTTAGTGCAATTTTGAAAAACGCGCCTATGCAAATAAAATCGCAAATAAAACCAAAAAAATACCAAAAGTGATTTTAATATTTCTCCTCCAATATTTCTGTTATTTTGGAGAAGTCATATTATCTCCGCTCATTATTTGTATTTAGAAATATTTTTAGGAGAGAAAAATAATTAGAATCACACTGTCCTCGTACCGGTATTCGAGCGAACTCAAATACGAAAACGGTAAAATTCCCAACTCTCTCCGTAGGTCCTTGAATTGCTTAGAATTTCGAAGAACGCCACAACAAAAATGCAAAGAGCATGTAATGCAATTATGATCTATGTATAACATTCCAAATTGAAAATTTGGGATGTTACATTTGTGGACCTCTGCAACCACATTTCATCGACACTATAGCACCAACCACCATGCAGTACTGCAGAGATCTCCACCTGTTACCACAACGCTCACGACTAGTTTCTTGTTCTGTGGGATTTGCCATGGCCATTTAACAATACACGACCGTTTATATTTCAAACTTTCGATAAATGTGTTTATAGTGGGTGGTGAGATAAGCGACTAACCAACGGTAATCAAATCTACCATCCGGTAACCAAATCCTTGGGCGCCATGCAAGGCCATCTACCTTCCACGTTTTTTATTTCTTTGCGAATGAATTCTTTCATTACTCAAGCATCAGAGAATACAATTCGTCCCACAAGTGCCAAAACATCTTCCGGACCAGAGCCTAGCCAAACCAAAGTTCGGCGTTGCAACCTACCAAAATTTGGCAAGGCATGACTAACCCTATTACAGCTCCGGCGAATATGACTAATGCAAGAATTCCTTTCTCCCAAACTACTAATGATCTCTCTGATAATGAAAGCATATTTAGATTTGTTGCTATTCCCTCTCTTAATCATATTGACAGGCCCTAAACAATCAGACTCCACATCTATTGGTAAGATGCTCTACTGAAGGGCCAAAGAAATTCCCTCACTTATTGCAAGTAACTCTGCCTCTAGCACATCATCACATGCATAGAGGAATCTGCAAGCACTGAAAACAATTTCTCCTTCGTGATCCCTTAGGATCATTCCGGCTCCCGCAGTAGAGCCTAGGACCGAGGCATCCGTGTTGGGTTTGACTCTGCCCACTGCTGGAGCGGACCAAGAACATCCCACTTCATCAACTCTGTATATGTCCTGATCGCGAATCTGAAGACATGCAGCTTACATTTTTCCTTCCACTAAAGCATCACTTGAGCATATGTGAATGGAGTTTAAGGATGACAGATAGCTGGACAGGAAGCGCACCGAAGCATCCACGGGCGATGGTTGTTTTGCATGCACAATTTCGTTACGCACATACCAGATTCGCCAGAATAGCATCATGATCTTAGCTCTCTCCTCTTCATGCAGTTTCGACAGGGGATGAAGGAACCAATCACGACCAACATGTACAATGCTTAGACGGTCCGGCAATGTCCATTCCTTCGCCATGGCCTTCCATAGGAACGCAGCATGATTACAAGTGCAAAAACATGGAACGAGTCCTGATCCTCCGTACCACACACAGGGCATGTACCTGAGACTTCCAAGTTCCTTTTCACTTTATTTGTCCAATTTGCTAGCGAATCTGTAGCTAATCTCCAAGCAAAAGACTGAACCTTTGGTGGTACAAAACTTTGCCATATAAATTTCCATGCTTCTCTTGTTCCATCCGGCCGGGAACTTGTACAGACCTCACAAGGATTTGAGCTACCTTCCACGTGTTGATATGCATTTTTAACTATACAACTATCAAATACAATATAATATGCATTTTTTGCTTTAGTTAATGCATCATCAATTCCAATATTCATGTTTCATAAAATCTAATCTCTTGAAACATGTTGCAACTGATTCGCGCAATAACACGCGGTGTGTCATCTAGTTTAAAACTGCTTTTTAGATATCCAAATTTTAGGCTTGTTGTTGGAGATGCTAACCAACAAGCGGTATAACCTCCAAAATGACCAATATTAGCTAGATTATCAGCTATTCAATTTTGATCACGGACTAATTTCACAGGAGTAAACTCTTGTAATGTCAGGCGATGCTTGATTTCACTCATCAAGTGTCCATAGGCAAATTGATTGAGCGTGTCGTTAAAAAATATTCACTGAAATTCAAAAAATATTCATTCTTTTGAAATCGCGAACATTTTTCCAACAACTGTTTTTGAATTCAGTGAACATTTTTTGAAATCCTGATTCTGAGAATCAGATGTTTTCTCAAAATCTCGAAACAGTCAAGACTTTCTCACCAAAATAAAAATAAAATCGAAACATTTTTTTAGGCAAAAAAAAGAGGGGAAACAGTTGAGACGCGAAGCACACGCAACCGGGCCGGGCCTTGGGCCCTATCCAGGCAGCTACGTTTATAATCCGTTCCACCTTCCATATAGGAGTACGTACCTCGAAATAAATAAATAAAAGTCCGAATTCCCCACAGCCGCAACCGCGAGCAGAAATCCCTAACCTCTCCCGACCCAACTCGCCAAGGAACCCTAGCTAGCGTGTTGATGGCGTCGACGGAGGAGCAATTCTTCCTTGGATCGAGGAGCCTTTCATATGACGGCGCCCACCACCCCGACGATTGCGCCGATTGGGATTACCCGGAAGACCCCGGCGACCGGCGGAACGGGGTGGAGGTTGCCGAGCTCCATCACCAGCCGGCGCGTATACATCTCCACTCTTCCCATGTTGTTCATGCCTCACTGGAATTCATCTTGTTTCCGCCAACTCAACGATCGAGTTGTTGCAGCAGATTCGGATCCATGTGAAGTCGCCAGGCGTGCCTTGGACCGCATGTTCCCGCGGGAGGAGGACGCCTGGAGCACCTGGAGCGCACGAGAGGAGGGCAGTGATGACGACGTTGATGATGAACAAGGTACCCAATTCCCCCTACAGACGTGTTCCATAGATAATTAACTGCCCCTGGGTCCTTGATTTACATTGATTGATTCTCTATATAGGAGGGGAAGAAGTCGATGACTGTGGCACACAGGAGGGCATCGATTATGAAGACGACGACGGCGACAATTGCCAAGTGATACTACCCGAGACAAACTGTCCAGGTAGCTGCTGATTCTTAGGGTTGAAACTTGGCGTGCGATATTATTATAGCATAGGTAGACCGCCTGTCAAATTTCGTCGCATTCAGAATTCGTTTGATAGCCCAACCGTTAAATCTATAGCGGCACTATAGCCGGATAAACGTCGGACGTTTCGGTGTTCCGAAACTGCCGCTGGGCCTCTCTCTCTCTTCTCTCGTCTCCGCCCGATGCCTTCTACCAGCCCAGTTTTACCCCCTCGACTGCACGCCCGAAACTGCCCCGAACCCGAACCGGTCTGTCAGTACCGATGGGTCCGGATCATCCCCAAACATCCCTAAAACATCTCCGTTTTCTTATTTGGGCCACCTAACCTATTTAGTTCGGACCATCCGATTTCGATCGGAGGGACCAAATGAAGCTAAACTTAACCCACTTCTATATAAACAGTACAACCCTAAAACCTAAGGCGCTTGTCCCATCAGTCTCGTCCCCGCCGCCACTCCTCCAAATCCTCTCTGGATCCCCTCCCAATACAGCAACCAATCCACCCACCTCGTCTTCAGCGCCCGACCAACCGGCCACCTCCGACCGTGCCTCCTCTGGTTTTCCCTCGTCCACTAACAGGAGCTGCAGCATCGTCGCCCGCTCCCTCCTCGTTCCAATCGAGAGGAGATTGAGCCCGAGCCCCTGCATCCTTCGACCGCATCAAGTCCCGCCGTCGCCCTGCCAAGTTCCCCTGCTGCTTCTCCGTTTCACGTCGCCGTCGACCGGAGCCTCGAGCGCCGCCCTTCCCAGGCTGCTCCGGCGAGCCCGCCTGTCCGGCCGCCTCCTCACCAGGCCAAAGTGTAATGCCGAGGATGGGACTATACCTCCTACGTGTCGAGGCACGACTTAAAGGTATAAGCCCATTCTGGAATGATCTCAAGTTCGGTATCTTTGCACGACTCATGTAAAAGAGGGATTAAATTGCAAAAGGAGATAGTTGGCTTACACTCGCCACTTCACACAATACATTACATAAGCAAAGCATCATCCAAAACATCACAGCCCATCTAAGAGTAAGATCCAAAAGACAAGATACCAAACATAACGTTAAGCCACAGGTCTAGATCGAGTCCTAGTAGAAACCACTACTGATCGTCGAACGCGTCACAAGCATACGGCCAAACTCTTCATGGAACTCCCGGAAGTTCTGATCCAGCTCCTGCTTCAAACCCGGCTGAACCTGCATCTAGTGTTGTAGTATCTGTGAGCCACGAGGACTCAGCAATCCCGTAACTATGGGTATCAAGACTAGCAAAGCTTTATGGGTAGGAAGAGGTAAAATGGTGAGGTTGCAGCAGCGGCTAAGCAATATATGGTGGCTAGCTTACGAGTACTAGAATAAGATGAGCATCTACGCAAACGGTCGCAAAAGTAGTGATCGCTAAAGATCCTGAACTACATACGAATCAAACATAACCCCACCGTGTTCTCTTCTCAAAGTGAAAAGAGACAGTCACGGTTACTCACACAGTTGTGTGTTTTACTTCGGATCCTCTGTCAAGTTTTCTACAACCGGACATCAACAAATTCCAATCTGCCACATAACTGCGGGCACGGCTTTCAAAAAATTATAACCCTGCAGGGGTGTCCCAACTTAGCCCATCACAAGCTGTCACGATTAGCTGAAGTGATAAATATAATATCATCACCCCTTATCTTAGGGAAATCCGATCAGGCTCGCCATCCCGGTGCACAAGACATTTCGACAATGGTAAAACAAGTCCAGCAAGACCTCCCGGCGTGCCGACACCCTGATGGTAGCCGCGCGCATCTCGTCTCAGGCCACGTCCGGATGAGCGCTACATACAGTAACCGAAGATCCCAGATAACTGGGTGGCACCGCAAATGGCTCTAGTTTGGGACCAACACCATCAGCACTGGCCCCCCCTGTTATGTAGAATTAAGAACCCGGGGACATGACCCCCTATGCAATTAATTAATTAATTAAGTTATTATTATGAGCAAATTAAAACCAATGTTGGGCCTTGCTGGAGGAGTTTTATTCAAAGTCGAACTGTCAAGGGGTCCCCGTCCACCCATCGTGTAAAGAACGCAAAATCAAGGAACATAATGCCGGTTTATCGGCGCCTAAGGTGGCATGAGTGGGAACAAAACACCAAGCAAAAGGCCAAGCCTTCCACCCATGCCCAGTATATAGGTGTGTTAATAATAATAATAGATATTGTGATATTCCAACAACAAGTTCCCACCTGGAACGATCTTCATCTTCACCTGCAACTAACAACGCTATAAGAGGGGCTGAGCAAGCGGGTAACATAGCCAAACAGTGGTTTTGCTAGGAAGGTGTCACGGTTAGAGGTTTCATGGCAACAAGGAGAGGCTGACATAAAAGATGGGTAGCGCGACATGTAACGATAGCATCGAGACAGGCAATGGTAGTAAAAGTATCCAAGGGTATGATCATCTTGCTTGGGATTCCGCAAGGGAGAAGAACAGATCCATGAAGTAGACGAAGAAGAAGCCTCACAACTCCGGAACGAAACCGAAGCTAACAAGAGAAGCAACCGGAAAGTAGCAAACAACAAGGTAAACACACATATCATAACCATGGCATACGATGCACATCCAAGTATGATGCATGTCCGGTTTAATTATGCATGGCATGGCAAAGTGCACAAACAAATACTACAAGTTAAGTGGAGCTCAATATGCAACGAGTTGCATATTAACTGAACACCACATGTTATTTATTTAGTTGACTCTCGTTTATTTACAAGACAAGATTAAATGTTTTTAACATAGCAAGAGGTGAATCAAAAGTAAACTACCTATCTAGGCAATTTAAATGAGGCCGGAAATAACAACAACAATTCCGGAAAATCCCCATGAGCATGTTTAGCAATTATTAAAGCAACAACAATTAAACATTTTAAATGTTCTTAACATGATGCGGATGACATGATCAAGTTTTATGCAATTTTTATTAAAAGTTGACATGAAGATGATAAGGAGTATTGTCACCGTGGTGGAAAGAAAAGGTGCCACGGCAACGATCCGAAAATGATGCAACGGCAACATCTCGGTTCCGGTAACTCGTTGGGAGACCGGTGCAAAAGAAAAGATGGCGTGAGCGAGCAGAACAAGATGGAAGGTGGGGTGATCCCGTCACCGGGTTCCCACGAGTCGGCGACGAGGCAACCGAGGAGCATGACAAAAGATGATACGGGCATGGAGCACACAAGGGAAACATTTCATACAACACAAGCAAACGTTCTCGGGTCATCGTCTCGGGGTTATACCTTCGGAACATTCGTTCTCGTAGGGGGTTCAAGATCGTCGAGGGACGTAGTGGAAGTAGTCGTTCTCGCAACTCGTAGAGGAAGTAGTCGTTCACGTTGGCGTTCGGGTATCCGTAGATGTTCGGGTCGTCGTGGTACTCATGTTGGTGTAGTGGAACTTGACGCATCGGAGAGGAACTTGACGTAGTCGAACTTGGCGTATCCGAAGGGGTACTTGGCGGTTTGTAGTGGTACTTGGTGCATCGTCGTGGTACTTGGCGATTCCGGAAACACGGTAGATGAACTTGACGGTCCTCGTCGTCCTGGTGCTTGGCGATCCAAGGATACTTGCTGGACCAAAACAAAACACCGGGCCGACGGAAGAAGCACAACAGCAGTAAGGAGGCGAGACAAGTGGCCGACTTCGGCCTTGGCGATGAGGCTGCTCGAGGGCTCGGCCCTGCAGCCTTGGCGCTGGACTAAGGATGGCCGCGGCGAGCTGGTGGGAGACGGCGACCGGGACCTGCTGGAGGTGCTCGAGGGAACTCGAGGAGGAGGTCGGGGAGCAGTGGCGCTGGGACGTCGGGGTGCTCGGGGGCTCCTGCAGCCTCTGGCCGGCGGCGGCTTCGTGGAGGAGGGAGCGGGGTGCCAGGCGCGGGGTAGGAGGAGGGAGAGGCGCGGCGGCCTGGGCACTGCGGTCTTGGCTCGATCTGGCGCGGAGGGGAGGAACGAGGAGGCGCGCGGGGATGGGAGGAGCTCGGAGTTGGCTCCTGGCCGGGCAAGCGCTCGAGGGGATGCGAGGTGAGCAAGCGGGGAGATGGGGTGAGATGGGATCGGGAGATCGAGAGAGCGAGAGGGACGAGGCTGCGGCACTGGGATGGGACGAGGGGAACGGGGTAGGTGCGGGCTAGGGTTTGGGAGAGAGGGAGAGAGGCTGCGGGCCTGGAGGCCAGATGGGCCGGCTGAGGGGGGAGGTTTGGGCTGCTGGGAGGCCTAGAGGCCGGCGGCTGGGCTCTCCCTGCCCCTCTCTACTAATTAAAGAAAAACAGAGATCTAAACAGAGAGAGAAAAGGAAAAAAGGCATATGCGGAAAAAATTTACACGAGAGGGTAATTTTCTCGGGCCCATAAAATGAGCGCGGTCCGAGAAAAATAGAAAAGGCATGAACGAAAAAAAATTATAATTCAAACATATTTGAATTTAATTCAAATGGGTTTGAACTAAGACTTGATTTTTGAAGTGTCCAAAAATGTTGAGGATTTTTGGAGGAACCTCGATAAATGGGAAAAAGAATTATAGACAAGGAAAGGGGTGAAACTGAAGCAACAGAGGTCTGGAGAATAATTGCAAGTGTGTTGGGTTAATTCCAAACAAATGGAATATTTGTAATATAGCTCCCTAAATAGTGGGAGGATATGTTATAAAGAGAAGTCATCCTTCCCTCGATTTAAATGGATCGAAGATCCACATGATTTATTTAAGTTGAGATGCAAAATTAAAGACATGATGGCATGATGACATGATGCAAAGCAAAAATAAATAACACAAGCACAAAGAAACACACGGAAGAACCCGGAACATCTGGAATCTTCTGGAATCTTCTGGGACGTCGGTCTTCGGGCGTCACAACTCTCCCACACTAACAGAGGATCTTGACCCGAGATCCTAGAGATGGCATCGGATAGAAACGAAAAAGGAAGAGGTAAAACAAAGTTGCTTCTTGGACAAACGAGTGAAACCACGAACCTGAGAGGTAGAACAATCTTGAAAGAAAGAATAGAATGGAGATGAACAAATATGAAAACTCCGTTAGAAAGAGTAACAAGGAGTATTATGAGAACCTTGAAGGTTGAAAGACATGAAACAAGAGCTTACGAACCAAAAGAATATGAAACCGCAATGGTATAACCAAGGAATAAGAATGACAGAATTTGGACAGCACTCCGACTGAAAAAATGTAGGGAAATGAACAAGAACTTGAGGAGATGGAATGATACTTGAAGAAATCGACAGCATATTGCCTCTGAAACAATTGAAAGGATGGCACAAGAGGTAAGAAAGATTTCATTCAGCACTCCGGTTTAAAAGAGATGCAAAACTTGATAAAATGGGAGAACTAGAAATATGTCAACTTATGACCTTTTGTTAGTGACCCTGGAAGAATTGGTCATAGATCTATGACCATTTCAGACCAATTGGTCAAAAGCTGTTCGGGGGGCTCCAAACCCTAAACTATAACGACCATTTTGGTCAGAAAGGTCATAATTTCCTTACACGAAATGGTCACAAAGCAGATAGCACTGGTTCGCTGCCTTATTTCTAGCTGTTCATGACCAATATAGATGGTCATAACCTTGAAAATTGTGGTGGGTTGCTACGACTAGGCGCCACCTCATCAGTTTTGCCTATGTGTCATGTCCATGTGGCAGTTTTTGCCCTAGGTTGTGAAGCAACCTATATTTCTGTCATTCCCAAAATTCCCCAAAAAATCTCATAAATTCTTTGGGTCATATCTTCGTCAAATATGTAAAAAACCTTCCTTGCCTAGTTCAAAAATAATTCAGAAATATTCATTTTCCTATTCTGTTCAAAAAAACACTTTGTGAAGGAAGTACCACTTTGGCATGTCCAAATGGTATCCATTTTCTACAGTGCTTTCCTATGCCCAAATAACTATCCTCCACCAAATGCCAGCTCAATCCATTCATTATTTTGAGCCCATCTTCAACATTCGTATTTATTTCCAGTGTGGTACTTTGCAAAGCAAGTACCACCTAGACTCCTCCTTTTGAGCTGAAAATTTGTGTCTTCTTAGTAACTGATCATCCTCAACCAAAACTCACGCCCATTAGCCATGTGCATTTTCCGTACTGCTAATCAAACACTTGGCTGCTAATTCATGTTTGAGCATCGATCGGTCTCCTCGTGAGAATCTTATGTTGTAATTTTTTTCCTAGCACCTACCTGGGGAGTGGCCAACCCACTAGACATGCCTAGGCCGCCCAGAACACATGGCAACGCCACAGTCACGCGGTGACCACGCAGCGGGCATGCGAGTTTACGCGCTCTAGAGTTGGGGCCCTCGACCACCGCCCAAACCTAGACGTATCGCCACCAAACCATGTATTTATGATTAAATAGGTACTTATGTACCTAGAAATGATTTTTGAAAAAAATAAATAGCAAACTATGAGGCAGCCGCAATTCAAATTTGACCCGCTTCCAGCTGAATTGGCGGAAATTTGTCTTTTTCACGAGAGGTGGATCAAAACTTTTTACACCCAACCATTTTGTCAATTATGCATTAAATATGTCCTAGTATTTTAGAAAAATGATTTGGTCAAATTTTGCAACAATTATTTGGGAGGTCCTTCACAAAAAAACCTCCTTTTGGGCACTCGAAAAATGGAAAATGATTTTTTCGTCCAAAGAAAATGAAAACTTCCTTAAGCAATATTGTTTGCCATTCCAAGATGCACCCTTGTGCACAATATGAGATCATTTGAACAAACTATGCTATGAATGTGGCCATAGGATTGATCATTTGGCTTGAAAGCCATGAATCTTCACGCATGATAGCTCATTTCTGAGAACACTTTTTTAAAAGAATTGCCGTATTACAAGTTTATTATTTTTCCTGGTAACTTGGTCATATATAATGACACCATGCGAAGGTGTTCCAATTTTTTGATTTTTTTATGCCCGTTTCAAAATGCGGTCAAAATGGCGGGAATGACCGTTCCTAGCTAGTGGTTGAATCTTGGTATTGTTTTTGGTGTTTCTCTGATTAAATAGATACTTATGTACCTAGAAATGATTTTTGTAAAAAATAAAGAGCAAACTACAAGGCAGCTACAGTTCAAATTTGACCCGCTTCCAGCTGAATCGACTGAAATTTGTCTTTTTCACGAGAGGTGGATCAAAACTTTTTACACCCAACCATTTGGTCAATTGTGCGTTAAATATGTCCTAGTATTTTATAAAAATTATTTGGTCCAATTTTGCAATAATTATTTGGGAGGTCCTTCACAAAAAACCCTCCTTTTGGGCACTCGAAAAATGGAAAATGATTTTTTCGTCCAAAGAAAATGAAAACTTCCTTAAGCAATATTGTTTGCCATTCCAAGATGCACCCTTGTGCACAATATGAGATCATTTGAACAAACTATGCTATGAATGTGGCCATAGGATTGATCATTTGGCTTGAAAGCCATGAATCTTCACGCATGATAGCTCATTTCTGATAACACTTTTTTAAAAGAATTGCCGTATTACAAGTTTATTATTTTTCCTCGTAACTTGGTCATATATAATGACACCATGCGAAGGTGTTCCAATTTTTTGATTTTTTTTGAATTTTTTATGCCCGTTTCAAAATGCGGTAAAAACGGCGGGAATTACCGTTCCTAGCTAGTGGTTGAATCTTGGTATTTTTTTGGTGTTTCTCTCATTAAATAGATACTTATGTACCTAGAAATGATTTTTGTTAAAAATAAAGAGCAAACTACAAGGCAACTACAGTTCAAATTTGACCCGCTTCCAGCTGAATCAGCGGAAATTTGTCTTTTTCACGAGAGGTGGATCAAAACTTTTTACACCCAACCATTTTGTCAATTGTGCATTAAATATGTCCTAGTATTTTAGAAAATTGATTTGGTCAAATTTTGCAACAATTATTTGGGAGGTCCTTCACAAGAAAACCTCCTTTTGGGCACTCGAAAAATGGAAAATGATTTTTTCGTCCAAAGAAAGTGAAAACTCTCTTAAGCAACATTGTTTGGAATTCCAAGATGCACCCTTGTACACGATATGAGATTATTTGAACAAATATTTGGTTGATCCTTTGCAAAAAAACTCATTTTGAGCACGCAAAAAATGAAGAATGAAGTTTTCATGAAATAACTTATCTTTAGTCGATTACGACCAATTTAGATGGTCAAAAAGTCTTCAAATTGCTTGCTGCGTTTTGATTGGTCCAGGAGGATATCACGCGGATCATGCCTCACACACCGTCGGATGCTCCCGTATCCAACGGCAGCCCTCACCCCTCACCCTCTCACCCACGCCCCCACTCCCCACCGTACCCGCAGCCCACACCCCCACCCCTCACCCTCTCACCCACGCCCCCACTCCCCACCGTACCCGCAGCCCCCGTTCCAATCCTGCACCCGCACCCGCACCCGCTCGCCGAAACCCTAGCCGCCGCCGCCCTCGCACCTTGGCCGACCCTCAGCCCGTCGACGGCGAGGAGCCCTCAGCCCGTCGCCTGCCCTCTCCCCATCCCCTCCACCAAATCCAAAATATCACCGTCTCCGCCCTCTCCCCATCCCCTCCACCAAGATCGCACCAACCACCTCGATGGCCACCATCATCGAGCTGGATCCGCGCCTCGTCACGCGGCCTCGTCTCCCTTCCGTGCTGCCACTCCAGACCAGAGAGGCCGCGCGCGATGCTCCTCCTCGCCCCCTCCGCCGCTGGCCAGACGTGGGTGCCCCGTCCAGCAGTCGCCCCGCCACTCCAGCGCCGCCTCCTCGCGGTGCGACGCGGTCGCGTGTGCGTGCCCCGATGCGCCGGCGGCGCTCCTCCTCCTCGCCCCGACGGGGGAGATCACGGCCGCCTCCGCCTCCTCCGCGGCGCCCGGGGGCGCCGGCGCGGCGGTGGAGAAGAAGCGGGACAAGTCGTCGCTCATGCTGCGGGAGCGCGGGCGCTTCAACCCGGCGCGGTACTTCGTGGAGGAGGTCATCTCCGGCTTCGACGAGACCGACCTCTACAAGACCTGGGTCCGCGTAAGCCTTCCTCGCCCTCGCTCCCTTCCTTCCTGGCTCCTCCTAGTGTCTTCGCTAGCTGCTTGTTCCATATTAGATTTGATTAGATTAGATTAGGTGGAGAACATGTCCTGGAGGATCTGGAACTTCGCTGAAAGCACCTTATAAGTCACAGCTAATAGGGATCAAACCCCCCTCAGAACTCCCGGGCATGTTTAGAAATCGAGAAGATTTTGCAAAATTTTGAGCACCCATTTGGTTTAACTGAAACTGAATCAGTCAGACTTATGAGGTAACACTAAAGCTTACATCAGTTAAAACTGAAGCTTACAGCAGTTAAAACTGAAGCTTTACAGCAGTTAAAACTGAAGCTTACAGCAGTTAAACTTCAGTTAACTGTGTATTTAAAAAAAACTTCAGTAAACTGTAGCTGTTGTCGGACACTGAACAGGGGAGCCCTTGGTCTTTGAGGGCCGTTGATCTTTCACAAGTGGAGCGCATCCTAGCCCCCTGGTAGTTGTCCCCGATTTTCGTATCAACTTTATTTACTCTCTAATTAGCAGCACTGCTGGTGCCAAACTATTGGGGGGCAGTTCACTGCTGGTGCCATCCAAACTAATTATAGTGTAGTTGTTGGTTACTGATTATGATGTACTAGGGAATAATATTTGGGCTCACATATTTGAATCTGTTCATGGTCATATCTATACACATATATACTCTCTTGTACAATACATTGCTAGATCACTCACTAGGCATTATATAATACTACTAGGAGATATGGGTGAGGGACTGAAAGGATGATATGCTTCCATGAATTTATTTGTAAGAAGTTTTTCTTGGCTGTGTACAAATCAGCCCAAATATGTGAGCCTCGGTTCTGAAAACTAGAGAGTTCACATATGGGTAGACAAACTGTGATTTAGGATATGTTAAACAGAAATCTTTATAAGACCGAACTATCAATTCACCATGACTTCACTTTGTCCTTTAATTTAATATGGTTAGAACTGCCATGGGTTGTTCGGTAGTTGGGGCATTAAGAAATAGTATGTTGGATGTTTGGCCTTGCATACCGCAAGCTACATCTTGGATGTCTAGGCATCAAGATGAACCTAGGTGAAAGTTTATCTTCCATATGTCTCTCGTATTTCAGACCCTACATAGTGAAACCGTATTCATTCACAAAATTGCATATGTTCTGTACCAAGTTGGAAGACCCAATTCTTAGCGTTAATATGCTCAATTATGTATCATATTCATGCTTGTCCCTCAGTCGCCGCCCCTTCCTCCCCTAGCCCCTGCCATCCTCCCGTACCTTCCCACCGCTTTTCTTGCAGGTGACGTCCATTAATCTTACTTAAGTGAATCCAGAATTTTGTTAGAATACAACCTTTTGGGAATTCTGGACTACTTATGCTACTCTGCTAGAACTCTGATTTCCTAGTCATACATGTTCTAAATATTATACAGTACTTTCATTGTTAACTCCAAACAACTTGGGATCTTCTCTTCTGCATGCAGCAACTGGCCTACTAGTACGCCGCCAAGGGGGCATGCCTTGCCATGGCAGCGAGAAGGGAGTGGATCCTGTGGCCCAACCACGCCATCGAGCTCGGCGTGCCGGACGTGATCATTCTCCACGGGGACGTCGCAGACCCCGACGACTACAACAGATATGTTTAGGCCACAATAGACCAGTACAGCCAATGTAAGTCAGCCCCTCTCCGTTACAAATAATCTGGTTTAACATATTTCTTTCTGCTTGATGAATCATTAGATGTGCTTCTAATACTGTTTTCTGCTAGTAGCTTAACTTTGGGAAATATACTTAATGCTAGTTTGGTTTGCAGGACAAGGAGTTGGTTCAGCTAAAGCGTGAGGCCCGAATGAATGGCGGGTTATATGTCAGTCCGGAGGCTAAGCTATCCATGCTCGACAAATCAGGTATTAACCATCCATCCATGTCTCCGGCATCTAAAACCCTGAGATGCTTTGTTTATTTTCTAGATAGATAGATTGTTGGATGTTGAGTGTTCTATGTTAGTCCTGAAGCAAAATATATCTTCAGATGTTGGATATCAAGTGTTCTTTGTTTGCGATGCATATATGGCTGCTTGTGCTGTTCAACATGATGCAAACATGGCTACTTCTGCTGTTGTGTTGTTGTTGTCTGTGGTTTGTCCAGTTTTGGCCTGTATAGTTGCTTCTTTCTCTTTCATGTATTATTATGTGCTCCGTAATGATTTGGTTTTGCTTTCATATAATCTGCTTCTACATTCCGTTCTTGTGTAATCTGATCTGCAATGATTCCGTTTTTGGTTCCATGTAGTTAATCCGCTTCCATGCGCTATTCTTGTATAATTTTCCTGTTGTTCTTGCTGTTGTATGCATGCGCCTTCCTGATGATATTGGTGTACACTCAGTTTGGTTATTTCTTCTAGTTCCGCTACTAGTTGCTGTGTACTCCTAGTGCTGTAGTTGTTGTGTAGTAATACAGAAATATTAATGCTCAAATATGATGATCTGGCCTACAGCGCACCTACATTTTTCATTTCTATGATCAATTTAGAGAGTTGCACATGTCAGTATATTGTATACTAAAAAAAATCCTAGCTAGTGAGAACAGTTTAGTCACTCCATGAACGCATACCGGTTAGTGTTAGTCATACTATTTATGTACATCTCATTTGCTGTCAATTCTTTCTTATAAGTTATTGGATCCCTCATTGGCTACTGTTTGAAGTTCTATACACATTCTTATTCTTATATGTTCATTCTTGTTTTTGCACAGGTGAAGTGCGAAGCCAAGTTCGAAGCTGTGAAGCATAACAACAAAGACTAGCATATTATGTGTTGTAAATGTAGGCAGTAGTAGGCTTATCTGGGTTGTAGTATACTGTAACGTTTGTAATAGACTAATGCCGTGTTGTTTTGGACGAATTTCATTTGCTATTTGAATTGATTGAAATAATGATTGTGTATGTGATTTGAATACCCGTCAAATGGAAAGACAAGGCGGTCTAAGTTATAATGGTTGTTTGACAGATTTTGAATTTTTTGATGTGTGGGATCAATTTTGTGGCAAGCATGACAAGTGGGACCAATCTGATTGGTGGGACAGTGGCAAAAAAAAAGGGCGAAAATAAAAAATAAGTAGACTGTAAAAGGCTGCATCTTAAAAAGGCCGAATTAACGGCCCAAGCCCATGTAGCTAGCGAAAATTAACAAGAAAAAATACATTAAAAAGGCTGAATTGTTGGGCTAGGCCCATATAAACACCGAATTGGGCCGGGCTGAATCTTGTGCCACATCAGCTTGCCACGCTGGATGCCTACGTAGCCTGGGGAGGCTGCTAGTGACCAAAACACGATAGTAGGCATATTTTGGTCATAAACGTCTATGACCTTCTCACAGAGAAGGTCGCTATAGTCAGTTTATGACGGCCAACTTTTGACCTTATGTTTTTGGTCACAAAAAGGTCACAAATGGAAATTTGTGACCATTCAGTGACCAATAATGGTGGTCACAAGTTGACATATTTCTTGTAGTGTAGCGCGACATGTAACGATAGCATCGAGACAACTAAGCATGGCAATGGTACTAAAGGTATCCAAGGGTATGATCATCTTGCTTGGGATTCCGCAAGGGAGAAGAACAGATCCATGAAGTAGACGAAGAAGAAGCCTCACAACTCCGGAACGAAACCGAAGCTAACAAGAGAAGCAACCGGAAAGTAGCAAACAACACGGTAAACACACATATCATAACCATGGCATACGATGCACATCCAAGTATGATGCATGTCCGGTTTAATTATGCATGGCATGGCAAAGTGCACAAACAAATACTACAAGTTAAGTGGAGCTCAATATGCAACGAGTTGCATATTGACGGAACACCACATGTTATTTATTTAGTTGACTCTCGTTTATTTACAAGACAAGATTAAATGTTTTTAACATAGCAAGAGGTGAATCAAAAGTAAACTACCTATCTAGGCAATTTAAATGAGGCCGGAAATAACAACAACAATTCCGGAAAATCCCCATGAGCATGTTTAGCAATTATTAAAGCAACAACAATTAAACATTTTAAATGTTGTTAACATGATGCGGATGACATGATCAAGTTTTATGCAATTTTTATTAAAAGTTGACATGAAGATGATAAGGAGTATTGTCACCGTGGTGGAAAGAAAAGGTGCCACGGCAACGATCCGAAAATGATGCAACAGCAACATCTCGGTTCCGGTAACTCGTTGGGAGACCGGTGCAAAAGAAAAGATGGCGTGAGCGAGCAGAACAAGATGGAAGGTGGGGTGATCCCGTCACCGGGTTCCCACGAGTCGGCGACGAGGCAACCAAGGAGCATGACAAAAGATGATACGGGCACGGAGCACACAAGGGAAACATTTCATACAACACAAGCAAACGTTCTCGGGTCATCGTCTCGGGGTTATACCTTCGGAACATTCGTTCTCGTAGCGGGTTCAAGATCGTCGAGGGACGTAGTGGAAGTAGTCGTTCTCGCAACTCGTAGAGGAAGTAGTCGTTCACGTTGGCGTTCGGGTATCCGTAGATGTTCGGGTCGTCGTGGTACTCATGTTGGTGTAGTGGAACTTGACGCATCGGAGAGGAACTTGACGTAGTCGAACTTGGTGTATCCGAAGGGGTACTTGGCAGTTTGTAGTGGTACTTGGTGCATCGTCGTGGTACTTGGCGATTCCGGAAACACGGTAGATGAACTTGACGGTCCTCGTCGTCCTGGTGCTTGGCGATCCAGGGATACTTGCTGGACCAAAACAAAACACCGGGGCGACGGAAGAAGCACAACAGCAGTAAGGAGGCGAGACAAGTGGCCGACTTCGGCCATGGCGATGAGGCTACTCGATGGCTCGGCCCTGCAGCCTTGGCGCTGGACTGAGGATGGCCACGGCGAGCTGGAGGGAGACGGCGACCGGGACCTGCTGGAGGTGCTCGAGGGAACTCGAGGAGGAGGTCGGGGAGCAGTGGCGCTGGGACGTCGGGGTGCTCGGGGGCTCCTGCAGCCTCTGGCCGGCGGCGGCTTCGTGGAGGAGGGAGCGGGGCGCCAGGCGCGGGGTAGGAGGAGGGAGAGGCGCGGCGGCCTGGGCGCTGCGGCCTTGGCTCGATCCGGCGCGGAGGGGAGGAACGAGGAGGCGCGCGGGGATGGGAGGAGCTCGGAGCTGCCTCCTAGCCGGGCAGGCGCTCGAGGGGATGCGAGGTGAGCGAGCGGGGAGATGGGGTGAGATGGGATCGGGAGATCGAGAGAGCGAGAGGGACGAGGCTGCGGCACTGGGATGGGACGAGGGGAACGGGGTAGGTGCGGGCTAGGGTTTGGGAGAGAGGGAGAGAGGCTGCGGGCCTGGAGGCCAGATGGGCCGGCTAGGGGGGAGGTTTGGGCTGCTGGGAGGCCTAGAGGCCGGCGGCTGGGCTCTCCCTGCCCCTCTCTACTAATTAAAGAAAAACAGAGATCTAAAAAGAGAGAGAAAAGGAAAAAAGGCATCTGCGGAAAGAATTTACACAAGAGGGTAATTTTCTCGGGCCCATAAAATGAGCGCGGTCCGAGAAAAATAGAAAAGGCATGAACGAAAAAAATTATAATTCAAACATATATGAATTTAATTCAAATGGGTTTGAAGTAAGACTTGATTTTTGAAGTGTCCAAAAATGTTGAGGATTTTTGGAGGAACCTCGATAAATGGGAAAAAGAATTATAGACAAGGAAAGGGGTGAAACTGAAGCAACAGAGGTCTGGAGAATAATTGCAAGTGTGTTGGGTTAATTCCAAACAAATGGAATATTTGTAATATAGCTCTCTAAATAGTGAGAGGATATGTTATAAAGAGAAGTCATCCTTCCCTCGATTTAAATGGATCGAAGATCCACACGATTTATTTAAGTTGAGATGCAAAATTAAAGACATGATGGCATGATGACATGATGCAAAGCAAAAATAAATAACACAAGCACAAAGAAACACACGGTAGAACCCGGAACATCTGGAATCTTCTGGAATCTTCTGGGACGTCGGTCTTCGGGCGTCACAACTCTCCCACACTAACAGAGGATCTTGACCCGAGATCCTAGAGATGGCACCGGATAGAAACGAAAAAGGAAGAGGTAAAACAAAGTTGCTTCTTGGACAAACGAGTGAAACCACGAACCTGAGAGGTAGAACAATCTTGAAAGAAAGAATAGAATGGAGATGAACAAATATGAAAACTCCGTTAGAAAGAGTAACAAGGAGTATTATGAGAACCTTGAAGGTTGAAAGACATGAAACAAGAGCTTACGAACCAAAAGAATATGAAACCGCAATGATATAGCCAAGGAATAAGAATGACAGAATTTGGACAGCACTCCGACTGAAAAAATGTAGGGAAATGAACAAGAACTTGAGGAGATGGAATGATACTTGAAGAAATCGACAGCATATTGCCTCTGAAACAATTGAAAGGATGACACAAGAGGTAAGAAAGATTTCATTCAGCACTCCGGTTTAAAAGAGATGCAAAACTTGATAAAATGGGAGAACTAGAATGGAGGACACAACACTCCAGTTAAATAGATAAACAAGGAAAAGAACATGATCTTGACAAAACGGGATTATGGTTTGGAGAGAGCAACATCACAATGCCTCTGGAATGAAAGAATAGCATATAAATCAATGATAGAAAAGAATGGAGAAGAGAATGACAACTTCTATCAAAATTGAATTTGAAAGAGCATCCTTACGAAGAAGGGTTGAACGGAGTTGATTTTTTTTAAAAAAATCAACAATGAAAACGAATAAGCTTGATGTGGGATCAACAATGAAAACGAATAAGCTTGATGTGGGCTTATGGAAAACATCTCAACATTAAGAGGTGACAACCGGCCACTGACGAAAACATTTGATTGGATTGAGATCAACAAGGAGACGAAAAACTTATCTCACCGGGAGGATAAATGAAGAACTTGGGTCATTTATAAGCACCATAATAGAAATAATTCTCAGGGAAAGCTTTTAGGTGAAATACAACCCAAGATAACTCCAAGGAATAATTGAAGGGTTGAAAACATCTCCTGAACAAGGAAAATGATGGGTTTAAATATCTCATTCGTGACAACTTGTGAATCATGAAACATGAAGGAATTGTCAAGAATGACATAACACCATCTGAAAAGATAAGGTAGAAAGGACTGCAATTGGAATGCATGATGAAGAATGCTTGAGCTCCAACAAGAATCTTGATGAAGACTTCGAGGATGAATTAAATGATGATGAACCACCATGAAGAACTCCGGTAATGAAAGCATGAGAAGTGAAAAAATGAAAAGAATAAGATTCAAGGCCCGCGATGAATTAGATGGAGCTTTGAAATGATATAATTGAAATAACATGGAGCTCCGGAAAACAAGATGAAAAACTTAGAACCAAGGATATGATATGATGAACAAGCTCCGAAGGAAGGGATTAACCTCTTGTAAGAAACTAGAATAAGGTTTATTTTATGCATATCCTTCACCAATTTAAATTGGCGACAAGCAATGGATTTGGCATACTACTTAATCTCGTTGCAAAGAATTAAAGAGAGGTCTAGCACAACCTTGGGTAAATCTTCAACGAATCACCGGTAGGATTGTGAAAGAACGAGTGAATTAAAACGATAACAACGGAAGGGTAATCTTGAAATAACCACCGTAAAAATATGGAGACGAACGAAGAGGCATCAATGAAGAATAGTTGGAGGGCGAAGTTGCAAACTGAGAACGAAGAACTCTTCTGAAATGATGGCCTTCGGAGGATCACAAAGAAAATAATTCATGAAATGCTTCGGACGGGTATAAAAAGAATTCCTCACAAACGGAATAATAATGAGGATGGCATGAAGCTAGAACCACGAATCTTGGAAGAACGGATACGGATTCAAGAGGAACTCGTCTTCGGTTCTTCAAAATCTAAGAAGACGATGAGATACACCACCATGAATTGTATATGCACTCCGGTTAAAAGAATTAAAAAAAGGTTGAAACAACGATGAAAAGAATTTGAAAGCGATCTTGGAGAAGGTATATGACTGATGTAATCCATTCTTACGTCACATTTGAAAAGAATTTGAGTATAACTCAATTAAAATTAGAAGAGTCGGGTAAGATCCTGGGAAAAGACCTCAGTGCCGAAGATCCTAGCACCGAAGCAACGGTGCCTCCGCGTTCTTCACACGTACGGCTCGGGGACGTCTCCTCCTTCTTGATCCAGCAAGGAGTGGAGGAGAGGTTGATGGAGAACCGGCAGCACGACGGCGTGGTGGTGATGGTGGAGAAGAACTCCAGCAGGGCTTCGTCTAAGCACCGTGGGAGAGGAAGATGTTATGGGAGAGGGAGGGCAGCACTGAGGCACGAACTTGTGTTTGCTGCCCTCCCTCTACCTCTCTATATATAGGGGGAAGGAGGAGAGGGGGGCGCCCCTAGGGTTTCCCCTAGGGGGCCGGCGGCCAGGGCAAGGGGAGGGGCGGCGGCCAGGGCAGGCCCTAGGGTTTCCCCCCCTAGGTGCCTTGCCCCCCAAGGCTAAGGGGGTGCGGCCACCCTAGGGGGTCCCACCTCCCTTGGCGCACAAGGAGAGGGCCCAGGGGGGGCGCACAGCCCCTTGAGGGCTGTGGTGTCCCCCCTTGTGGCCCAATAGGCCCAGAACTACTTCCGGAACCCCCGAAACCCCTTCCGGTACTCCGCCGATTTCCCGATGCTCCCCGGAACACTTCCGGACTCCGAAACCTTTCATCCTATATATCAATCTTCGTCTCCGGACCATTCCGGAGACCCTCGTCACGTCCGGGATCTCATCCGGGACTCCGAACAACCTTCGGTAACCATGCACTCTTCTCACTAACAACCCTAGCGTCACCGAACGTTAAGTGTGTAGACCCTGCGGGTTCGGAAACCATGTAGACATGACCGAGACACTCCCAGGTCAATAACCAATAGCGGGATCTGGATACCCATATTGGTTCCCACATGTTTCTCGATGATCTCATCGGATGAACCACGATGTCAAGGATTCAGGCAATCCCGTATACAGTTCCCTTTGTCTCGTCGGTATGTTACTTGCCCGAGATTCGATCGTCGGTATCTCTATACCTAGTTCAATCTCGTTACCGGCAAGTCTCTTTACTCGTTACCGTAATACATAATCCCGTGACTAACTACTTAGTCACTTTGAGCTCATTGAGATGACGTATTACCGAGTGGGCCCAGAGATACCTCTCCGTCACACGGAGTGACAAATCCCAGTCTCGATCCATGTCAACTCAACAGACACCCTCGGAGATACCTGTAGAGTACCTTTATAGTCACCCAGTTACGTTGTGACGTTTGGCACACACAAAGCACTCCTACGGTGTCAGTGAGTTACATGATCTCATGGTCATAGGAACTTATACTTGACATGCAGAAAACTATAGCGATAACTGACACGATCAAAAGCTATGTTTAACGTTTGGGTCTCGTCCATCACATCATTCTCCTAATGATGTGATCCCGTTATCAAATGACAACTCATGTCTATGACCTGGAAACCGCGGTCATCTTTGATCAACAAGCTAGTCCTGTAGAGGCTCACTAGGGACACAAAGTCTGTCTATTCATCCACACGTGTATTTGAGTTTCCAATCAATACAGTTATAGCATGGATAATAAACGATTATCATGAACAAGGAAATATAATAATAACTCTTTTATTATTGCCTCTAGGGCATATTTCCAACAGTCTCCCACTTGCACTAGAGTCAATAATCTAGCATTACAAGGTAATGAATCTAACACCCATAGAGTCTTGGTGTTGATCGTGCTTAGCCCGTGGAAGAGGCTTTGTCAACGGATCTGCAACATTCAAATCCGTGTGTACTTTGCAAATACTTATGTCCTCCTCCTTGACCGAATCGCGGATGGAATTGAAGCGTCGCTTTATGTGTCTGGTCCTCTTGTGAAACCTTGGTTCCTTGGCTAGAGCAATGGCACCAGTGTTGTCACAGAACAGAGTCATTGGGTTCAGTGCACTAGGCACAACTCCAAGATCTGTCATGAACTCCTTCATCCAGACACCTTCCTTAGCCGCCTCCGAGGCAGCTATATACTCCGCTTCACATGTAGAATCAGCTACCATGCTCTGCTTGGAACTGCACCAGCTTACCGCTCCCCCGTTGAGAATATATACGTATCCGGTTTGAGACTTAGAGTCATCCGGATCAGTGTCAAAGCTTGCATCGACGTAACCCTTTACGACGAGTTCTTGATCACCTCCATAAACGAGAAACATATCCTTAGTCCTTTTCAGGTACTTTAGGATATTCTTGACCGCTGTCCAGTGATCCATACCAGGATTACTTTGAAACCTTCCGGCCATACTTATGGCAAGGCTGACATCTGGTCTTGTGCACAGCATTGCATACATGATAGAGCCTATGGCTGAAGCATAGGGGACGACACTCATCTTTTCTCTATCTTCCGCAGTCACTGGGCACTGAGTCTTACTCAACTTTGTACCTTGCAATACCGGCAAGAACCCCTTCTTGGATTGATCCATTTTGAACTTCTTCAAAACTTTATCAAGGTATGTGCTTTGTGAAAGTCCTATCAAGCGTCTTGATCTATCTCTATAGATCTTGATGCCCAATATGAAAGCAGCTTCACCGAGATCCTTCATCGAAAAACTCTTGTTCAAATACCCCTTCACGCTATCCAAAAATTCTATATTGTTTCCAATCAGCAATATGTCATCCACATATAATATTAGAAACGCTATAGAGCTCCCACTCACTTTCTTGTAAATAAAAGCTTCATTGTAAACTTGTATAAACCCAAACGCTTTGATCACCTCATCAAAGCGAAGATTCCAACTCCGAGATGCTTGCACCAGCCCATAAATGGAACGCTGAAGCCTGCATACTTTGTCAGCATTCTCTGGATCGACAAAACCTTCTGGTTGCATCATATACAACTCTTCCTTAAGAAAACCGTTAAGGAATGCTGTTTTGACATCCATCTGCCAAATTTCATAATCGAAATATGCAGCTATTGCTAACATGATTCGGACGGATTTAAGCATCGCTATGGGTGAGAAAGTCTCATCGTAGTCAATCCCTTGAACTTGTGAAAAACCCTTTGCCACAAGTCGAGCTTTATACACGGTGACATTACCGTCAGCGTCCGTCTTCCTCTTAAAAATCCATTTATTCTGAATGGCCTTCCGCCCTTCAGGTAATACTTCCAAAGTCCATACTTTGTTTTCATACATGGATCCCATCTCGGATTTCATGGCCTCTAACCATTTGTCGGAATCCGGGCCCACCATCGCTTCTCCATAGCTCGTAGGTTCACCGTTGTCTAACAACATGACCTCCAAGACAGGGTTACCATACCACTCAGGTGCAGTGCGTACCCTTGTCGACCTACGAGGTTCGGTAGTAACTTGATCAGAAGCTTCTTGATCATTATCATTGGCTTCCTCTTCAACCTCTGCAGGCTCCACAAAAACATCTTTCTGTGCTGCGCTACTCTCTGGTTGAAGCAGAGGTTCAATAACCTCATCAAGTTCTACCTTCCTCCCACTCAATTCTTTCGAGAGAAACTCTTTCTCGAGAAAGGACCCGTTCTTAGCGACAAACACTTTGCTCTTGGATCTGAGATAGAAGGTGTACCCAACTGTTTCTTTTGGGTATCCTATGAAGACACATTTGTCCGCTTTGGGTTCGAGCTTTTCTGGCTGAAGCCTTTTGACATAAGCATCGCAACCCCAAACCTTGAGAAAAGACAACTTAGGTTTCTTACCAAACCACAGTTCATACGGTGTTGTCTCAACGGACTTAGATGGAGCCCTATTTAAAGTGAATGCAGCTGTCTCTAACGCATATCCCCAAAACGATAGTGGCAAATCGGCAAGAGACATCATAGAACGTACCATATCTAATAGGGTTCGATTACGACGTTCGGACACACCATTACGCTGTGGTGTTCCAGGTGGCGTCAACTGTGAAACAATTCCACATTTTCTTAAGTGATCACCAAACTCATAACTCAGATATTCTCCCCCTCGATCAGATCGTAGGAACTTGATCTTCTTGTTACGATGATTTTCAACTTCACTCTGAAATTGTTTGAACTTTTCAAAAGTTTCAGACTTATGCTTCATTAAGTAAATATACCCATATCTACTTAAGTCGTCAGTGAAGGTGAGAAAATAACGATATCCACCGCGCGCCGTTACACTCATCGGACCGCACACATCAGTATGTATGATTTCCAATAAGTCACTTGCCCGTTCCATTGTCCCTGAAAACGGGGTCCTTGTCATCTTGCCCATGAGGCACGGCTCGCACGTGTCAAGTGATTCAAAATCAAGAGACTCCAAAAGTCCATCAGCATGGAGCTTCCTCATGCATTTTACGCCGATATGACCCAGACGGCAGTGCCACAAGAAAGTGGTATTATCATTATCTACTCTACATCTTTTGGCATCAATGTTATGAACATGTGTATCATCACTATCGAGATTCAATAAGAATAAACCCCTAACTTCGGGTGCATGACCATAAAAGATATTACCCATATAAATAGAACAACCTTTATTCTCCGATTTAAATGAGTAACCGTCTCGCAATAAACAAGATCCAGATATAATGTTCATGCTTAACGCAGGCACTAAATAACAATTATTCAGGTTCATAACTAATCCCGATGGTAATCGAAGAGCGAGCGTGCCGACGGCGATCACATCAACCTTGGAACCATTTCCCACGCGCATCGTCACTTCGTCCTTCGCCAGCCTCCGTTTATTCCGCAGTTCCTGTTTAGAGTTGCAAATGTGAGCAACCGAACCGGTATCAAATACCCAGGCACTACAACGAGAGTTGGTAAGGTACACATCAATAACATGTATATCACATATACCTTTGTTGTTGTTGGCCCCCTTCTTGTCCGCCAGATACTTGGGGCAGTTCCGCTTCCAGTGGCCGTTCCCCTTGCAATAGAAACACTCAGTCTCTGGCTTGGGTCCAGCCTTGGGTTTCTTCACTGGATTAGCAACTGCTTTGCCACCCTTCTTAGAGTTACCGTTCTTGCCCTTGCCATTCTTCTTGAAACTGGTGGTTTTATTGACCATCAACACTTGATACTCCTTCTGGATGTCTGCCTCAGCGACTTTCAGCATTGAAAACAGCTCGGCGATGGTTTTATTCATCCCTTGCATGTTGTACTGCTGCACGAAGCTCTTGTAGCTTGGAGGGAGTGACTGGAGAATTCTGTCAATGATAGCCTCATCCGGGAACACAAGTCCCAGATCAGCTATGCGGGTATAGTACCCAGACATCTTCAGCAAGTGCTCACTGACAGACGAATTCTCCTCCATCTTACAAGCAAAGAATTTATCGGTGGTCTCATACCTCTCGATCTTAGCATTCTTTTCAAAGATGAACTTCAACTCCGTGTACATCTCATATGCACCATGACGTTCAAAACGCCTTTGAAGTCCTCCTTCCAAGCCGTACAACATGGCACACTGCACTATCGAATAGTCATCCGAACGCGTCTGCCAGACGTTCATAACGTCCGCAGAGGCTCCAGGAGCGGGGGGTTCACCTAGCGGTGCATTTAGGACATAAACCTTTTGGGCAGCTGTGAGGATGATCCTCAGATTGCGGAGCCAGTCCACAAAGTTGCTCCCATCATCTTTCAGTTTAGCTTTCTCTAGGAACGCATTAAAATTCAGGGGAGCTACTGCGCGAGCCATCTACAATCAAAAAATTTGCAAAGACATTTTAGACTATTGTTCATGATAAGTGAGTTATTACCTAATCAAATTAATTATAACTCCCACTCAAATTTACATCCCTCCGGTCATTCGAGCGTGACATGATCCAAATTCACCAACCCAAGTCCGATCATCACGTGACATGAGGTGGTGTCAATGGTGAACATCAACATGTTGATCATATCTACTATATGACTCATGCTTGACCTTTCGGTCCTCCGTGTTCCGAGGCCATGTCTGTACATGCTAGGCTCGTCAAGTCTAACCCGAGTGTTCTGCATGTGCAAAACTGGCTTGCACCCGTTGTATGCGAACGTAGAGTCTATCACACCCGATCATCACGTGGTGCTTCGAAACGACGAACCTTCGCAACGGCGCACACTCGGGGGGAACACAATTTTATCTTGAAATTTTAGTGAAGGATCACCTTATAATGCTACCGTCGTCCTAAGCAAAATAAGATGCATAAAAGGATTAACATCACATGCAAATCATAAGTGACATGATATGGCCATCAACTCGTGCTTTTGATCTCCATCTCCAAAGCACCGGCATGATCTCCATCGTCACCGGCGCCACACCATGATCTCCATCATCATGATCTCCATCATCGTGTCGCCATCGGGGTTGTCGGCGCCCACCATGCTCTTACTACTATTGCTACCGTTTAGCGATAAAGTAAAGCATTACAAAGCGCTTAATGATTGACACGCAGGTCATACAAAAGATAAAGACAACCCTATGGCTCCTGCCGGTTGCCGTATGCATCGACATGCAAGTCGATATTAACTATTACAACATGATCATCTCATACATCAAATATATCTCATCATGTCATTGGCCATATCATATCACATGCATACCCTGCAAAAACAAGTTAGACATCCTCTAATTTGTTGTTGCATGTTTTACGTGGCTGCTATGGGTATCTAGCAAGAACGCTTCTTACCTACGCAAAACCACAACGGTGATATTCAAGTTGCTATTTAACCTTCTACAAGGACCGCCTTGTTCTATTCCGATTCAACTAAGATAGGAGAGACAGACACCCGCCAGCCATCTTATGCAACAAAAGTCACATGTCTGTCGATGGAACCGGTCTCATGTACGTGGACATGTAAAGTTGGTCCGGGCCGCTTCATCCTATAATACCGCTGAATCAAGAAAGACTAAGGAGGGCAGCAATTTAAACATCAACGCCACAAACCCTTTTGTGTTCTACTCGAGAAAGCATCTACGCAAGATCCTAGCTCATGATGCCACTGTTGGGGAACGTTGCATGGAAAACAAAAAAAATTTCTCTACGTTCACCAAGATCAATCTAGTAGATGCAACTACGAGGGGAGAGTAGGATCCACATACCCTTGTAGATCGCTAAGCGGAAGCGTTATGAACGCGGATGATGGAGTCGTACTCGCCGCGATTCAGATCGCCGAAGATCCTAGCACCGAAGCAACGGTGCCTCCGCGTTCTTCACACGTACGGCTCGGGGACGTCTCCTCCTTCTTGATCCAGCAAGGGGTGGAGGAGAGGTTGATGGAGAACCGGCAGCACGACGGCGTGGTGGTGATGGTGGAGAAGAACTCCAGCAGGGCTTCGCCTAAGCACCGCGGGAGAGGAAGATGTTATGGGAGAGGGAGGGCAGCACTGAGGCACGAACTTGTGTTTGCTGCCCTCCCTCTACCTCTCTATATATAGGGGGAAGGAGGAGAGGGGGGCGCCCCTAGGGTTTCCCCTAGGGGGGCGGCGGCCAGGGCAAGGGGAGGGGCGGCGGCCAGGGCAGGCCCTAGGGTTTCCCCCCCTAGGTGCCTTGCCCCCCAAGGCTAAGGGGGTGCGGCCACCCTAGGGGGTCCCACCTCCCTTGGCGCACAAGGAGAGGGCCCAGGGGGGGCGCACAGCCCCTTGAGGGCTGTGGTGTCCCCCCTTGTGGCCCAATAGGCCCAGAACTACTTCCGGAACCCCCGAAACCCCTTCCGGTACTCCGCCGATTTCCCGATGCTCCCCGGAACACTTCCGGACTCCGAAACCTTTCATCCTATATATCAATCTTCGTCTCCGGACCATTCCGGAGACCCTCGTCACGTCCGGGATCTCATCCGGGACTCCGAACAACCTTCGGTAACCATGCACTCTTCTCACTAACAACCCTAGCGTCACCGAACGTTAAGTGTGTAGACCCTGCGGGTTCGGAAACCATGTAGACATGACCGAGACACTCCCAGGTCAATAACCAATAGCGGGATCTGGATACCCATATTGGTTCCCACATGTTTCTCGATGATCTCATCGGATGAACCACGATGTCAAGGATTCAGGCAATCCCGTATACAGTTCCCTTTGTCTCGTCGGTATGTTACTTGCCCGAGATTCGATCGTCGGTATCTCTATACCTAGTTCAATCTCGTTACCGGCAAGTCTCTTTACTCGTTACCGTAATACATAATCCCGTGACTAACTACTTAGTC
>LR738709.1:32564776-32619231 GCA_902687465.1 Secale cereale | reverse complement strand
CGCAGTCACTGGGCACTGAGTCTTACTCAACTTTGTACCTTGCAATACCGGCAAGAACCCCTTCTTGGATTGATCCATTTTGAACTTCTTCAAAACTTTATCAAGGTATGTGCTTTGTGAAAGTCCTATCAAGCGTCTTGATCTATCTCTATAGATCTTGATGCCCAATATGAAAGCAGCTTCACCGAGATCCTTCATTGAAAAACTCTTGTTCAAATACCCCTTCACGCTATCCAAAAATTCTATATTGTTTCCAATCAGCAATATGTCATCCACATATAATATTAGAAACGCTATAGAGCTCCCACTCACTTTCTTGTAAATACAAGCTTCATTGTAAACTTGTATAAACCCAAACGCTTTGATCACCTCATCAAAGCGAAGATTCCAACTCCGAGATGCTTGCACCAGCCCATAAATGGAACGCTGGAGCCTGCATACTTTGTCAGCATTCTCTGGATCGACAAAACCTTCTGGTTGCATCATATACAACTCTTCCTTAACAAAACCGTTAAGGAACGCTGTTTTGACATCCATCTGCCAAATTTCATAATCGAAATATGCAGCTATTGCTAACATGATTCGGACGGATTTAAGCATCGCTACGGGTGAGAAAGTCTCATCGTAGTCAATCCCTTGAACTTGTGAAAAACCCTTTGCCACAAGTCGAGCTTTATACACGGTGACATTACCGTCAGCGTCCGTCTTCCTCTTAAAAATCCATTTATTCTGAATGGCCTTCCGCCCTTCAGGTAATACTTCCAAAGTCCATACTTTGTTTTCATACATGGATCCCATCTCGGATTTCATGGCCTCTAACCATTTGTCGGAATCCGGGCCCACCATCGCTTCTCCATAGCTCGTAGGTTCACCGTTGTCTAACAACATGACCTCCAAGACAGGGTTACCATACCACTCAGGTGCAGTGCGTACCCTTGTCGACCTACGAGGTTCGGTAGTAACTTGATCAGAAGCTTCTTGATCATTATCATTGGCTTCCTCTTCAACCTCTGCAGGCTCCACAAAAACATCTTTCTGTGCTGCGCTACTCTCTGGTTGAAGCAGAGGTTCAATAACCTCATCAAGTTCTACCTTCCTCCCACTCAATTCTTTCGAGAGAAACTCTTTCTCGAGAAAGGACCCGTTCTTAGCGACAAACACTTTGCTCTTGGATCTGAGATAGAAGGTGTACCCAACTGTTTCTTTTGGGTATCCTATGAAGACACATTTGTCCGCTTTGGGTTCGAGCTTTTCTGGCTGAAGCCTTTTGACATAAGCATCGCAACCCCAAACCTTGAGAAAAGACAACTTAGGTTTCTTACCAAACCACAGTTCATACGGTGTTGTCTCAACGGACTTAGATGGAGCCCTATTTAAAGTGAATGCAGCTGTCTCTAACGCATATCCCCAAAACGATAGTGGCAAATCGGCAAGAGACATCATAGAACGTACCATATCTAATAGGGTTCGATTACGACGTTCGGACACACCATTACGCTGTGGTGTTCCAGGTGGCGTCAACTGTGAAACAATTCCACATTTTCTTAAGTGATCACCAAACTCATAACTCAGATATTCTCCCCCTCGATCAGATCGTAGGAACTTGATCTTCTTGTTACGATGATTTTCAACTTCACTCTGAAATTGCTTGAACTTTTCAAAAGTTTCAGACTTATGCTTCATTAAGTAAATATACCCATATCTACTTAAGTCGTCAGTGAAGGTGAGAAAATAACGATATCCACCGCGCGCCGTCACACTCATCGGACCGCATACATCAGTATGTATGATTTCCAATAAGTCACTTGCCCGTTCCATTGTCCCTGAAAACGGGGTCCTTGTCATCTTGCCCATGAGGCACGGCTCGCACGTGTCAAGTGATTCAAAATCAAGAGACTCCAAAAGTCCATCAGCATGGAGCTTCCTCATGTGTTTCACGCCGATATGACCCAGACGGCAGTGCCACAAGAAAGTGGTATTATCATTATCAACTCTACATCTTTTGGCATCAATGTTATGAACATGTGTATCATCACTATCGAGATTCAATAAGAATAAACCCTTAACTTCGGGTGCATGACCATAAAAGATATTACTCATATAAATAGAACAACCATTATTCTCTGACTTAAATGAGTAACCGTCTCGCAATAAACAAGATCCAGATATAATGTTCATGCTTAACGCAGGCACTAAATAACAATTATTCAGGTTCATAACTAATCCCGATGGTAATCGAAGAGCGAGCGTGCCGACGGCGATCACATCAACCTTGGAACCATTTCCCACGCGCATCGTCACTTCGTCCTTCGCCAGCCTCCGTTTATTCCGCAGTTCCTGTTTAGAGTTGCAAATGTGAGCAACCGAACCGGTATCAAATACCCAGGCACTACAACGAGAGTTGGTAAGGTACACATCAATAACATGTATATCACATATACCTTTGTTGTTGTTGGCCCCCTTCTTGTCCGCCAGATACTTGGGGCAGTTCCGCTTCCAGTGGCCGTTCCCCTTGCAATAGAAACACTCAGTCTCTGGCTTGGGTCCAGCCTTGGGTTTCTTCACTGGATTAGCAACTGCTTTGCCACCCTTCTTAGAGTTACCGTTCTTGCCCTTGCCATTCTTCTTGAAACTGGTGGTTTTATTGACCATCAACACTTGATACTCCTTCTGGATGTCTGCCTCAGCGACTTTCAGCATTGAAAACAGCTCGGCGATGGTTTTATTCATCCCTTGCATGTTGTACTGCTGCACGAAGCTCTTGTAGCTTGGAGGGAGTGACTGGAGAATTCTGTCAATGATAGCCTCATCCGGGAACACAAGTCCCAGATCAGCTATGCGGGTATAGTACCCAGACATCTTCAGCAAGTGCTCACTGACAGACGAATTCTCCTCCATCTTACAAGCAAAGAATTTATCGGTGGTCTCATACCTCTCGATCTTAGCATTCTTTTCAAAGATGAACTTCAACTCCGTGTACATCTCATATGCACCATGACGTTCAAAACGCCTTTGAAGTCCTCCTTCCAAGCCGTACAACATGGCACACTGCACTATCGAATAGTCATCCGAACGCGTCTGCCAGACGTTCATAACGTCCGTAGAGGCTCCAGGAGCGGGGGGTTCACCTAGCGGTGCATTTAGGACATAAACCTTTTGGGCAGCTGTGAGGATGATCCTCAGATTGCGGAGCCAGTCCACAAAGTTGCTCCCATCATCTTTCAGTTTAGCTTTCTCTAGGAACGCATTAAAATTCAGGGGAGCTACTGCGCGAGCCATCTACAATCAAAAATTTGCAAAGACATTTTAGACTATTGTTCATGATAAGTGAGTTATTACCTAATCAAATTAATTATAACTCCCACTCAAATTGACATCCCTCCGGTCATTCGAGCGTGACATGATCCAAATTCACCAACCCAAGTCCGATCATCACGTGAGATGAGGTGGTGTCAATGGTGAACATCAACATGTTGATCATATCTACTATATGACTCATGCTTGACCTTTCGGTCCTCCGTGTTCCGAGGCCATGTCTGTACATGCTAGGCTCGTCAAGTCTAACCCGAGTGTTCTGCATGTGCAAAACTGGCTTGCACCCGTTGTATGCGAACGTAGAGTCTATCACACCCGATCATCACGTGGTGCTTCGAAACGACGAACCTTCGCAACGGCGCACACTCGGGGGGGAACACAATTTTATCTTGAAATTTTAGTGAAGGATCACCTTATAATGCTACCGTCGTCCTAAGCAAAATAAGATGCATAAAAGGATTAACATCACATGCAAATCATAAGTGACATGATATGGCCATCAACTCGTGCTTTTGATCTCCATCTCCAAAGCACCGGCATGATCTCCATCGTCACCGGCGCCACACCATGATCCCCATCATCATGATCTCCATCATCGTGTCGCCATCGGGGTTGTCGGCGCCCACCATGCTCTTACTACTATTGCTACCGTTTAGCGATAAAGTAAAGCATTACAAAGCGCTTAATGATTGACACGCAGGTCATACAAAAAATTAAAGGCAACCCTATGGCTCCTGCCGGTTGCCGTATGCATCGACATGCAAGTCGATATTTAACTATTACAACATGATCATCTCATACATCAAATATATTTCATCATGTCATTGGCCATATCATATCACATACATACCCTGCAAAAACAAGTTAGACGTCCTCTAATTTGTTGTTGCATGTTTTACGTGGCTGCTATGGGTATCTAGCAAGAACGCTTCTTACCTACGCAAAACCACAACGGTGATATTCAAGTTGCTATTTAACCTTCTACAAGGACCGCCTTGTTCTATTCTGATTCAACTAAGATAGGAGAGACAGACACCCGCCAGCCATCTTATGCAACAAAAGTCACATGTCTGTCGATGGAACCGGTCTCATGTACGTGGACATGTAAAGTTGGTCCGGGCCGCTTCATCCCATAATACCGCTGAATCAAGAAAGACTAAGGAGGGCAGCAATTTAAACATCAACGCCACAAACCCTTTTGTGTTCTACTCGAGAAAGCATCTACGCAAGATCCTAGCTCATGATGCCACTGTTGGGGAACGTTGCATGGAAAACAAAAAAAATTTCTCTACGTTCACCAAGATCAATCTAGTAGATGCAACTACGAGGGGAGAGTAGGATCCACATACCCTTGTAGATCGCTAAGCGGAAGCGTTATGAACGCGGATGATGGAGTCGTACTCGCCGCGATTTAGATCGCCGAAGATCCTAGCACCGAAGCAACGGTGCCTCCGCGTTCTTCACACGTACGGCTCGGGGACGTCTCCTCCTTCTTGATCCAGCAAGGAGTGGAGGAGAGGTTGATGGAGAACCGGCAGCACGACGGCGTGGTGGTGATGGTGGAGAAGAACTCCAGCAGGGCTTCGCCTAAGCACCGCGGGAGAGGAAGATGTTATGGGAGAGGGAGGGCAGCACTGAGGCACGAACTTGTGTTTGCTGCCCTCCCTCTACCTCTCTATATATAGGGGGAAGGAGGAGAGGGGGGCGCCCCTAGGGTTTCCCCTAGGGGGCCGGCGGCCAGGGCAAGGGGAGGGGCGGCGGCCAGGGCAGGCCCTAGGGTTTCCCCCCCTAGGTGCCTTGCCCCCCAAGGCTAAGGGGGTGCGGCCACCCTAGGGGGTCCCACCTCCCTTGGCGCACAAGGAGAGGGCCCAGGGGGGGCGCACAGCCCCTTGAGGGCTGTGGTGTCCCCCCTTGTGGCCCAATAGGCCCAGAACTACTTCCGGAACCCCCGAAACCCCTTCCGGTACTCCGCCGATTTCCCGATGCTCCCCGGAACACTTCCGGACTCCGAAACCTTTCATCCTATATATCAATCTTCGTCTCCGGACCATTCCGGAGACCCTCGTCACGTCCGGGATCTCATCCGGGACTCCGAACAACCTTCGGTAACCATGCACTCTTCTCACTAACAACCCTAGCGTCACCGAACGTTAAGTGTGTAGACCCTGCGGGTTCGGAAACCATGTAGACATGACCGAGACACTCCCAGGTCAATAACCAATAGCGGGATCTGGATACCCATATTGGTTCCCACATGTTTCTCGATGATCTCATCGGATGAACCACGATGTCAAGGATTCAGGCAATCCCGTATACAGTTCCCTTTGTCTCGTCGGTATGTTACTTGCCCGAGATTCGATCGTCGGTATCTCTATACCTAGTTCAATCTCGTTACCGGCAAGTCTCTTTACTCGTTACCGTAATACATAATCCCGTGACCAACTACTTGATCACTTTGAGCTCATTGAGATGACGTATTACCGAGTGGGCCCGGAGATACCTCTCCGTCACACGGAGTGACAAATCCCAGTCTCGATCCATGTCAACTCAACAGACACCCTCGGAGATACCTGTAGAGTACCTTTATAGTCACCCAGTTACGTTGCGACGTTTGGCACACACAAAGCACTCCTACGGTGTCAGTGAGTTACATGATCTCATGGTCATAGGAACTTATACTTGACATGCAGAAAACTATAGCGAAAACTGACACGATCAAAAGCTATGTTAACGTTTGGGTCTCGTCCATCACATCATTCTCCTAATGATGTGATCCCGTTATCAAATGACAACTCATGTCTTATGACCTGGAAACCGCGGTCATCTTTGATCAACGAGCTAGTCCTGTAGAGGCACACTAGGGACACAAAGTCTGTCTATTCATCCACACGTGTATCTGAGTTTCCAATCAATACAGTTATAGCATGGATAATAAACGATTATCATGAACAAGGAAATATAATAATAACTCTTTTATTATTGCCTCTAGGGCATATTTCCAACAGCTGTTGGGGAACGTTGCATGGGAAACAAAATTTTTTCCTACCGTTCACCAAGATCAATCTAGTAGATGCAACTACGAGCAAGGAGTGTGATCTACGTACCCTTGTAGATCGCTAAGCGGAAGCGTTATGAACGCGGATGATGGAGTCGTACTCGTCGCGATTCAGATCGCCGAAGACCTAGCACCGAAGCAACGGTGCCTCCGCGTTCTTCACACGTACGGCTCGGGGACGTCTCCTCCTTCTTGATCCAGCAAGGGGTGGAGGAGAGGTTGATGGAGAACCGGCAGCACGACGGCGTGGTGGTGATGGTGGAGAAGAACTCCAGCAGGGCTTCGCCTAAGCACCGCGGGAGAAGAAGATATGACGGGAGAGGGAGGGCAGCACTGAGGCACAAACTGTGTTGGCTGCCCTCCCTTTGCCCCACTATATATAGGGGGGGTGGAGAGGTGAGGGCGCCCTAGGGTTTCCCCCCTAGGGGCCGGCGGCCAGGGCAAGGGGAGGGGGCGGCGGCCAGGGCAGGGGGGCGGCCAGGCCCTAGGGTTTCCCCCCCTAGGTGCCTTGCCCCCCAAGGCCAAGGGGTGCGGCCAGCCCTAGGGGGTCCCACCCCCTTAGCCGCATGGGGAGAGGGCCCAGGGGGGGCGCACAGCCCCCTGAGGGCTGTGGTGTCCCCCTTTGTGGCCCAATAGGCCCAGAACAACTTCCGGACCCCCCGAAATCCCTTCCGGTACTCCGCCGATTTCCCGATGCTCCCCGGAACACTTCCGGTACTCCGAAACCTTTCATCCTATATATCAATCTTCGTCTCCGGACCATTCCGGAGACCCTCGTCATGTCCGGGATCTCATCCGGGACTCCGAACAACCTTCGGTAACCATGCACTCTTCTCACTAACACCCCTAGCGTCACCGAACGTTAAGTGTGTAGACCCTGCGGGTTCGGAAACCATGTAGACATGACCGAGACACTCCCAGGTCAATAACCAATAGCGGGATCTGGATACCCATATTGGTTCCCACATGTTTCTCGATGATCTCATCGGATGAACCACGATGTCAAGGATTCAGGCAATCCCGTATACAGTTCCCTTTGTCTCGTCGGTATGTTACTTGCCCGAGATTCGATCGTCGGTATCTCTATACCTAGTTCAATCTCGTTACCGGCAAGT
Organism: Secale cereale; assembly: GCA_902687465.1. Lineage (NCBI taxonomy): Eukaryota > Viridiplantae > Streptophyta > Magnoliopsida > Poales > Poaceae > Secale > Secale cereale. The sequence continues at coordinate 32,611,746 of LR738709.1, read as the reverse complement.
CTCTTTACTCGTTACCGTAATACATAATACCGTGACCAACTACTTAGTCACTTTGAGCTCATTGAGATGACGTATTACCGAGTGGGCCCGGAGATACCTCTCCGTCACACGGAGTGACAAATCCCAGTCTCGATCCATGTCAACTCAACAGACACCCTCGGAGATACCTGTAGAGTACCTTTATAGTCACCCAGTTACGTTGTGACGTTTGGCACACACAAAGCACTCCTACGGTGTCAGTGAGTTACATGATCTCATGGTCATAGGAACTTATACTTGACATGCAGAAAACTATAGCGATAACTGACACGATCAAAAGCTATGTTTAACGTTTGGGTCTCGTCCATCACATCATTCTCCTAATGATGTGATCCCGTTATCAAATGACAACTCATGTCTATGACCTGGAAACCGCGGTCATCTTTGATCAACGAGCTAGTCCTGTAGAGGCTCACTAGGGACACAAAGTCTGTCTATTCATCCACACGTGTATTTGAGTTTCCAATCAATACAGTTATAGCATGGATAATAAACGATTATCATGAACAAGGAAATATAATAATAACTCTTTTATTATTGCCTCTAGGGCATATTTCCAACATAGGGCCCACTCAAAGAAATCACCGTTGAAAAAGATTTCTCAAGAGATATTGCACCGGTTGAATTAAATGGCTTGAATAAGATTATAATCCTCAAAATAATTTGACCGGATTAAGAATGGAATTATGAATCTTCAGCACTCCGGATATGAATAGCAAGAGGAGAATGATTAATTGGTGCACCGGAATTAGAAAGCATTGTGAAAAGAGGAAAAAGGATAAGATCAACACCGAAATCTTGAATTACATCCACCGACAGAAGAAACGAGAACAAAGAATGAAAAACTTGAAGCTCTCGAGCATCTTCACGATAAATCACCGGATAAGAACATTGAAGGAAAAGAATGAAGAACCTCACATGAATAAAATGGATACGTCATCTGAGAATTTTTCTGGCTCCATAAAGAAAAAGGGTGGGAGGGTGGGAAAACAAAGACAACTTGGAATGAATGAAACAGACAAATCGTCAGATTTCTCAACAGCGTCTGTATGGAATAACTTGAAGAGAAGGAACACCGGTTGACAAGGATTAACCTGAAGATCTCGATGGTCAAGAAGAATTAGCACTCCCATAGAAATATGAGAACACCGATTAGGAAAGGTATGGAATCAACATTTGACATCGAAGCAACTCGAATACCAGAATCAAAACAAAACAAGGATAGATATGTTTATGAAGAAGATTATGTTGCAACATATCTATCCGAACAGAGAATTGAACGAATGAATTCCATAGGTACATCAGCCTGTCGAGAAGCAACTTGGGAGAACAAAAGATAAATAAAGGCAACAAAGAGCAAATAGAACAAATACAAGATAAAAGCTTCGTTCGACATTTTCGTGCTGAAAGCTTATGGAACGTGTTACAAAAGGGTTTTGCAATCCCCGAATCAGCATAGCCAAGGACCCTTTAAGATGCAACTCCCGATCGGAACAGGCCCATAAAACCACTTCACTCAATGTAGAACCCCGAACTTCATATCATGCACTCGTTGGAAGAATGCCTAGAACTACTAGATGAACCCACCTATTAATTTCCGAAAGTTTCCAGTTATGCAATCAGGTGTTGGGGATACAGGGGAAGCACCGCGCACTCAACTCTAATCCTACATCCATCTGTATCCATCCTTCAACACATAACCAGTTATTTCCGGAAACCGTTTACCTCGGACCTTCGAAACGCATCTACTATACAAGCTATGGCAATACTCCCGAACTACCTCCCCAGTACTGGGTGATGTCGGGGTTATCTTGCCACTTACCGCATAGGAGAGTTTTCGATGTCGGCCGTCTTAAGTATTCCAGAACTGATGCGATATATTTGTGACGACAACACCTCGGAGCTCAACTCCCCGGGACACTGCCACAACCCCTAATGTCAGGAGGCATCGAGAACAATGTTCTCGTCACAAAGACATCAGAACAATCCAAACAATACTCGCGAGATCCTAAAAAAAATTAGTGCATTTTTTAGAGTAGAAGAGATAAGAGTAATCGTCAGGAGTTCTCACCAGAGTGAAAAGAGATGAGGAGCAAAAGACATCCTACTCTCCGATATATATATAGGACTCAAAACATTTTCAGTGTGTGCCTAGACTCAACCGTCAACGATTCGATCAATCAGTGGGGGCTTCTAGGTCGGAGAAGGCTCTAAATACCAACTTGTAATGCCCAGGATGGGACTATACCTCCTACGTGTCGAGGCACGACTTAAAGGTATAAGCCCATTCTGGAATGATCTCAAGTTTGGTATCTTTGCACGACTCATGTAAAAGAGGGATTAAATTGCAAAAGGAGATAGTTGGCTTACACTCGCCACTTCACACAATACATTACATAAGCAAAGCATCATCCAAAACATCACAGCCCATCTAAGGGTAAGATCGAAAAGACAAGATACCAAACATAACGTTAAGCCACAGGTCTAGATCGAATCCTAGTAGAAACCACTACTGATCGTCGAACGCGTCACAAGCATACGGCCAAACTCTTCATGGAACTCCCGGAAGTTCTGATCAACCTCCTGCTTCAAACCCGGCTGAACCTGCATCTGGTGTTGTAGTATCTGTGAGCCACGAGGACTCAGCAATCCCATAACCATGGGTATCAAGACTAGCAAAGCTTTATGGGTAGGAAGAGGTAAAGTGGTGAGGTTGCAGCAGCGGCTAAGCAATATTTGGTGGCTAGCTTACGAGTACCAGAATAAGATGAGCATCTACGTAAACGGTTGCAAAAGTAGTGATCGCTAAAGATCCGGAACTACATACGAATCAAACATAACCCCACCGTGTTCTCTTCTCAAAGTGAAAAGAGACAGTCACGGTTACTCACACAATTGTGTGTTTTACTTCGGATCCTCTGTCAAGTTTTCTACAACCGGACATTAACAAATTCCAGTCTGCCACATAACCGCGGGCACGGCTTTTGAAAGATTATAACCCTGCAGGGGTGTCCCAACTTAGCCCATCACAAGCTCTCACGATTAGCTGAAGTGATAAATATAATATCATCACCCCTTATCTTAGGGAAATCCGATCAGGCTCGGCATCCCGGTGCACAAGACATTTCAACAATGGTAAAACAAGTCCAGCAAGACCTCCCGGCGTGCCGACACCCTGATGGTAGCCGCGCGCATCTCGTCTCAGGCCACGTCCGGATGAGCGCTACGTACAGTAACCGAAGATCCCAGATAACTGGGTGGCACCACAAGTGGCTCTAGTTTGGGACCAACACCATCAGCACTGGCCCCTCCTGTTATGTAGAATTAAGAACTCGTGGACATGACCCCCTATGCAATTAATTAATTAATTAAGTTGTTATTATGAGCAAATTAAAACCAATGTTGGGCCTTGCTGGAGGAGTTTTATTCAAAGTCGAACTGTCAAGGGGTCCCCATCCACCCATCGTGTAAGGAACGCAAAATCAAGGAACATAATGCCGGTTTATCGGCGCCTAAGGTGGCATGAGTGGAACAAAACACCGAGCAAAAGGCCAAGCCTTCCACCCATGCCCAGTATATAGGTGTGTTAATAATAATAATAGATATTGTGATATTCCAACAACAAGTTCCCACCTGGAACGATCTTCATCTTCACCTGCAACTAACAACGCTATAAGAGGGGCTGAGCAAGCGGGTAACATAGCCAAACAGTGGTTTTGCTAGGAAGGTGTCAAGGTTAGAGGTTTCATGGCAACAAGGAGAGGCTGACATAAAAGATGGGTAGCGCGACATGTAACGATAGCATCGAGACAACTAAGCATGGCAATGGTAGTAAAGGTATCCAAGGGTATGATCATCTTGCCTGGGATTCCGCAAGGGAGAAGAACAGATCCATGAAATAGATGAAGAAGAAGCCTCACAACTCCGGAACGAAACCGAGGCTAACAAGAGAAGCAACCGGAAAGAAGCAAACAACACGGTAAACACACATATCATAACCATGGCATACGATGCACATCCAAGTATGATGCATGTCCGGTTTAATTATGCATGGCATGGCAAAGTGCACAAACAAATACTACAAGTTAAGTGGAGCTCAATATGCAACGAGTTGCATATTGACGGAACACCACATGTTATTTATTTAGTTGAATCTCGTTTATTTACAAGACAAGATTAAATGTTTTTAACATAGCAAGAGGTGAATCAAAAGTAAACTACCTATCTAGGCAATTTAAATGAGGCCGGAAATAACAACAACAATTCCGGAAAATCCCCATGAGCATGTTTAGCAATTATTAAAGCAACAACAATTAAACATTTTAAATGTTGTTAACATGATGCGGATGACATGATCAAGTTTTATGCAATTTTTATTAAAAGTTGACATGAAGATGATAAGGAGTATTGTCACCGTGGTGGAAAGAAAAGGTGCCACGGCAACGATCCGAAAATGATGCAACGGCAACATCTCGGTTCCGGTAACTCGTTGGGAGACCGGTGCAAAAGAAAAGATGGCGTGAGCGAGAAGAACAAGATGGAAGGTGGGGTGATCCCGTCACCGGGTTCCCACGAGTCGGCGACAAGGCAACCGAGGAGCATGACAAAAGATGATACGGGCACGGAGCACACAAGGGAAACATTTCATACAACACAAGCAAACGTTCTCGGGTCATCGTCTCGGGGTTATTCCTTCGGAACATTCGTTCTCGTAGCGGGTTCAAGATCGTCGAGGGACGTAGTGGAAGTAGTCGTTCTCGCAACTCGTAGAGGAAGTAGTCGTTCACGTTGGCGTTCGGGTATCCGAAGATGTTCGGGTCGTCGTGGTACTCATGTTGGTGCAGTGGAACTTGACGCATCAGAGAGGAACTTGACGTAGTCGAACTTGGCGTATCCGAAGGGGTACTTGGCGGTTTGTAGTGGTACTTGGTTCATCGTCGTGGTACTTGGCGATTCCGGAAACACGGTAGATGAAATTGACGGTCCTCGTCGTCCTGGTGCTTGGCGATCCGGGGATACTTGCTGGACCAAAACAAAACACCGGGCCGACGGTAGAAGCACATCAGCAGCAAGGAGGCGAGACAGGTGACCGACTTCGGCCTTGGCGATGAGGTTGCTCGAGGGCTCGGCCCTGCAGCCTTGGCGCTGGACTGAGGATGGCCGCGGCGAGCTGGAGGGAGACGGCGACCAGGACCTGCTGGAGGTGCTCGAGGGAACTCGAGGAGGAGGTCGGGGAGTAGTGACGTTGGGACGTCGGGGTGCTCGGGGGCTCCTGCAGCCTTTGGCCGGCGGCGGCTTCGTGGAGGAGGGAGCGGGGCGTCAGGCGCGGGGTAGGAGGAGGGAGAGGCGCGGCGGCCTGGGCGCTGCGGCCTTGGCTCGATCCGGCGCGGAGGGGAGGAACGAGGAGGCGCGCGGGGATGGGAGGAGCTCGTAGCTGGCTCCTGGCCGGGCGGGCGCTCGAGGGGATGCGAGGTGAGCGAGCGGGGAGATGGGGTGAGATGGGATCGAGAGATCGAGAGAGCGAGAGGGACGAGGCTGCGGCGCTGGGATGGGACGAGGGGAACGGGGTAGGTGCGGGCTAGGGTATGGGAGAGAGGGAGAGAGGCTGCGGGCCTGGAGGCCAGATGGGCCGGCTGGGGGGGAGGTTTGGGCTGCTGGGAGGCCTAGAGGCCGGCGGCTGGGCTCTCCCTGCCCCTCTCTACTAATTAAAGAAAAGCAGAGATCTAAAAAAGAGAGAAAAGGAAAAAAGGCATCTGCAGAAAGAATTTACACGAGAGGGTAATTTTCTCGGGCCCATAAAATGAGCGCGGTCCTAGAAAAATAGAAAAGGCATGAACGAAAAAAATTATAATTCAAACATATTTGAATTTAATTCAAATGGGTTTGAACTAAGACTTGATTTTTGAAGTGTCCAAAAATGTTGAGGATTTTTGGAGGAACCTCGATAAATGGGAAAAAGAATTATAGACAAGGAAAGGGGTGAAACTGAAGCAACAAAGATCTGGAGAATAATTGCAAGTGTGTTGGGTTAATTCCAAACAAATGGAATATTTGTAATATAGCTCCCTAAATATTGGGAGGATATGTTATAAAGAGAAGTCATCCTTCCCTCGATTTAAATGGATCGAAGATCCACACGATTTATTTAAGTTGAGATGCAAAATTAAAGACATGATGGCATGATGACATGATGCAAAGCAAAAATAAATAACACAAGCACAAAGAAACACACGGAAGAACCCGGAACATCTGGAATCTTCTGGAATCTTCTGGGACGTCGGTCTTCGGGCGTCACACAGAGCCAACGCCCTCTCTCTTCTCCTCCTTCCTCCGGCCTCCCTCTCTCTCTAAGGTCTCTCTCCCTGCAGTTTCGCCGCCACCATCGGTCATGGGCGCCGCCGCCTCGGTCTCACCTCCCGATTCTCCTCGTTCCGGCCGGGAACGGGACTCCGGCGACCTTCCGCGCCAAGATCCGGCCTCTCCAATGCTTCCCGGCCCCTGAGATCACCGCCGTCGGCGGAGAGACCCCGACCACCGCCGCGCCCTGCTTCGCGTCTTCGCAGGGGACGAGCAGTGCGGGCGTTGGATGCGCTCGGGTCTGCCCCGACCCGATCCATCTAGCGATCCGGCCTCCGAGGCCTCTTCGATAAGCTGGGCTGAGCCCGTTGTGAGCAACCCCTCCAGCCCCTCCCATGTTATGTATCGTGCCAGCCAGTTTCGGCCCTTGTTTTTTTTAGGCCAGCGAATTTATCTAATTTCCTGAGGCTGCCTGTTTTATAGTTTAGCCCTCAAACTTCATGCATATAATAACTTCACAACTGTGCATCTTATGCAAAAACTTTATATATGAAAAATGCTCAGAATTTTGTGTAGATTATTAATATGCCACTTTCATTCATGTTAAAATGTTTATATTGCTGTTTGCATAAGTTTGCTCAAATGCCATGCTAAAATGATTTATTTCCTAACTAAATAACCGTAGCTCAGTTTTTAATAAACTTTATATGTAAATGGGGTGGATAAATGTGTAGATTAACATGATGCACTTTGTTTTGTTGTTTAACAACTTTAAAATAGTGTAATAGGCAGAACAGTACCAAATTCATAATATGCACATGGGGATTTTCCGGAATTGTTGTTTGTTGTTCCGGCCTCATTTAAACTTGTCTAAATAGTTAGTTTATTTTTGCTTCACCCCTTGCATCATATATAGACTTGTCTTGCATCATACCTTGCCATGTATTGCATCATATATAGATTGTGTTGTTTTTCTGTGCTTCCTACCTTGTCATGTATTGCTTCCTGTATAGACTTGTCATGCATCATACCTTGCCATGTATTGCATCATATATAGACTTGTGTTGTTTTACTGTGCTTCCTACCTTGCCATGTTTTGCTTCCTGTATAGAGTTGTAGTGCATCCTATGTAGAACTGTCTTGCATCATACTTGGTTGAGCATATTGTCATGTCTCGTGTGGTGTGTTTACCGTGTTGCTTGCTTCTTCTCGTTAGTGCTTGTTCTGTTACGTTCGTGAGGATTCGTTCGTCTACCCGTGGTTCTTCTTCAAGGCTTCTTCTCCGTCTTCTTCATGGATCCGTTCTTCCTTGCGGGATCTCAGGCAAGATGACCATACCCTTGGATACCTTTACTATCATTGCCTTTGCTTAGTTGTCTCGATGCTGTCGTTACATGTCGCGCTACCCATCTTATTGTCAGCCCCTCTCCTTGTTGCCATGAAACCTCTAACCTTTGACACCTTCCTAGCAAAAACCATTGTTTGGCTATGTTACCCGCTTGCTCAGCCCCTCTTATAGCGTTGTTAGTTATAGGTGAAGATGAAGATCGTTCCAGGAGGGAACTTGTTGTTGAAATAACACAATATGTTATATATATAATAACACACCTATATATTGGGCATGGGTGGAAGGCTTGGCCTTTTGCTCGGTGTTTTGTTCCACTCATGCCACCTTAGGCGCCGATAAACCGGCATTATGTTCCTTGATTTTGCGTTCCTTACACAGTTGGGTATATGGGGACCCCTTGACACTTCGTCTTTGAATAAAACTCCTCCAGCAAGGCCCAACATTGGTTTTAATTTGCCTCATAATAAAAAAAATTAATTAATTGCGTAGGGGGTCATGTCCCCGGGATCTTAATTCTGTTATCTGGGGTCTTCGGTTGTTGTACGTATTGCTCATCCAGACGTGGCCTGAGATGAGATACGCGTGGCTACTATCAGGGTGTCGGCACACCGGGAGGTCTTGCTGGACTTGTTTTACCATTGTGGAAATGTCTTGTGCACCGGGATGCCGAGGCTGATCGGATTTCCCTAAGATAAGGGGTGATGATATTATATTTATCACTTCAGCTGATCGTGAGAGCTTGTGATGGGCTAAGTTGGGACACCCCTGCAGGGTTATGATCTTTCGAAAGCCGTGGCCGCGGTTATGTGGCAGATTGGAATTTGTTAACGTCCTGTTGTAGAAAACTTGACAGAGGATCCGAAGTAAAACACACAACTTTGTGAGTAACCGTGACTGTCTCTTTTCACTTTGAGAAGAGAACACGGTGGGGTTATGTTTGACTCGTAGGTAGTTCAGGATCTTTAGCGATCATTACTAGTCTGCGACCGTTTGCGTAGATGCTCATCTTATTCTTGTACTCGTAAGTTAGCCACCATATTATGCTTAGCCGCTGCTGCAACCTCACCACTTTACCTCTTCCTACCCATAAAGCTTTGCTAGTCTTGATACCCATGGTTATGGGATTACTGAGTCCTCGTGGCTCACAGATACTACAACACCAGATGCAGGTTCAACTGAGTACGATGCAGGAGATGGATCAGAACTTCAGTGGGAGTTCGATGAAGAGTGGCCGTATGTATGTGACGTTTTCGACGATCAGTAGTGGTTTCTACTAGGCGCGATTCGGACCTGTGGCTTTATGTATTTGGTATCTTTCTTTTGGATCTTCGCCCGTAGTCGGGTTGTGATGGTTTCAATGATGATTTGCTTATGTAATGTATTGTGTGACGTGGCGAGTGTAAGCCAACTATCCTTTTGCAATTTCATCCCTATTTTTACATGAGTCGTGCAAAGATACCAAACTTGAGATCATTCCAGAATGGGCTTATACCTTCAAGTCGTGCCTCGACACGTAGGAGGTATAGTCCCATCCTGGGCATTACAAGTTGGTAATCAGAGCCTTCTCCGACCTAGAAGCCACCACTGATTGATCAAATCGTTGACGGTTGAGTCTAGGCACACACTTAAAATGTTTTGAGTCCTACATATATATCGGAGAGTAGGATTTCTTTTTCTCCTCATCTCTTTTCACTCTGGTGAGGACTCCTGACGATTACTCTTGTCTCTTCTACTCTCAAAATTTCACAACATCTTTTTAGGATCACGCGAGTATTGTTTGGATTGTTCTAATGTCTTTGTGACGAGAAAATTGTTCTCGATGCCTCCTGTCATTTAGGGGTTGTGGCAGTGTCCCGGGGAGTTGAGCTCCGAGGTGTTGTCGTCACAAATATATCGCAGCAGTTCTGGAATACTTAAGACGGCCGACATCGAAAACTCTCCTATGCGGTTAGTGGAAAGATAACCCCGACATCACCCAGTACTGGGGAGGTAGTTCGGGAGTATTGCCATAGCTTGTATAGTAGATGCGTTTTGAAGGTCCGAGGTAAACGGTTTCTGGAGATAACTGGTTATGTGTTGAAGGATGGATACAGCTGGATGTAGAATTAGAGTTGAGTGCACGATGCTTCCCCTGTATCCCCAACACCTGATTGCATAACTGGAAACTTTCGGAAATTAATAGGTGGGTTCATCCAGTAGTTCGCAGGCATTCTTCCAACGAATGCATGATATGGAGTTCGGGGTTCTACATTGAGTGAAGTGGTTTTATGGGCGTTGTTCCAATCGGGAGTTGCATCTTAAACGGTCCTTGGCTATGCTGATTCGGGGATTGCAAAACCCTTTTGTAACACGTTCCATGAGCTTTCAGCACGAATATGTGGAACGAAACTTCTATCTTGTATTTGTTCTATCTGCTCCTTGTTGTTTTCATTTACCTTTTGTTCTCCCAAGTGGCTTCTCGACAAGTGTCGTACCATTAAGCTATGGAATTCATTCGTTCAATTCTCTATTCGAATGATATTGTGAAGATATGTTGCAACATATCTATCCTTTGTTTTTGTTTTGATTCTGGTATTCGAGTTGCTTCGATGTCAAATGTTGATTCCATACCTTTCCTAATCGGTGTTCTCATAATTCTATGGGAGTATAAATTCTTCTTGACCATCGAGATTTTCATGGTAATCCTTTTCAACCGGTGTGCCTTCTCTTCAAGTTATTCCATACAGTCGCCGTTGAGAAATCTGACGATTTGTCTATTTCATTTATCCTAGGTTGTCTTGTTTTCCCCACCCTCCCACCCTTTTCTTTATGGAGCTGGAATACTTAATCAAGTGTACTTTTATTCATGTGATGTTCTTCATTCTTTTCGTTCAATTTCATTATCCGGTGATTCTCAGGAAGATGCTCAGGAAACTTCAGTTTATCATTCTCCATTCTCGTTTCTTCTCCGGTGGACTTAAAATTCAAGCTTCGATCATGATCATGTCTGTTCCTCTTGTTTCATTTTTTTCACATGTTGGAATTTCTTATGCAAGTCTCTCTTGCTTATTCAACTCTCTAATTCTTATCCGGAGTGTTTGAGATAGCTCGGAAGATTCGTGTTTCAATTCTTATTTCGTTCAAGCTATTTTGAGATTGTTATCTCATCCAAGCCATTTAATTCAACCGGTGCAATATCTCTTAAGCAATCTTTTTCAACGGTGATTTCTTTTGAGTGGGCCCTAACCCACTGGTCTTTTCCCAGGATCTTACCTGACTCTTCCAATACTTTCGGAGTTATACTCAAATTCTTTTCAAAGTGTGACGTAAGAATGATTTCAATCAGTCACATGCCTTCTCCAAGCTTGTTTTCAATTATGTCCATCTTTAGCTCCACCTTCCTCTTGTCATTCGTCCGGAGTATCTCGGAATTCTTCATGGCATTTCTCGTCTTCACTCTCAACATTTGAAGACCGGAGAAGTGTTTCTCTTAAACCTTGGCCGTTCTCTTGAAGATTCGTGGTTCTAGCTTCATGCCTTCCTCATTATTGTTCCGATTGTGAGAAAATCTATTTATACCCATCCGAAGCTTTTCATGAATTATTTCCATTGTGATCCTCCGAAGGCCATCATTTCAGATAATTTCTTCGTTCTCAGTTTTCAACTTCGTCCTCCAAATATTCTTCATTGATGCCTCTTCGTACGTCTCCATATTCTACCGGTTCTTTGTTCAAGTATTCTTTAACCAGGTCGTGATCTCTTCGTTCTGTTGCATCTAAATTTCCTCTATGCTTATTCTTCCCGGTGATTATTCTCTTTCATCACCCGGTTTCAATTCTTACGGTGGTTCATTCAAGATTACTCTTCCGTTGTTATCATATCAATTCATTTGTTCTTTTCATAATCCTACCGGTGATTCGTTGAATAGTTTCTCAAGTTTGTGCGAGATCTCTCTTTAATTCTTTCCAACGAGAATAAGTAGTATGCCAAATCCTTTGGTTGTCATCAATTTAAATTGGTGAAGGATAAGCATGACATAATTCTTATTCTTGTTTCCCTCAAGGTTATTAATTCCTTCTTCTGAAGTTTGTTCATGAGGAATAAACTCTTGGTTCGAAATGATCTATCCTTCTTTTCCGAAGGTCCAAGCTATATTAATTATCTCGTCGCGAAGCTCCATCTAATCATTGCGAGGCTCAAATCTTAATCTTTTCATCCTGCACTTCTCATCCTTTTGTTACCGGAGTTCTCTTGGTGGTTCTTCATGATTTAATTCATCCTCGAGGTCTTCGTCAAGATTATTGTTGGAGCTCAAGCATTCTTCATCATGCATTCCGAAGTGCAATTCTTTCTACCTTTTTATTTTGAGGTGGTTTTATGTCATTCTTGACAATTTTCCTTCGTGCTTCATGATTCACAAGTTGTCAAGAATGAAATATTTAAACCCATCATCCTTATTTTCTCAGGAGATCCTTTCAACCTCCCATTTTGTTTGTTGGAGTTATTTGGGTTATATCTCACCTAAAAGCTTTCCCTAAGGATTGTTGCTATTTATGGTGCTTATAAAAGACCCAGTTTCTTATTTTATCCTCTTGTAGAAACAAGTTTTCATCTTGTCGTTGATGTCAATCAAATCAATTGTTTAAGTTAGTGGCAGAATTTCACCTCAAGTTTTGAGATGTTTTCCATAAGCCCACAACAAGCTTATTCTTTTGTTGTTGATTATTTTCAACAATTCCGTTCAACCCTTCTTCGTAAGGATGATTTTCATATTCATTTGTCGGAGAAGTTGTCTTTTTCTTCTCCGTTCTTTTCTTTCCAACGATCTAGCATATATTCTTTCATTCCGGAGGCATTGTGATATTGCCCTCTTTGTCCCATAATCTCGTTTTGTCAAGATCATGTTTTTTTCCTCGTTTATCTATTTAACTGGAGTGTTGTGCCCAACGTTCGAGTTCTCTCATCTTATCAAAGTTCTTCCTCTCTTTTTAACTGGAGTGTTGTCTGAAATCTTTATTAACCTTGTGCCATTCTTTTAATTGTTTCGGAGGCAATGTGTTGCTGATTTCATCAAGTATCATATCATCTCCTCAAGCTCACGTTAATTCCTTCCATTTTCAGACGGAGTGCTGTCCAAATTCTGTCATTCTTATTCCTTGGCTAAACCATTGCAGTTTCTTATTCTGTTGGTTCGTAAGCTCTTGTTTCATGTCTTTCAACCTACAAGGTTCTCGTAATGTTCCTTGTTCCTCATTTTACCGGAGTGCTTTTAACTTCGTTCGTCTCCGTTGTATTCCTTCCTTCAAGATTGTTCAACCTCTCAAGGTTCGTGGTTTCACTCGTTGGTCAAAGAAGCAACTTGTTTTTACCTCTTCCTTTTCCGTTTTATCCGGTGCCTTCTCCAGGATCTCGGCTCGAGATCCTCTGTTAGTGTGGGAGAGTTGTGACGCCCCGAGACCGATGCGCCAGGTGTCAGCCAGTTATTCGTCATCGTTGCCATGTCATTTGCTTGCGTGTTTCACTTTGCCTTGTCATCATGTGCATTTCATCAGCATGTTTTCAAAACTTGCATTCGCTCGGGTTCCCCAGTTCTCTCCGTTGCCCGTTCTGAGCCCAGACACACTTGCACGCGCCCGCGGCACCTCCGAATATTTATTTTATAAGTGGCCCGAAAATGTTCTTGGAATGGGTTGAAACTTGGCGTGCGGTATTAGTATAGCATAGGTAGACCGCCTATCAAATTTCGTCCCATTCAGAGTTCGTTTGATAGCCCAACCGTTAAATCTATAGCGGCACTATAGCCGGATAAACGTTGGACATTTCGGTGTTCCGAAACTGCCGCTGGGCCTCTCTCTCTCTTCTCTCGTCTCCGCCCAATGCCTTCTACCGCCTAGTTTTACCCCCTCAACTGCACGCCCGAAATTGCCTCGAACCCGAACCGGTCTGTCAGTACCGATGGGTCCGGATCATCCCCAAACATCCCTAAAACATCTTCGTTTTCTTATTTGGGCCACCAAACCTATTTAGTTCGGACCGTCCGATTTCGATCGGAGGGACCAAATGACGCTAAACCTAACCCACTTCTATATAAACAATACAACCCTAAAACCTAGGGCGCTTGTCCCATCAGTCTCGTCCCCGCCGCCACTCCTCCAAATCCTCTCGGGATCCCCTCCCGATCCAGCAACCAATCCACCCACCTCGTCTTCAGCGCCCGACCAACCGGCCACCTCCGACCGTGCCTCCTCTGGTTTTCCCTCGTCCACCAACAGGAGCTGCAGCATCGTCGCCCGCTCCCTCCTCGTTCCAATCGAGAGGACATTGAGCCCGAGCCCCTGCATCCTTCGACCGCATCAAGTCCCGCCGTCGCCCCGCCAAGTTCCCCTGCTGCTTCTCCGTTTCGTGTTACGCGTCGCCGTCCACCGGAGCCTCGAGCACCGCCCTTCCCAGGCTGCTCCGGCGAGCCCCACCTGTCCGGCCGCCTCCTCACCAGGCCAGAGCCACCGCCCTCTCTCTTCTCCTCCTTCCTCCGGCCTCCCTCTCTCTCTAAGGTCTCTCTCCCTACAGTTTCGCCACCGCCGTCGGTCATGGGCGCCGCCGCCTCCAGCTTCGGCCTCACCTCCGGATCCTCCTCGTTCCGGCCGGGAACGGGACTCCGGCGACCTTCCGCGCCCAGATCCGGCCTCTCCAATGCTTCCCGGTCCGTGAGATCACCGCCGTCTCCGGAGAGACCCCGACCACCGCCGCGCCCTGCTTCGCGTCTTCGCAGGGGACGAGCAGTGTGGGCGTTGGATGCGCTCGGGTCTGCCCTGACCCGATCCATCTAGCGATCCGGCCTGCGAGGCCTCTTCGCCAAGCTGGGCTGAGCCCGTTGTGAGCAGCCCCTCCAGCCCCTCCCCTGTTATGTATCGGGCCAGCCAGTTTCGGCCCTTGTTGTTTTTTTTAGGCCAGCGAATTTATCTAATTTCCTGAGGCTGCATGTTTTACAGTTTAGCCCTCAAACTTCATGCATATAATAACTTCACAACTGTGCATCTTATGCAAAAACTTTATATATGAAAAATGCTCAGAATTTTGTGTAGATTATTAATATGCCACTTTCATTCATGTTAAAATGTTTATATGGCTGTTTGCATAAGTTTGCTCAAATGCCATGCTAAAATGATTTATTTCCTAACTAAATAACCGTAGCTCGGTTTTTAATAAACTTTATATGTAAATGGGGTGGAAAAATGTGTAGATTAACATGATGCACTTTGTTTTGCTGTTTAACAACTTTAAAATGGTGTGATAGGCAGAACAGTACCAAATTCATAATATGCACATGGGGATTTTCCGGAATTGTTGTTTGTTGTTCCGGCCTCATTTAAACTTGTCTAAATAGTTAGTTTACCTTTGCTTCACCCCTTGCATCATATATAGACTTGTCTAGCATCATACCTTGCCATGTATTGCATCATATATAGATTGTGTTGTTTTTTTGTGCTTCCTACCTTGTCATGTATTGCTTCCTGTATAGACTTGTCATGCATCATACCTTGCCATATATTGCATCATATATAGATTGTGTTGTTTTTCTGTGCTTCCTACCTTGTCATGTATTGCTTCCTGTATAGACTTGTCATGCATCATACCTTGCCATGTATTGCATCATATATAGATTGTGTTGTTTTTCTGTGCTTCCTACCTTGTCATGTATTGCTTCCTGTATAGAGTTGTCATGCATCATACCTTGCCATGTATTGCATCATATATAGATTGTGTTGTTTTTCTGTGCTTCCTACCTTGTCATGTATTTCTTCCTGTATAGACTTGTCATGCATCATACCTTGCCATGTATTGCATCATATATTGGTTGTGTTGTTTTCTGTGCTTCCTACCTTGCCATGTGTTGCTTCCTGTATAGACTTGTCATGCATCATACCTTCCCATGTATTGCATCATATATAGACTTGTGTTGTTTTACTGTGCTTCCTACCTTGCCATGTTTTGCTTCCTGTATAGACTTGTAGTGCATCCTATGTAGAACTGTCTTGCATCATACTTGGTTGAGCATATTGTCATGTCTCGTGTGGTGTGTTTACCGTGTTGCTTGCTTCTTCTCGTTAGTGCTTCTTCCGTTGCGTTCGTGAGGATTCGTTCGTCTACCCGTGGTTCTTCTTCAAGGCTTCTTCTCCGTCTTCTTCATGGATCCGTTCTTCCTTGCGGGATCTCAGGCAAGATGACCATACCCTTGGATACCTTTACTATCATTGCCTTTGCTTAGTTGTCTCGATGCTGTCGTTACATGTCGCGCTACCCATCTTATTGTCAGCCCCTCTCCTTGTTGCCATGAAACCTCTAACCTTTGACACCTTCCTAGCAAAAACCATTGTTTGGCTATGTTACCCGCTTGCTCAGCCCCTCTTATAGCGTTGTTAGTTGAAGGTGAAGATGAAGATCGTTCCAGGAGGGAACTTGTTGTTGAAATAACACAATTTGTTATATATATAATAACACACCTATATACTGGGCATGGGTGGAAGGCTTGGCCTTTTGCTCGGTGTTTTGTTCCACTCATGCCACCTTAGGCGCCGATAAACCGGCATTATGTTCCTTGATTTTGTGTTCCTTACACGGTTGGGTATATGGGGACCCCTTGACACTTCGTCTTTGAATAAAACTCCTCCAGCAAGGCCCAACATTGGTTTTAATTTGCCTCATAATAAAAACTTAATTAATTAATTGCATAGGGGGTCATGTCCCCGGGTTCTTAATTCTACATAACAGGGGGGGCCAGTGCTGATGGTGTTGGTCCCAAACTAGAGCCACTTGCGGTGCCACCCAGTTATCTGGGGTCTTCGGTTGATGTACGTATTGCTCATCCGGACGTGGCCTAAGACGAGATACGCGCGGCTACTATCAGGGTGTCGGCACGCCGGGAGGTCTTGCTGGACTTGTTTTACCATTGTCGAAATGTCTTGTGCACCGGGATGCCGAGCCTGATCGGATTTCCCTAAGATAAGGGGTGATGATATTATATTTATCACTTCAGCTGATCGTGAGAACTTGTGATGGGCTAAGTTGGGACACCCCGGCAGGGTTATGATCTTTCGAAAGCCGTGCCCGCGGTTATGTGGCAGATTGGAATTTGTTAATGTCCGGTTGTAGAAAACTTGATAGAGGATCCGAAGTAAAACACACAACTGTGTGAGTAACCGTGACTGTCTCTTTTCACTTTCAGAAGAGAACACGGTGGGGGTTATGTTTGACTCGTAGGTAGTTCAGGATCTTTAGCGATCATTACTACTTTGCGACCGTTTGCGTAGATGCTCATCTTATTCTTGTACTCGTAAGTTATCCACCATATTATGCTTAGCCGCTGCTGCAACCTCACCACTTTACCTCTTCCTACCCATAAAGCTTTGCTAGTCTTGATACCCATGGTTATGGGATTGCTGAGTCCTCGTGGCTCACAGATACTACAACACCAGATGCAGGTTCAACTGAGTACGATGCAGGAGATGGATCAGAACTTCAGTGGGAGTTCGATGAAGAGTGGCCGTATGTATGTTACGTTTTCGATGATCAGTAGTGGTTTCTACTAGGGGCGATTCGGATCTGTGGCTTTATGTATTTGGTATCTTTCTTTTGGATCTTCGCCCGTAGTCGGGTTGTGATGTTTTGAGATGATTTGCTTATGTAATGTATTGTGTGACGTGGCGAGTGTAAGCCAACTATCCTTTTGCAATTTCATCCCTATTTTTACATGAGTCATGCAAAGATACCAAACTTGAGATCATTCCAGAATGGGCTTATACCTTTAAGTCGTGCCTCGACACGTAGGAGGTGTAGTCCCATCCTGGGCATTACATTGAGGTACAACACTCTCTCCAGGTATCACCTTACAATCTAGGCACGCACGCCTATCTTCTCTTCTTGAGAGGATGAAATCAATCTGGCTAGAGTGTTGGCCACTACTAAAAGTCACCAGATGTGATTCTCTCTTTCTAAAGAGGGTGTTAGCTACAATCATGTCGTAGGCTAGAGCAAAGCTTAAGACATCTTCTCCTTCCTGATTCCTGGTGCCATAGCCAAAGCCCCCATGCACCCCTTCAAAACCTGTGTTAGATGTACCCACGTGGCCATTGAGGTCTCCTCCTATGAAGAGCTTCTCGCCAATCGGTACACTCCTAACCATGTCTTCCAGGCCTTCCCAGAACTCCCTCTTGGTGTTCTCAGTGTGGCCTACTTGCGGGGCATACGCGCTGATAACATTGAGAATTAAGTCCGCAACTACCAGCTTGACTAGGATAATCCGGTCCCCATGTCGTCTACCACTCCATGCTTGAGGCTCTTGTTGATCAAGATGCCTACGCCATTCCTGTTTGCAGCCAACCCGGTGTACCACAGCTTGAAGCCGGTACCCTCCACCTCCTTTGCCTTCTGTCCCCTCCACTTGGTCAAACTTTGGTCAAACTTTGTTGAGTTTGACTAGACACAAATCTAATACGCGGATTAGAAATGACCATAGGGAGTACTACATTAATTAGTACCTAAAAACCAAACAATGGGTCTTGTAGACAACATTTGAAAACATGATATTTGACGGGGGGAAACGCTATGACCTTTCCTTAAAAATGTAAAATATTGAGTGTCAGAAATCAGGAGAAACATAAATTAATTAACAGTTCGACAAAATGTTGGCACTAATTTTTGAATCCCTGCAAATTCTGAAAGTGGAAGAATTTTGAATACCTACACTATTTATTCGAAAGGGTCAAATCAGGAATTCTATCCATTTTGACGGCCAAGCTAGCATATATCTAGAACAGATAGTGTGGGGACGGACTCCGAGAAGAGCACCATCTTCCCGCTGCGTCCACAATGCGATGCCGGGATCTTTTTTCCCCCCACAATGTCATAATTTTATCGTACAAAAGGTGCAAATTGGGTTGTCAAACCCGTGATCAATTGTTATGGATGGCCCGTAACCGCGCATCGTGAAGTACACTCATTGTTGTGTGGACCTCTACACCCACATTTCATCGGCACTATAGCACCAACAACCATGTAGTACTGTAGAGATCTCCACCTGTTACCACAACGCCCACGACTAGTTTCTCGTTCCGTGGGAGTTGCCCTGGCCATTTAACAATACACGACCTTTATCTATACTAGTAGACTGCCCATGCATTGCCATGGGCCAACGAATAAATTTGTAAACAATGCTCAAGTTACCCTCCCCAAACGAAGATATTGCACGCAATATTCAACCAAAACACAAATGCTAGTATCTTCTCTCTATTCCATCAAACGCCATGCACCCCATCTAGCCTCTCTTTTCTGTTGAACTTCTCCCTAGCACTCTTTGTCCATACATCAACCATCCTCTCAATCTACCGCCCCTTGATTCTTTATGTGGCTTCTATGTCATTGTTTTCTTGTCTCGCTCTACTACATATGTTAAAAATATGGCATATACAAGGCTCCTCACCTTGGTAGAAATAGTAAGAAAATATGGCGTATGAACATGAAAATATTCTTTCCACCACAAGTTCATTCACAAACTAATAATGTTTTGTTTATCTCTGGGCTCGGCTTCCATCTCCACCTAAGATGCATATCTCCGTCACTTCATCTCACTAATACATTTTTTCCTACGGACCTCAAATATACATACAAGAATCACACTACAAGGTTGCGTCATTGTCATTCCATCTCTTCTTTCACTTCGTCACTTTTGGTCATTGCAACACCAGCGTGCGCCGTCTTCACACTGCTCCAAATCTGCCCATGTTTTCATCCGGCTCCAAATACGCCCATTTTTTTCTCTAATTCAGCCCTATTTTATGAAATTTGTACTTTCAGCCTCATAGTTTCATTGTTTGGAATGAGGATGGATTTCATAGTTCACTTCTCTGAACGATAACACAACACATATTGATACAGATTAGTGATGAACAAAAAATTGCTTCCATAGATGTAAATTACATCTGTACGAAAATATATTTTGTTTCAAATGTTGACACTCCTTGCTTTTCTTTTTTTGATAGAAAGACACTCCTTGCTTTTGGAAGGTTTTTTCACTTCCTTTTTTTGGATGGTCGTCTACATTTATTAGTTCTCGACTTGAAAATGAATTGACTGGTGTTTTGAAATTTTAATGATTTACCGTGAAGTTGTGATGCTGCGGTCGTCACGCGTGACGGCATGGGGTGTTTGTGGCGGTGGTGGGCTCTGAGTGACTTGGTGATGGTGTCGCCGCAAGAGGACTGAACAAGCAGAGACCTGCACGCGCAGCGGCGTGAGAACTGAAGCCATAAAAGAACTTGTAAACTGCAGTAAGTAGAGTAGTAGACAAATTACCATCGGTCTTGTTATGCAAGCATGAGATGATGGATTTTGCATAGATCGTACGTTGTCTGAAGCTAACTCTTCAAATAGAAACTATATGCTTGCACATGAACCTGCTTGTTCTGAAGTTAACTCTTCAAATAGAAACTATATACTTGCACATGAACCTGCTTGTTCTGGTCCATGGGTTAACAGAAATCTGAGAAGTGGTCAGCGGCAATCGATAATTCTGAGCGAACAACCATTATTGGCTGCACAAGCACCTGCTCATACCAATTGAAATTTAGAAGCTTGCATTCATAGGCATCTAATTACTGGGCTGCTGTATGACTGCTACATACAGTTACTTTTAGGTGGACATCAGAATTTTAACATTGATGATTTGGTCCATACAAGTAAAAATAGGTGGTAGTGTATCACGTTCATACCTTGATGCTCTCGTAACTAAGATACATAGATACCTAAGTCTGTATGGCGTACCTCAAGCCTGTATCACATTTGGACCTCCATGGACGACCTCGAGGGATGGCGGCCCACCAGTGCGGCTGCGGATCTGGGTGCTGCCTCCCCTTGCCGCCGGATCCCTTCCATTCCCTTCCCTCCCTTGGGAGAGGGAGAGAAGGTGAGGGGGAGGAGGAGGCCGCCGGCTGTGTCGCCATGGCTGGGCAGGGCTCCTCGCGCCTGCCTGCTAGGTCTCCGTGGCATCGGGTGGGCTAGGGTTTCGCCCGAGCTGCTGGAGAGACGGGTTGACGGAGAGGGCGGGGTAAAGGGAGGTCGCCGGCGTGCAGGGCCGGCCCTGGAGGGTGGCAGGGTGGGCAGCCGCCCTGGGCCCCCAAAATCCAGGGGCCCCATCCCAGGTACCCTTTAGTATATGTATTTAACAGAAAAGAAAGAGACAGGCCGGCTAGGCCCATGATAGGCCCAGGTCACTGCTCGCTGGTGGCAACGCAACGCAGGTACATCGATCGATTCAGCTAAAAAAAGGAACGATCGATTGATCTTCGTCTCGTCGCCTCGGCTCCTCACCTCGCCTCTGTTTCCTCGCGGCCGGCACCCTAATCGATCAGAAGGGCGGCGGATCATCCCAACACCAGCAGCAACTAGAACCAGGGCGGGCGATCTCATCCCAGCAGCCGCCGCCCCCGGCCGTCGCTCATCGCCGCCGGCCGGCCGTCAACCTTCTGCACAGGGCCTGGTTCTGCAACGCTCAGGCCTTGGGCGCCGCAAGGTAAATCTTCTTTGATTTTCTTTCTGAGTTTCTGTAATCAGTAATCTACATATGTCATGTGAGTAACGGTGTGATATTAATTGCCAGTATTTCTGAGTTTCTATTGAGCTCCGTCACCCTGAAGTCATTAAATGAAAATGAACTTGAAGATGTTTGTAAAACATTTGCAGAAACTTTCTCTCATGGTGGTTCATCTGATGTTGAGGTATATGATCTTATTTCTGAATTGAAGATGATGAGATTCACAATACCAGATTATGTAATGTCTGCTATGGAGATTTCTGAGCACGTGAGAGAAGTCGATTGCTATCCCAATATCTCCATAGCTTATCGCATCTTATTTACTTTGCCCGTGACTGTCGCCTCGGCTGAGAGAAGCTTTTCAAAGTTGAAATTGTTGAAGAACTACTTGAGGTATACAATTACACAAGAGAGGTTAAACGGGTTGGCAACATTATGCATCGAGAAGAAACTATTGGATGACATTGACATCGAGCCCATCATAAGTGAATTTGCATCAAGAAATGTTAGAAGAAAATTTTAAGGTAATTTGATTTATTTGATATTTCTACTGTTTTGGATGCATTTAGTTATTACTAAGAAATATTTTTTCACACATATTCACTATTATTATGATAATGTCTATATTAAGGGCCCCAAATTTCAGTTTCGCCCCGGGCCCCGAAAATCTCAGGACCGGCCCTGCCGGCGTGGATGGGGGAGAGGAGGCCACCGGCGAGGCATGTCGCCGGGGAAGATGGGATCGACGGCGGCAGCGTTCAGTCCCTAGGAAACAAACCGAGAGAGGAGTCGAGGGTCCTCGTTCCTCTGATTTCGTTTCATGGGACGGCGCTCGGTTGGTTTTGGTTGGTTTTTTTGGAACCGTGAGGTGGGAGGGAGGACGAACAAAAAAACATGGTAGGTGGGACGAAAATTAACCGACGAAGACTATCAACTGAGACATTAACAAATGCCTTTTAATTTTTCGGTTATGCATTTTTGCATTTGTGCTCAAAATCAATGTCTTCTCATGCTAGACCCTGTATTCTATTTCCCCTTGTCGTTTCCAGGTTCACACAAAACGCTTCACAAAAAAAGGTAGAGATATCCATCTGTCGAACCAACATCACCTTGATTCAGAGGAGATCCATTGTCTCCTTAGGGACGAGTCGTCTTTTCTCCCCACCAGAAGTGTGCTTCATTTCACTCGTACTACCACTTCCGGTACTGTGCACCGACTTGCATAAACTTACAGTACTGAAATAGTACTATACAGCTATCTTACCATACGACTTCAATAATCAGTAACAATTTCCAATCGAAGTTCCCAGTTTAAAAAGTAAAGTGGTCTACTTCATCATGCTCTCGCTGGGTGGATTTCCTCTTTCATTATATAAACTTTATTTATCATGCACTCTTAGATTTGGTTGCATAAGTCTAAAATAGCATCAGATTAAATCAAACAACATTATATATAACAAGCTGCAGTTCTACAGAATCTGCTTACCTCTATAGGCGCACGATATCCCGGACGTCATACTGGCCACCCTTAGATGGAGCCACCTCGTCGTCGACCGCTCCTGCATCCCTCACCCTGTCAAATCCAGTTGTGGCATACTCGGAATTCAAGAACGCCCGCACGGCGTTAGTGAAATAGATTAGCAGATTCTCGCCAAACGTAGCGCCTTCCAGTAGTCCATGTGGTCATTACGAAGGATCAACGTCCCTGCCCCTATTCCACTTTCAATATGATGCATCCAAATTATTTTTATAATAATTCCTCGCAGGTTTCAGTTGCATAATCAACAATTTGATTAGGCGAACCAATTAATGAACCAGAGAAGGATTTTTATTGTTACCTTTAGTTAGCTTTAAGTCATATATGTTTCTGCGGTGCTGTTTTTTCTTTAGGCAGCTTCCAAAACAAGTGATAATGTTTTTTTTTGGGCCTGCTTCGGAAATGGGGTTGGCCATCTGTTCGACAGGTTTTACATCCAACTATAGGAGTGTATTCACCATCTCCATTGGCATGAACGTAACTTATGAATCAGAAAAGATAGAAAACAAACTTTAATGGTAAAGATAAAACGAAGAAAAAAACAATCCAAGTAATTAGATTAGTATAAAGAAATACATTCGAGTTATTTCATCAATTCAATAAGCACATCAGTAGGACATTATAATGATGGTCGCTTCCTTTTCGATGCTACAGATACACATACAGGAAATTTTGCAACAATAAACAACAAGATGATTTTTAGATCACCTTCTCGTTCTATGGTCGCTTTATCGTGAGATCATCGAAAGTGAAATTATCCTACGAAAATGACATTACATGTTGAACACACAACAAAAACACAAGTTGAAAGCATCGGCTTTTGAGAAATATGATGTTATGAACAAGGCATGAAGTGAATTGTGTGTTGGCCCACATTTGCAGGAGTAAGCTGGCTCAAGGATGAGTTTTTGCCTTTAGTAAACAGGGAGTTGTTCATGTAGAAGCTGTAGGAATAAACTTTAGCATTAGTTACTGAATAGCAAACAAAATTGTGTTATGTACTGCAAACTTTCGCGCGCCACCTCGCTGCCACACCTTCCTCTCGACCTCCCCCCACCGCCATTGCTGGCCGCCGCCTGGCCATCCCTCTAAGCCCCGCCGCACCAATGGAGAACTTGAAAAACAATTTGCCATTAAGACATGAAATGCCTCAGAAATGATTAAAAGACATGCTACCCATCTTTATAGCAAGTTTTCACGTAGACCATCATTTTAAGTTTTTAACATGGTCACACTAAGTATTTTGTTCACCTGACACCATCATGGTAGTCACCATGCAAATTATCTCTAACAAAATAAGATGAGCTGCTACATGCACTTGCATGCGACCCATCATGATATTAACATGACTTTTCACATGGCATATGATGCCTGATATATATTAAACATTAGAATGCCACCAGCATACTAAATTCCAAAAGTTACATACAGCTGATTTCTCTTTTTTTTTTCTCAGGATAACATTCTTCTAAAGATCCAAGAAAAGTACACAACTATCAAGAACCATGATCAATGTATGATCTCACACAGTGCTTACCTAGGAAATGCAAAGGTCAGATAGCAAAGAAACGGAAATTCAGAGTCTTAGGCTGGTATCATGAACTATTTTCACATATATCAAGACATCAAACATATATGTACGTATATGATTTCCATTTAGGAAGGACATTGAGAACCCAGGCACCCGCCCATTTGCTGCCAAAATACATGCATGGCACATACCAAAACTCAGGTGCCGAAATATGATGGTGTAACAGCCGACCAAATCTTGGTAATCTTAATACCTTCAGAAAAAAGCCATATATTGGGTTTCCTCGAGGAGCCCTAACATCTGTAGCCATCTATTGAGTTTCCTCGAGGACCCCTAGCAAGAATCAGTGCATGATTGTTGGCCACTAAGAAATTAGGTACGCAACATTTAAGTAGAGACTGAAAAGTATCAAAACACCCAGCAGAAGACATGCAACCTTCACCTGTGAGGGCACCTGCGAGGGCACCTTGCGTGCTAGCTAGACTTAGGGCCAGTTTTTTTGGTGGCTTCTAGAATAAGCTGAAATAAGCTGCCCCTTACCCAGCTTATTCTAGAAGCCCAACTAAATTTATTATTTTTAGAAGCCTTGTAGTTAAGATTTGATTAGTAGGCTTCTAAAAAGAAAATTTTGTTTGGGCTTCTAGAATAAGCTAGGTAGGGGGCAGCTTATTCTGGAAGCCCAAAAAAGTCAGCAAAAGAACTGGCCCTTACTTCAGAAAAGGTAATGGTTTCAAAAATCGAGTGAACGGATCGTCCAAGGCTGAGAGCATTCTTTTTGCTGCGGCATCTGGAATAAAATGTGGGACAAGTATATTTGATAAGATGGCATAAGAACTGTAAAAACACGACATCTCTCAGTTCTGTATGGATTGATGCTTTATACTATATCTAAGTGGTTCATTATGTTTCTAACAGAATTCAGATTCAACCAAAGCAAATACAAGACATATAACTGCATTTGATCCAGTTATCAAATTCAATCGTATTTTCTAAAATATGAAGACTTGCGAAAGTGTGAGCCGTTCAGGTAGCTGATAAATTATATGATCCGTTATTGGAAAATTTTAGTGAGTTTTTGTATGAATCACTATGATTCTACCTACCTTTCTATTAGTGATGTAATTTCCACGATCCGTCGAACTCACACCTCATGTAGACATTAGGGTCGAGGAATGTGTAGAAACGAAATCCCACAACAACAATACAATCATGTGCCTTTTTAATTCCTACAACTACTATCCGATTTGCAAGAGAATAGTTTCTCCTCAGCACACAACTCCTGCATAATAAGAGAAACATATTTATCAATCTTGAAGTCGATGACCTGAAGCAAATTAGTGGCAGCAGTGTCAATGAGCTTCGATCAAGGAATATATTTCTATATGCTTGAAGCAAAAAAATATAGATAAATTCAGTATAAGGAGTTTACCTGTCACCTCATTAATACCTCAACTTCTTTGGCGCTAAATGCATATGTTTTAGCCAACAAGTGATGTGAGGTGAATGTGTTGAGATCAACAAGTTTTAGTGCCATAGATAACCGTTAATGGCCAACAGTCTGGTGCAAAAACAACCAACAAAATTTTCAGATCATACTTTTATATAGAAATTACTAAGTGGACTATTACTATGTACTACAGTGTATTGTGAACAAGTGTTCAGATCATTTTATCTTTAAGTCTGATGTAATCTGCTCTAATCTGTTGTACACTCTGATAGTTTTGAATATAGTTCAGGTAAGCGTAAGCCCGCCGTAGTTCTCTATCAAGTAAAAAACAGTGTATTGGCAATGGAATATTAAGAAAACTGTAAAGTAAAACATGCGGCACTGAAGAAATCAATCTTTAAGAAAAAATAGTACCTTAGTCAACACAGCTATCATTGAAAAGTACTCCCACTGTAAACTAATATAAGAGCGTTTAGATAACTAAAGTAGTGATCTAAACACTCTTATATTAGTTTACGGAGGGAGTAGTTCCCAAGTATAAGTGATGGCCAAACCTCATTTATTTCCAACGGTCCATCGTATTGACAAGTAGCGGAAATATAAATCAAGTCGCTGCTGACTCTTTATGGAGAAAATATTAGATGTAGCCTGCACATATGGATTTGGAGTGTCCCATATTAAGTGCAAGTGCCATTTTCTGAAGGACACTTTGCAGAATAGAAGATTTCAATACTATGGGAATATTGTATTGCATAACTGGTCATTTAATTATTCGGAAATCCATAATTCTAGAAGCACAACAGATCAACATTTCGTATGAGGATTTGACATGTATAGTCTTCACACCCTTTCCCTGAGTACAGATAACACCAAAACCTCCGTTACTTGTTAAGCACCTCAAATGACTTGACTGAACCTGCAAACGAGATAGTATTAATCGTGTATGAATTTTACAGTATACTTCTATATTACCACAGGGAGGTAGAAGTGCAGTTTTTTATTTAGTTATGTATGAATTTAGGGAAGCTTACAACTGATCCAGTTCAATCAAGTTGCCATTTGCAACTAAAGTATAGAGGCTATAGAAAATACATCTGTAGCATGTAATTCTTAGGAAGTGCTTAAAGATGCAATATCAAAATTTAATCTAATGAGTGCACTGATCTCTCAACATGAAAAGGACAAGAATAGAAGGCCATGACATGCATATTTGTCTACATCAAACTGCTATTGCATAGATATATATATGAAACACCAACTTCATACCAATGAACTAAAAGAGAAATCTCTTCAAATAGGCTGTGGACAACGTGAGTAAATATAGTCCATTATATGTACTAAAATCCAAATGGCTTGGAGACAGATATAGGCAACATGAATAAATATAGTCCATTGTATCTAGGATCCTAAATCTTTTTTTAGTTGGCCAACACAAACAATCTGAAAAGTCAACAGAAAAAATGCAAATAGAAAAAAAAGTGCAAACCTTACACGGTGAATGGATTGTGTACCCAGCGACCCAGCCACAAACGTCGACGCAGATGAACCTCGTCCAAAGTCTTGTACATTGTTCTAAAAAAGTCTTGTACATTATCCGACCGTACCATCATGATTGGAACACCCATGCATCAATGAAACGCCAGCCGGCAAGCCTCCTATCCCCCGCAGAGTCGACTGCATCATCACGATGAGTCCATGATCCAGCATGGAACCGTTGTGCCCGTTGCATTCATTATACCCGTAGCCACACACGGTATCTTAACAGATATATGTACCGTGATTAATGGTTGTATCAACATGCAAATTCACATAATGAAGGCGGATGGAAACATGTCTCTGCGTGCAAGTACCTAGCGCCGCTCTAACTGGGATTAATGGATGTATCAACATGCAAATTCACATACCTAGCTCTCTCTGACTGGGGTTTGAACCGCCTTGCCCTGGGGTACGAACCGCCCTGGCCTGGGGATTGGCGCAAACCTCTAGGTCCGGAATGAAGGCGGCGGCGACCCCTCTCGTACCTCGACGGCGGCGGCCGCTCTCGGACCTCGACGGCGGCGACTGCGGACCTCTGATGTCTACTACGCACCCTTCTTCTTGTAAACGTTGTTGGGCCTCCAAGTGCAGAGGTTTGTAGGACAGTAGCAATTTTCCCTCAAGTGGATGGCCTAAGGTTTATCAATCCGTGGGAGGCGTAGGATGAAGATGGTCTCTCTCAAACAACCCTGCAACCAAATAACAAAGAGTCTCTTGTGTCCCCAACACACCCAATACAATGCTAAATTGTATAGGTGCACTAGTTCGGCGAAGAAATGGTGATACAAGTGCAATATGGATGATAGATATAAGTTTTTGTAAACTGAAAATATAAAAACAGCAAGGTAGCAAATGGTAAACGTGAGCATAAACGGTATTGCAATGATAGTAGAGAAGGCCTAGGGTTCATACTTTCTCTAGTGCAAGTTCTCTCAACAAGGATAACATAATTGGATCATATTACTAGTCCTCAACATGCAACAAAGAGTCACTCCAAAGTAATTAATAGCGGAGAACAAACGAAGAGATTATGGTAGGGTACGAAACCACCTCAAAGCTATTCTTTCTAATCGATCTATTCAAGAGTCTGTAGTAACGTTCAATCTATCATAGAGTTCGTACTAGAATATCACCTTAAGACACAAATCAATCAAAACCCTAATGTTACCTAGATACTCCATTGTCACCTCAAGTATCCGTGGGCATGATTATACGATATGCATCACACAATCTCAGAATCATCTATTCAACCAACACATAGAAATTCAAAGAGTGCCCCAAAGTTTCTACCGGAGAGTCAAGACGAAAACGTGTGCCAACCCCTATGCATAGGTTCCCAAGGTCACAGAACCTGCAAGTTGATCACCAAAACATACATCAAATAGATCACATGATATCCCATTGTCACCACAGATAAACACGTGCAAGACATACATCAAGTGTTCCCAAATCCTTAAAGACTCAATCCGATAAGATAACTTCAAAGGGAAAACTCAATCCATTACAAGAGAGTAGACGGGGAGAAGCATCATAAGATCCAACTAAAAAAGCAAAGCTCGCGATACATCAAGATCGTGCCATCTCAAGAACACGAGAGAGAGATCAAACACATAGCTACTGGTACATACCCTTAGCCCCGAGGGTGGACTACTCCCTCCTCGTCATGGAGAGCACCGGGATGATGAAGATAGCCACCGAAGAGGGATTCCCCCCTCCGGCAGGGTCCCAGAACGGCTGTAGATTGGTTTTCGGTGGCTACGGAGGCTTTCGGCGACGGAACTCCCGATCTAGGTTAATTTCCGAAGGTTTCAGTATTTATAGGAATTTTTGGAGTCGGGCCCAAGTAAAGGGGAGCTACGGGCCGTCCTCGAGATAGGGGGGCGCGCCCCCTGCCCACGGTGTGGCCCCCACCCTCGAGGGCAGCCCGTGGCTCTCCTGGCCCAACTCTTTTGCTTCGGGGGCTTCTTTTGGTCCAGAAAAAATCATCAAAAATTGGCTCGTCAATTGGACTCCGTTTGATATTCCTTTTTTGTAAAACCCTAAAACAGGAGAAAAACAGAAACTGGCACTGGGCTCTGGGTTAATAGGTTAGTCCCAAAAATCATATAAAAGTGTATATTAAAGCCCATAAGACATCCTAGAAGGATAATATAATAGCATGGAACAATCAAAAATTATAGATACGTTGGAGACGTATCAGCATCCCCAAGCTTAATTCATGCTCGTCCTCGAGTAGGTAAATGATAAAAACAGAATTTTTGATGTGGAATGCTAACCAATATAGTTTTTCAATGTAATTCTCTTAATTGTGGCATGAATGTTCATATCTGAAAGATTCAAGATAAAAGTCTATATCGACATAAGGAATAATGATACTTCAAGCAATACTAACAAAGCAATAATGTCTTCTCAAAATACTGTGGCTAAAGAAAGTTATCCCTACAAAATCATATAGTTTTGGCTATGCTCCCTCGTTATCACACAAAAATATTCATATCATGCACAACCCCGATTTCAGTCAAGCATTTGTTTTCATACTCTATTCTTTCAAACCTTTCAACTTTCACGCAATACATGAGCGTGAGCCATGGACATAGCACTATGTGGAATAGAGAGGTGGTTGTGGAGAAGACAAAAAGGAGGGAGATAGTCTCACATAAACTAGGCGTATCAACTGGCTGTGGAGATGCCCATCAATAGATATCAATGTGAGTGAGTAGGGATTGCCATGCAACGGATGCACTCTAGCTAAATATGAATGAAAGCTCAACAAAAGAAACTAGTGGGTGTGCATCCAACTTGCTTGCTCACGAAGACCTAGGGCATTTGAGGAAGCCCATCGTTGAAATATACAAGCCAAGTTCTATAATAAAAATTCCCACTAGTATATGAAAGTGACTAAGCATGAGACTCTCTACAATGAAGAACATGGTGCTACTTTGAAGCACACGTGTGGAAAAAGATAGTAGCAATTGTCCCTTTTTTTGTTTTTTTTCTTTATTTTGGGCCTTTCTTTTTTTTCTTTGGCCTTTCTTTTTTTTCTTGTTTTTCTTTTTTTTTGCGGAGGGGCTTTATAGATTCAGCCTTTCCTCCCATGGGACAATGCTCTAATAATGATGATCATCACACTTTCATTACTACACGAATTTACAACTTGATACTACAACAACAAAGTATGACTCTACATGAATGCCTCCGGCGGTGTACCGGTATGTGCAATGAAACAAGAGTGACATGTATAAAAATTATGCATGGTGGCCTTGCCACAAATACGATATCAACTACATGATCATGCATGGCAATATGACAATATGATGCGTGTCATATAAATGGAACGATGGAAAGTTGCATGGCAATATATCTCGGAATGGCTATGGAAATGCCATGATAGGTAGGTATGGTGGTTGTTTTGAGGAACAATATGGTGGCTGTTTTGAGGAAGGATATATAGTGGGTTTATGGCACCAGCGAAAGTTGCGCGGTACAAGAGAGGCTAGCAATGGTGGAAGGGTGAGAGTGCGTATAATCCATGGACTCAACATTAGTCATAAGAACTCATATACTTATTGCAAAAATCTACGAGTCATCAAAACAAAGCAATGAACGCATGCTCCTAGGGGGGAGGTTGGTAGGAGTTAACCATCGCGCGCCCCCGACCTCCACACAAAGGTTGGCACTCTACAAATACCTCATGCTCTAACTTCGTCACATAGCGGTTCACCATACGTGCATGATACGGGAATCACTAACCTTAACACAAGTATTTATCAATTTCATAATAACTCCACTAGCATGACTCTAATATCACTATCCTCATGTCTCAAAACAATTATCAAGCATCCAACATCTCTTTCTATTCAATGCACTTGGTGTGAAATTTTGTACTACATTGACATTGGATGCTTATCATGTGAAGACTAGTTTCTTTAGCCTAAACACATTACCATGTTGTTTTAATAGACTCTCAAAAGGATATAAGTGAAGCATGAGAGTTCATCTATTTCTTAAAAATAAAACCACCGCCGTGCTCTAACAGATATAAGTGAAGCACTAGAGCAAACATCAAACTACCCCGAAAGATATAAGTGAAGATCAATGAGTAGTTGAATAATTATGTAACTATGTGAAGACTCTCTAACATTTAAGAATTTCAGATCTTGGGATATTATTCAAACATCAAGCAAAACAAACTAAAATAAATTGGCACTCCAAGCAAAACACATATCATGTGGTGAATAAAAATATAGCTCCGAGTATAGTTACCGATGGATGAAGACGAAAGAGGGGATGCCTTCCCGGGGCATCCCCGAGCTTAGGCTTTTGATTATCTTGAATTTACTTGGGGTGCCATGGGCATCCCCAAGCTTAGGCCTTTGCTACTCATTGTTCCATTGTCCATCAAAGCAATACTCAAAACTTGAAAACTTCACAACACAAAACTTAGAAAAAATTCTCGTGAGCTCCGTTAGTATGAGAAAGCAAATCACTACTCAAAGGTACAGCAATGAATTCATTCTTTGTTTATATTGGTGTTAAACCTACTGTACTCCAACTTCTCTATGGTTCAGATCCTCCAATACTACTCATAGATGCATCGGAATAAGCAAACAACACACGAAAAACAGAATCTGTCAAAGACAGAACAGTCTGTAGTAATCTGCAGGATTCGCCTACTTCTGGAACTCCAAAAAATTCAAACTAAATTGGTAAATTTGTGGAATTTGTCTACCAATCATCTGCAAAAAGAATCAACTAAAAAGCACGCTCCAGTAAAATCCCAAAACTACTTTAGCGGGCGCTAACGATTCTGTTTATCACAGCAAGATCACATAAACTTCACACAAGTCTTCCCAAAAGTTCTACTTTGCACAAACACTAAACAAAATATGAAACCACATCTAATCAGAGGATATATGCAATATTTATTCCCTAACAGCAACAAAAGCAAAGAAAACAAAATAAAGTTGGGTTGCCTCCCAACAAGCGCTATCGTTTTATGCCCCTAGCTAGGCATAATGATGCTCACATAAAAGATAAGAATTGAAACATAACGGGAGCATCATGAAGCATATGAATAGCACATTTAAGTCTAACCCACTTCCTATGCATAGGGATTTTGTGAGCAAACAACTTATGGGAATGATAATCAACTAGCATAGGAAGGGAAAACAAGCATAACTTCAAAACTTTAAGCACATAGAGAGGAAACTTGATATTATTGCAATTCCTACAAGCATATGATCCTCTCTAATAATAATTTCAGCAGCATCATGAATGAATTCAACAATATAACCAGCACAAAAAGCATTCTTTTCATGATCTACTTGCATACAAATTTTACTACTCTCCACATAAGCAAAATTCTTCTCATTCATAGTAGTGGGAGGAGAAAATTCAACAAAATAACTATCATGTGTAGCATAACCCAATTGAAAACTAAAATCATGATGACAAGTTTCATGGTTATCTTTAATCCTTATAGCATAGATTTCATCACAATATTCATCATAGATAGGAGGCATGCTTTCATCATAATAAATAGGCTGATCAATACTTGGGGGACTAAAAATATCATCTTCATCAAACATAGATTCCCCAAACTTGGGCCTTTGCATATCATTAGCATCATGGATATTCAATGGATTCACACTAACAACATTGCAATCATGCTCATCATGCACATATTTTATGCCAATCATTCTATGTAATTCTTCTTCTAGTACTTGAGCACAATTTTCCTTCCCACCATTTTCACGAAAGATATTAAAAAGATGAAGCATATGAGGTACCCTTAATTCCATTTTTTGTAGTTTTCTTTTATAAACGAAACTAGTGATAAAACAAGAAACTAAAAGATTCGATTGCAAGATCTAAAGATATACCTTCAAGCACTAACCTCCCAGGCAACGGCGCCAGAAAAGAGCTTGATGTCTACTACGCACCCTTCTTCTTGTAGACGTTGTTGGGCCTCCAAGTGCAGAGGTTTGTAGGACAGTTGCAAATTTCCCTCAAGTGGATGACCTAAGGTTTATCAATCCGTGGGAGGCGTAGGATGAAGATGGTCTCTCTCAAACAACGCTGGAACCAAATAACAAAGAGTCTCTTGTGTCCCCAACACACCCAATAAAATGGTAAATTGTATAGGTGCACTAGTTCGGCGAAGAGATGGTGATACAAGTGCAATATGGATGATAGATATAAGTTTTTGTAAACTGAAAATATAAAAACAGCAAGGTAGAAAATGGTAAACGTGAGCATAAACGGTATTGCAATGATAGTAGAGAAGGCCTAGGGTTCATACTTTCACTAGTGCAAGTTCTTTCAACAAGGATAACATAATTGGATCATATTACTAGCCCTCAACATGCAACAAAGAGTCACTCCAAAGTAACTAATAGCGGAGAACAAACGAAGAGATTATGGTAGGGTATGAAACCACCTCAAAGCTATTCTTGCTGATCGATCTATTCAAGAGTCTGTAGTAACGTTCAATCTATCATAGAGTTCATACTAGAATAACACCTTAAGACACAAATCAATCAAAACCCTAATGTCACCTAGATACTCCATTGTCACCTCAAGTATCTGTGGGCATGATTATACGATATGCATCACACAATCTCAGAATCATCTATTCAACCAACACATAGAACTTCAAAGAGTGCCCCAAAGTTTCTACCGGAGAGTCAAGACGAAAACGTGTGCCAACCCATATGCATAGGTTCCCAAGGTCACAGAACCCGCAAGTTGATCACCAAAACATACATCAAGTAGATCACATGATATCCCATTGTCACCACAGATAAACACGTGCAAGACATACATCAAGTGTTCTCAAATCCTTAAAGACTCAATCCGATAAGATAACTTCAAAGGCAAAACTCCATCCATTACAAGAGAGTAGAGGGGGAGAAGTATCATAAGATCCAACTAAAATAGCAAAGCTCGCGATACATCAAGATCGTGCCATCTCAAGAACACAAGAGAGAGATCAAACACATAGCTACTGGTACATACCCTCAGCCCCGAGGGTGGACTACTCCCTCCTCGTCATGGAGAGTGCCGGGATGATGAAGATAGCCACCGGAGAGGGATTCCCCCCTCCGGCAGGGTTCCAGAACGGCTATAGATTGGTTTTCGGTGGCTACCGAGGCTTTCGGCGGCGGAACTTCCGATCTAGGTTAATTTCCGAAGGTTTCCGTATTTGTAGGAATTTTTGGAGTCGGGCCCAAGTAAAGGGGAGCTACGGGCCGTCCTCGAGATAGGGGGCGCGCCCCCCTGCCCAAGGCATGGCCCCCACCCTCGAGGGCAGCCCGTGGCTCTCCTGGCCCAACTGTTTTGCTTCGGGGGCTTATTTTGGTCCAGAAAAAATCGTCAAAAATTGGCTCGTCAATTGGACTCCCTTTGATATTCCTTTTCTGTAAAACCCTAAAACAGGAGAAAAACAGAAACTGGCACTGGGCTCTGGGTTAATATGTTAGTCCCAAAAATCATATAAAAGTTTATAATAAAGCCCATAAGACATCCTAAAAGGATAATATAATAGCATGGAACAATCAAAAATTATAGATACGTCGGAGACGTATCTAGCTCGGCGGCGGCGATTGTGGACCACGACGGCGGCGACTGATGGGCCTCGAACCCCTCGTTGGTTACCCCAAGTGGAAGGTGTAAGATGCAGTAAGTAGAAGTGTTTTCCCTTAGCAAAGATACCAAGGATCGAATCCCCAGAGACTCCTAGGTTCAACAAGTAGGTGTCAATTGCTAACGACACAATTAGCAATCAACGTGGACCTGCACACAGATACAAGTAACTTTGCTCCCAACGAGTACAGAGAGGTTGTCAATCCCTCCGGCCTTGTAGTTCACAAAGGGTTAAAAGCAATGATAGTAGTGATAGATAGTTTTTGCAATAGTAAGTAAATAGCGAAAAGTAAATAGTGGATGTGATCAATGATGGTAATATGGACCGGAGTCTCATGATGTTCACTAGTGATGTCTCTCTCCCAAAAGACGATAAAACAGCTATGAGAGGTAAACAAATTACAGCTGGGCAATTGACAGGACCACGAACGCAAACCAATGCTGACTACATTGCAAGAAAGGTTGAGGTTCAAAGCATGGGCGGTACGCCAAAGTAAGTAGACCGAAATCCATCAATATCTACTACTAATCATCCACCTTGAGATATCTATCCAGAACATCTCGCTGGTATTAAGTTGCGAGTCCCACCCATAGTGTAAACTCAATGCAACAGACAACTGCATTAAAAGAACTTTGTGTAAAGTAAACAATCCTTGCACCCGCGGGTACAAGCACCGTTGTTTTCCCCCTTGTGGCAACAGCACATCCCCTAGACTCATGTTTCTGTCACTCAAGCTAGTCATCGAGGGGCATGAACCCACAATCAAGCATAACGTTCCCTCTTGGAGTCACTACCTATTACTCGGCCAAAGCAATAAATAACAACGGAGAACATGCAAGAATTACTTATGAACTAAAATATAAAAGAGGTGAATCAAATATATTACTCAAGATCAATCTGAACATAATCTCATAATCCATCGGATCCCAGCAAACTCAACATAGCAACAGCATAAGGATTACATAGGTGCCTCGATCATGTAGGGTAGCTCACGAGGACTAATTAGCGAAGCACAAGAACGGGAGGAGAACATCACATAGCTACTGGTCATGGACTCATGGTCCAAGGGAGACTACTCACGAGTCATCCGGGAGGCGTCCATGGTGGTGGAGAAGCTCCCGGTGGTGATCCTCCCCTCCGGCAGGGTGCCGGGAAGAGTTCTCCTGGTGCTCCCGATCTTGGAAGCGGCGGCGGCGGCGGAACAGAGATGGGATCGCGAAAAGAGTTCCTGTTCTGAGGGTTTCGGAGGGTCCTTTAAATATATGCCAAAGTAGGGCACCGGGGGAGTCTCGGGGGGCCCAGGCGCCCCCCCGGCGCGGCCCAGGGGGGGCGCGCCCAGAGGGCGCCTGGAGCCCCTGTGCCCCCCCCCCCCAGGCTGCCCTTCGGACGCAGTGTTGTTTCCGGATCGCTGATTTTTTATATAATTTTTCTAGATTTTTCTGGGCAGTTCTCGAAACGTGAAAACCTGAAATACAAAAACAGCCGAAAACAGAAACTGGCACTGGGGTGCACTGGATTAGTAAGTTAGTCCAAATATGATCAAAAGTGTATGGAAGTGTATGAATATCATAGCAATATCACCCAAAAGTGGCATGGAGCAAGCAGAAATTATAGATACGTTTTGGACGTATCAACATCCCCAAGCTTAATTCTTGCTCGTCCTCGAGTAGGTAAATGATAACAAGAATAATTTCTGTGGTGAGATGCTATTAACCATATAGGACTTTCTCATAGTCATATGACAAAAGCTTACTGAGACAATGATTCTAAAGTAATTAAGTTGTCTCAAGAGAAAATCACAAATGACTGAATGTTTTACAACATGAAACTGAAACATCAAAAAGATTTGCAATGAACATGATGTGCAAATATGATAAAGTGATATCTAGCTTGCCCCCTTTAGTGATACAAAACATAAATGCAGGGGCACCTTCAAGGTTTAAGTGATGACTAGATACAATCATTTCAGAATAAACGATATCACAATCATGCAAAAGACAATGCTACTTTGGGACAATGCACATTACACTCAGAATGACAATCATGCTCTCAGTAGTTGGTGCTTCAACATAAAGGTAAAAGAAAGGTTAAGTGCTAAAGCTTTTTATTTTGAAAACATGGAAGCAATTGTGTCAACGGTAGTAGCACTTCATATGTGTCATGTATAAAACATCCTATAAGTTGCAATCCTCATGCATCGAATACCAATAGTGCTCGCTCCTTGTCCTAATTAGCTCGGATCCCCATGGGTTATCATTGCATTGCATATGTTTTAACCAAGTGTCACAAAGGGATACCTCTATGCCACCTGTACAAAGGTCCAAGGAGATAAATCGCATTTGATTTCTCGTTTTTGATAGATCTCAACTTGAGGACATCCATACCGGGACAACATAGAAAATAGATGATGGACTCCTCTTTAATGCATAGGCATATTCTCATGAGAGGTTGAGGATTAAGGTCCAAGCTAAAACTTCCACCATGATGCATGGCTTTGGTTGGTGGCCCAATGTTCTTCTCTAACAATATGCATAGTAATTCAACCCACGGTAAATCACCCTTACTTCAGACAAGACGAACATGCATAGCAACTCACATGATTTTCAACAAGAGTGTGACAGTTGATGGCGTCCCCAGAAACATGGTTAACGCTCAGCAAGCAACTCATAAGAAATAAGATACATAAGCAACATATTCTTTACCACAATAGTTTTTAGGCTACTTTCCCATGAGCTATGTATTGCATGGTTAGTTTGCTTAGTGCAGGTGGAGGTTAGCAAAAGACTGGGAGCGACCAACTAAGAGAGCAATGACGGTCATAATCATGCAGAGCGACAAAGCAATATTGAATCAGGCATGGTAGTTATATCGCTACTTAGAAATAAAAGATCATCAAGGCTTGACAGACTTTCTTTACAGTCTTGAATATGCGTGAGCATACGCCAAGTCAATCAAAATAAATTCTCGAAGGAAGATATTACTAAACCATACCACATCATAGGCAAACAAACCAAGTTGGTACTCCAATAACTCATTGGGAACCCCCCAGCTATTTGAGATTAACCAAAAGAAAACCTGAACTACTAAGCACCATCATGAAAGTAGCATCTTTATCATAGACACATTAACCCATGCAATGGAAGCAAACTCTCTTAATAAGGTGAGCATGGTAATTAAAGAGAGTTCAAGCAACCAACTAAATAAAAGATCTTAAAAAGATAAGCATGAATACTAAGAGCAGAGTATGATAGTAGCTATTTAAAAGACAAAGAACACACACAGCATAGATAGACATGAAAATTCTATGTAATGTTCTATGTAGAAGTGGAGCGTGTTTCTCTCCCACATAATGGAATGCTGAGTTCCGACTCGTTATGAAAAACTAAAAAGAAAACTAAAAGCAAGACGCTCCAAGCATAGCACATAACACATGAAGTGATAAAAATATAGCGAAACGAAAGACGAACTGATAGTGTTGATGGAGAAGCGGATGCACGGGGGCATACCCAAGCTTAGACGCTTGAGTCTCCTTGAATATTTCTTGGGGGTGCACGGGGGCATCCCCAAGCTTGAGCGCTTGACACTCCTGAATCTTTTTATCATCTTCCCTCGCACACTTGAAAACTCCCTTCATACACAACTCATCATAATCTGATTAGCGAGGTTAGTACCCTTAATAAAATAATTATACCTTGCTGGAAATAAGGATATTCTTGAAGTTCTACTGTTTCTCAAGATTGCCAAAAGGTTTTTGCAAAGAAAAAGCAAGTTCTTAATTTGCAAAGTGAAGGTAAGGCAAAACAGGACAGAATCTGTGAAAAACAGAACAGCAGGCAGTAATTGGTCTGTTCGGGATACTTCTGCAACTCAAATCAAAAAACTCAGAACTGACGCACGAAAGACAATTATATAGAGAACGCTTTCGAAACAATTCAGACCAAAAAGATGATCTGGTGATTTTATACGAATTTTTCTATCCAAGGACAGAATCTGTTTCCTGGACAGCACCTCACAACTTTTGAACTTTCTAGCAATCAGAGGCTATACTTGGCACAAATATGAAAAGCAAAGATACAATGAAGATGCTACAGCAGTAAACAACATCAAGACACAACAAAAGCAAAAAATTTATTCATGTGGGCTGCCTCCCAAAAGTGCTTTCTTTTATGCCTTTAAGCTAGGCATAATGCATAGAGGAATCAATAACCATCATAATAATCGGAGTTATAAATTGATTCAAATGGTTCCTCAACAAGTTCATTCTTGTTCCTTCTAGGAAAGGGGTACACACCTTTTGCCTTCCCGCATAAGCGGATTTGTCCCTTACCTATATCGATGAAGCCTTTAACTGCTCGGAGGAAGTCCCTTCCAAGCACTATATTTCCTTGGTTTGGCTCCACGATGAAGAAATCAATCATTGCAATCCCTTTAAGGAATTTAACTGGCACGTGTTTTATTTTTCCCTGTATTTCAGAAATATCTCCATTAGTATGTTCATGATAAGATGGTAATCTATCCATGTTAAATTTTAAAGAATCATGAACAATTTTTGGCATAGTAGAAACCATAGATCCAATATCACAATAAGCAAGGAAGTCTTGATTAGAGATGCTAATCCTAACAAGGGGCTCCCAATAATTGTCTATTTCCAAAATGTCTTTCTTATTGGGTTTAAGTTTCTCTACCTTCATCAAGTCTAGAGCATCCATTCTTTTCACAATAGTAGCAAGTCTATCTATGATAGTATCAAAGTTGTGATCATAAACAAAGTAGCTAGATAGACCATGTATAATTTCAAGAGCTCTAGCTTCATCACACTCTAGGAAATCTCCCTCGGCTATAATGTCAAGGGAGTGTTTACACCATTTAAAAAGACCATGGTAAAAATTTCTAAGCACAATTTTTATAGGTATCCAAGGCATAATTCTTCTATGTGCATCAGAAATTCTGTCCCATGCCTTCTTCATATTTTCTCCATCCCTTTGATGGAAATCTAGAACTTCTGATTCCCTCAAAGCACCAAATCCTAACATGTTTAACTAAACAGATAGGACTACTAAGAGGAAGGTAAATATTTTTTTGTGATTTTTGATAAAAGATACTAAAGCAGAAACTGAAAGGTAAACTAA
Source organism: Secale cereale (assembly GCA_902687465.1). Taxonomy (NCBI): domain Eukaryota; kingdom Viridiplantae; phylum Streptophyta; class Magnoliopsida; order Poales; family Poaceae; genus Secale; species Secale cereale. The sequence goes on along the minus strand of LR738709.1, from coordinate 32,571,673 downwards.
CAAGACTAAAAAGCAAAGGTAAAAGATAGCATGCAACTCCCCTATCCTGAAGAGTGGAGTCCCCGGCAACGACGCCAGAAAATACTTCTTGATGGGCCTCGAACCCCTCGTTGGTTACCCCAAGTGGAAGGTGTAAGATGCAGTAAGTAGAAGTGTTTTCCCTTAGCAAAGATACCAAGGATCGAATCCCCAGAGACTCCTAGGTTCAACAAGTAGGTGTCAATTGCTAACGGCGCAATTAGCAATCAACGTGGACCTGCACACAGATACAAGTAACTTTGCTCCCAACGAGTACAGAGAGGTTGTCAATCCCTCCGGCCTTGTAGTTCACAAAGGGTTAAAAGCAATGATAGTAGTGATAGATAGTTTTTGCAATAGTAAGTAAATAGCGAAAAGTAAATAGTGGATGTGATCAATGATGGTAATATGGACCGGAGTCTCATGATGTTCACTAGTGATTTCTCTCTCCCAAAAGACGATAAAACAGCTATGTGAGGTAAACAAATTACAGCTGGGCAATTGACAGGACCACGAACGCAAACCAATGCTGACTACATTGCAAGAAAGGTTGAGGTTCAAAGCATGGGCGGTACGCCAAAGTAAGTAGACCGAAATCCATCAATATCTACTACTAATCATCCACCTTGAGATATCTATCCAGAACATCTCGCTGGTATTAAGTTGCAAGTCCCACCCATAGTGTAAACTCAATGCAACAGACAACTGCATTAAAAGAACTTTGCGTAAAGTAAACAATCCTTGCACCCGCGGGTACAAGCACCGTTGTTTTCCCCCTTGTGGCAACAGCACATCCCCTAGACTCATGTTTCTGTCACTCAAGCTAGTCATCGAGGGGCATGAACCCACAATCAAGCATAACGTTCCCTCTTGGAGTCACTACCTATTACTCGGCCAAAGCAATAAATAACAACGGAGAACATGCAAGAATTACTTATGAACTAAAATATAAAAGAGGTGAATCAAATATATTACTCAAGATCAATCTGAACATAATCTCATAATCCATCGGATCCCAGCAAACTAAACATAGCAACAGCATAAGGATTACATAGGTGCCTCGATCATGTAGGGCAGCTCACGAGGACTAATTAGTGAAGCACAAGAACGGGAGGAGAACATCACATAGCTACTGGTCATGGACTCATGGTCCAAGGGACTACTCACGAGTCATCCGGGAGGTGTCCATGGTGGTGGAGAAGCTCCCGGTGGTGATCCTCCCCTCCGGCAGGGTGCCGGGAAGAGTTCTCCTGGTGCTCCCGATCTTGGAAGCGGCGGCGGCGGCGGAACAGAGATGGGATCGCGAAAAGAGTTCCTGTTCTGAGGGTTTCGGAGGGTCCTTTAAATATATGCCAAAGTAGGGCACCGGGGAAGTCTCGGGGGGCCCAGGCGCCCCCCCCCGGCACGGCCCAGGGGGGGCGCGCCCACAGGGCGCCTGGAGCCCCTGTGCCCCCCCCCCCAGGCTGCCCTTCGGATGTAGTGTTGTTTCCGGATCGCTGATTTTTTATATAATTTTTCTGGATTTTTCTGGGCAGTTCTCGAAACGTGAAAACCTGAAATACAAAAACAGCTGAAAACAGAAACTGGCACTGGGGTGCACTGGATTAGTAAGTTAGTCCAAATATGATCAAAAGTGTATGGAAGTGTATGAATATCATAGCAATATCACCCAAAAGTGGCATGGAGCAAGCAGAAATTATAGATACGTTTTGGACGTATCAGCGACCTAGGGCACCGCAATGAAGGCGTCAATGGCTCCTGTATGGCCTCAGCGGCGTCGAAGAGATCCGCAATGGCGGCTGGGGCCTGGTTCCCCTCGACACAACGAATAGATCGAGGGGAGCATTATTCCCATCAGCGTTTGAGGCGGGCTCGTTCGTCCGATGGAGGGCGGCGGCTTCGATGTGCGGGGCGATGGTGAAGGGATGGATCGGCCGCTGAGGGATGGAAAGACGGGCGGCGAAGGGATGAATCGGCGGCGGCGAAGGGATGGATCTGGGGCGAGGGGATGGAGGGCGGCGTCTCACGACCTGTTGTGGGAGTCGTGGAGCGCTCGAGGGCAGGAGGCCTCGGTCGTACGCATGATCGATCGTGTGGCCGGGGCCTTGTTCCTCTGATTTCGTTTTGTGGGTCGGGGCTCAGTTGGTTTTGGTTGGGTGTTTTGGAACCGTGAGGTGGGATCGAGGACGAAAAAACCCGTCTCTGGTGGGACGAAAATAGACTGACGGAGACTACCAACTGCTCCATTCGGAGTAGAGATCTATATCTATACCAAAATAAAAAGACCCAAAGGGGCAGATCCAATTAATCTTGGCCATCAAATCATGTCAATCCAACGATCTAAATTGTTTCAATGTCGACCGCTCAACATGTTTAGCGTGCAGTTAATTTCATGCCAAATATAGTGCTAATCACATAATAACATGAAAATATTATCCTACTTAATATCCGCATGCACTTAATATACTTCCAAATTAACGTGCATTGCACGTACACATTGACTAGTATTTGAAACTTTCGATTACTGTGTTTATAGTGGGTGGTGAGATAAGAGACTAAATAACGGTAAGCAAAATTACCATCCAGTAACTCAATCCTTGGGCGCCATGCAAGGTCAGCTACCTTCTAGGTGTTAATATGCATTTTTAAATATACAACAATCGAGTACTATATATAATTTGCATTTTTTGTTTTAGTTCATACATCATTAATTCCAACATTCATGTTTCATAAAATCAAATCTCTTGAAATATATTGCAACTGATTCCCGCAATAATGCGTGAGGTGCCATCTAGTTTAAAACTGTGTTTAGATATCCAAATTTTAGGCTTGTTGTTGGAGATGCTAACCAACAAGCGGTATTACCTCCAAACTGACCAATATTATCTAGATTATGAGCTATTCTCTTTTTATCACGGGCTAATTTCATAGGAGTAAACTCTAGTAATGTCAAGTGATGCTTGGTTTCACTCGTCAATTGTCCATAAGCAAATTGATAGAGCGAGTCGTTAAAAAATGTTAACTGAAATTCGAAAAATATTCATTCTTTTTAAATCGCGAACATTTTTCCAACAACTTTTTTTGAATTCAGTGAACATATTTTGAATTCGTGATTCTGAGAATCAGATGGTTTCCAGTCAGATTTTTTTAAAGAAACTGGGGTTTACTCAAGATGGATATTGTTCGTGCTGTCCAGAAATTCTTGAAGTCCGGAATTATGCCAGAGGGGATTAATGATACAATTATTGTTCTTATCCCTAAAATTAAGAATCCCCTTTCGATAAAAGATTTTCGACCTATTAGTCTTTGCAATGTCATTTACAAAATTATCTCCAAGTGCCTTGTCAACTGATTAAGACCTCTGTTGGATGGTGTGGTCTCCCCTACCCAAAGTGCTTTTATCCTTGGAAGATTAATTTCGGATAATGCTCTTATCGCATTTGATAGATTCTCGTGGCGAATACTGTGCATACAAACTCAACCTAGCTAAAGCATATGACCGTGTTGATTGGAACTTTTTGGAATGTATGCTTCGAGCATATGGGTTTGATCCAATCTGGATTGAATGGATTATGACTTGTGTTACCTCTGTGAAATTCTCTGTGCGCTTTAATGGCCAGTTGTTAGAATCTTTTCATCCTTCTCGTGGTTGAAGGCAAGGGGATCCTTTATCGCCATACTTATTCCTCTTTGTGCCTGAGGCCCTTTGCTATTACTGATGCATCGGCAAGAGGGGTTATCCAGTTCTTCTCTCTCTTTCTCATGTACTTCAGTCGGAGTCACCGTGCTACTAGTCTCACCAAAATATCTATGTTGATTGCTTCGGATGCTCCTGAGAGCAATATATTTTGGTGTGCCAGCTAGGAGACGTTAATAGGAGTTAATTCCGTATCACACCTAAAAGATATGTCGCAGCTAAGTTTACAGACATGCATTGATCATGCATGTACGTACATTTTTTTTCTCGGGGAATCCTGCACGTACATACATTAAAGATATGTCACAAGAGGAATAATAGCCCCAACACCGCCAACAAAAGAGAACTAGGGTTGTGGATTGCCTATCTGAAGAAACTCCCCAACCACCGATTCCCCGTGTGTGCATGATGCCATAACCATATGTCGGCCTTCCAAACACTTAAGCCAAGACCAAGCATGCATTCAACTGAAGACTATCTTATAGCCCTCATGATCAACGAAGTTCACCTGTCCTAACAAGGATCTGAGACCTTAATTAGTGTTGCACCAATACAACACACCCAGTAATCCAAAATATTTCGATGTTGTGACGTGGATATGAGTTAGACACCACCTCAATGATGGACCATACGGATAGCAAACCAGCAATACTAGAATAAATGGTTCTCGTGATAGAATCACAAATTTTCACCAAAGCGTCCCTTATGTTGAGGGATTTTAACTTGTAAAGTTGCATGTGGATTATCATGTTAAATGGGATGGAAACGGGATGATGACCTTGGAAGATGTGTATATACATTAGACTCCTCCCAATGCTCCACCTTGTACATGTGCTAAGGCAACCATCTAGGCGAAAAATCTGATGTGGTATGGTAACTAAGAGGAGAGAGATGAATTTGGTGACCCCAAGAAGAAATAATGCCAAGCACACGAACCTAGAAATAACACTTGAATGAAATAAGCCCACCAATGCATGGAGGAGTTTAGTTGCTAAATCATTAAATAAAATATTCTTAACTACAACAAGTTAAGAACCTATGTATTGGGGCTTTAGTTTCTAAACTTTTTAATGTGTTTAGCACCTCATCTAAGCACGCGTGCATCAGAAGAGGTTTTATGAGCATGGCATCATAGGAAAAACCAACGACGCAACTGTAAGCTGACCCAACCCTTTCATCAGAGGCAAATTCCAAGAATATCAGGTCTCGACAACTGAACTATAAAGGCTAATGTTAAAGATACATGCAAGAAGATACAATGCATCACGTAGCTATTTCTTCAAGTACAGTTGGCTAGAGCAAAGCTTAAGACATCTTCTCCTTCCTGATTCCTGGTGCCATAGCCAAAGCCCCCATGCACCCCTTCAAAACCTGTGTTAGATGTACCCACGTGGCCATTGAGGTCTCCTCCTATGAAGAGCTTCTCGCCAATCGGTACACTCCTAACCATGTCTTCCAGGCCTTACCAGAACTCCCTCTTGGTGTTCTCAGTGTGGCCTACTTGCGGGGCATACGCGCTGATAACATTGAGAATTAAGTCCGCAACTACCAGCTTGACTAGGATAATCCGGTCCCCACGTCTCGTGACGTCTACCACTCCATGCTTGAGGCTCTTGTTGATCAAGATGCCTACGCCATTCCTGTTTGCAGCCAACCCGGTGTACCACAGCTTGAAGCCGGTACCCTCCACCTCCTTTGCCTTCTGTCCCCTCCACTTGGTCAAACTTTGGTCAAACTTTGTTGAGTTTGACTAGACACAAATCTAATACGCAGATTAGAAATGACCATAGGGAGTACTACATTAATTAGTACCTAAAAACCAAACAATGGGTCTTGTAGACAACATTTGAAAACATGATATTTGACGGGGGGAAACGCTATGACCTTTCCTTAAAAATGTAAAATATTGAGTGTCAGAAATCAGGAGAAACATAAATTAATTAACAGTTCGACAAAATGTTGGCACTAATTTTTGAATCCCTGCAAATTCTGAAAGTGGAAGAATTTTGAATACCTACGCTATTTATTCGAAAGGGTCAAATCAGGAATTCTATCCATTTTGACGGCCAAGCTAGCATATATCTAGAACAGATAGTGTGGGGACGGACTCCGAGAAGAGCACCATCTTCCCGCTGCGTCCACAATGCGATGCCGGGATCTTTTTTCCCCCCACAATGTCATAATTTTATCGTACAAAAGGTGCAAATTGGGTTGTCAAACCCGTGATCAATTGTTATGGATGGCCCGTAACCGCGCATCGTGAAGTACACTCATTGTTGTGTGGACCTCTCCACCCACATTTCATCGACACTATAGCACCAACAACCATGTAGTACTGTAGAGATCTCCACCTGTTACCACAACGCCCACGACTAGTTTCCCGTTCCGTGGGAGTTGCCCTGGCCATTTAACAATACACGACCTTTATCTATACTAGTAGACTGCCCATGCATTGCCATGGGCCAACGAATAAATTTGTAAACAATGCTCAAGTTACCCTCCCCAAACGAAGATATTGCACGCAATATTCAACCAAAACACAAATGCTAGTATCTTCTCTCTATTCCATCAAACGCCATGCACCCCATCTAGCCTCTCTTTTCTGTTGAACTTCTCCCTAGCACTCTTTGTCCATACATCAACCATCCTCTCAATCTACCGCCCCTTGATTCTTTATGTGGCTTCTATGTCATTGTTTTCTTGTCTCGCTCTACTACATATGTTAAAAATATGGCATATACAAGGCTCCTCACCTTGGTAGAAATAGTAAGAAAATATGGCGTATGAACATGAAAATATTCTTTCCACCACAAGTTCATTCACAAACTAATAATGTTTTGTTTATCTCTGGGCTCGGCTTCCATCTCCACCTAAGATGCATATCTCCGTCACTTCATCTCACTAATACATTTTTTCCTACGGACCTCAAATATACATACAAGAATCACACTACAAGGTTGCGTCATTGTCATTCCATCTCTTCTTTCACTTCGTCACTTTTGGTCATTGCAACACCAGCGTGCGCCGTCTTCACACTGCTCCAAATCTGCCCATGTTTTCATCCGGCTCCAAATACGCCCATTTTTTTCTCTAATTCAGCCCTATTTTATGAAATTTGTACTTTCAGCCTCATAGTTTCATTGTTTGGAATGAGGATGGATTTCATAGTTCACTTCTCTGAA
>LR738709.1:32547707-32563895 GCA_902687465.1 Secale cereale | reverse complement strand
GTTGTCTGAAGCTAACTCTTCAAATAGAAACTATATGCTTGCACATGAACCTGCTTGTTCTGAAGTTAACTCTTCAAATAGAAACTATATACTTGCACATGAACCTGCTTGTTCTGGTCCATGGGTTAACAGAAATCTGAGAAGTGGTCAGCGGCAATCGATAATTCTGAGCGAACAACCATTATTGGCTGCACAAGCACCTGCTCATACCAATTGAAATTTAGAAGCTTGCATTCATAGGCATCTAATTACTGGGCTGCTGTATGACTGCTACATACAGTTACTTTTAGGTGGACATCAGAATTTTAACATTGATGATTTGGTCCATACAAGTAAAAATAGGTGGTAGTGTATCACGTTCATACCTTGATGCTCTCGTAACTAAGATACATAGATACCTAAGTCTGTATGGCGTACCTCAAGCCTGTATCACATTTGGACCTCCATGGACGACCTCGAGGGATGGCGGCCCACCAGTGCGGCTGCGGATCTGGGCGCTGCCTCCCCTTGCCGCCGGATCCTTTCCATTCCCTTCCCTCCCTTGGGAGAGGGAGAGAAGGTGAGGGGGAGGAGGAGGCCGCCGGCTGTGTCGCCATGGCTGGGCAGGGCTCCTCGCGCCTGCCTGCTAGGTCTCCGTGGCATCGGGTGGGCTAGGGTTTCGCCCGAGCTGCTGGAGAGACGGGTTGACGGAGAGGGCGGGGTAAAGGGAGGTCGCCGGCGTGCAGGGCCGGCCCTGGAGGGTGGCAGGGTGGGCAGCCGCCCTGGGCCCCCAAAATCCAGGGGCCCCATCCCAGGTACCCTTTAGTATATGTATTTAACAGAAAAGAAAGAGACAGGCCGGCTAGGCCCATGATAGGCCCAGGTCACTGCTCGCTGGTGGCAACGCAACGCAGGTACATCGATCGATTCAGCTAAAAAAAGGAACGATCGATTGATCTTCGTCTCGTCGCCTCGGCTCCTCACCTCGCCTCTGTTTCCTCACGGCCGGCACCCTAATCGATCAGAAGGGCGGCGGATCATCCCAACACCAGCAGCAACTAGAACCAGGGCGGGCGATCTCATCCCAGCAGCCGCCGCCCCCGGCCGTCGCTCATCGCCGCCGGCCGGCCGTCAACCTTCTGCACAGGGCCTGGTTCTGCAACGCTCAGGCCTTAGGCGCCGCAAGGTAAATCTTCTTTGATTTTCTTTCTGAGTTTCTGTAATCAGTAATCTACATATGTCATGTGAGTAACGGTGTGATATTAATTGCCAGTATTTCTGAGTTTCTATTGAGCTCGGTCACCCTGAAGTCATTAAATGAAAATGAACTTGAAGATGTTTGTAAAACATTTGCAGAAACTTTCTCTCATGGTGGTTCATCTGATGTTGAGGTATATGATCTTATTTCTGAATTGAAGATGATGAGATTCACAATACCAGATTATGTAATGTCTGCTATGGAGATTTTTGAGCACGTGAGAGAAGTCGATTGCTATCCCAATATCTCCATAGCTTATCGCATCTTATTTACTTTGCCCGTGACTGTCGCCTCGGCTGAGAGAAGCTTTTCAAAGTTGAAATTGTTGAAGAACTACTTGAGGTCTACAATGACACAAGAGAGGTTAAACGGGTTGGCAACATTATGCATCGAGAAGAAACTATTGGATGACATTGACATCGAGCCCATCATAAGTGAATTTGCATCAAGAAATGTTAGAAGAAAAATTTAAGGTAATTTGATTTATTTGATATGTCTACTGTTTTGGATGCATTTAGTTATTACTAAGAAATATTTTTTCACACATATTCACTATTATTATGATAATGTCTATATTAAGGGCCCCAAATTTCAATTTCGCCCCGGGCCCCGAAAATCTCAGGACCGGCCCTGCCGGCGTGGATGGGGGAGAGGAGGCCACCGGCGAGGCATGTCACCGGGGAAGATGGGATCGACGGCGGCAGCGTTCAGTCCCTAGGAAACAAACCGAGAGAGGAGTCGAGGGTCCTCGTTCCTCTGATTTCGTTTCATGGGACGGCGCTCGGTTGGTTTTGGTTGGTTTTTTTGGAACCGTGAGGTGGGAGGGAGGACGAACAAAAAAACATGGTAGGTGGGACGAAAATTAACCGACGAAGACTATCAACTGAGACATTAACAAATGCCTTTTAATTTTTCGGTTATGCATTTTTGCATTTGTGCTCAAAATCAATGTCTTCTCATGCTAGACCCTGTATTCTATTTCCCCTTGTCGTTTCCAGGTTCACACAAAACGCTTCACAAAAAAAGGTAGAGATATCCATCTGTCGAACCAACATCACCTTGATTCAGAGGAGATCCATTGTCTCCTTAGGGACGAGTCGTCTTTTCTCCCCACCAGAAGTGTGCTTCATTTCACTCGTACTACCACTTCCGGTACTGTGCACCGACTTGCATAAACTTACAGTACTGAAATAGTACTATACAGCTATCTTACCATACGACTTCAATAATCAGTAACAATTTCCAATCGAAGTTCCCAGTTTAAAAAGTAAAGTGGTCTACTTCATCATGCTCTCGCTGGGTGGATTTCCTCTTTCATTATATAAACTTTATTTATCATGCACTCTTAGATTTGGTTGCATAAGTCTAAAATAGCATCAGATTAAATCAAACAACATTATATATAACAAGCTGCAGTTCTACAGAATCTGCTTACCTCTATAGGCGCACGATATCCCGGACGTCATACTGGCCACCCTTAGATGGAGCCACCTCGTCGTCGACCGCTCCTGCATCCCTCACCCTGTCAAATCCAGTTGTGGCATACTCGGAATTCAAGAACGCCCGCACGGCGTTAGTGAAATAGATTAGCAGATTCTCGCCAAACGTAGCGCCTTCCAGTAGTCCATGTGGTCATTACGAAGGATCAACGTCCCTGCCCCTATTCCACTTTCAATATGATGCATCCAAATTATTTTTATAATAATTCCTCGCAGGTTTCAGTTGCATAATCAACAATTTGATTAGGCGAACCAATTAATGAACCAGAGAAGGATTTTTATTGTTACCTTTAGTTAGCTTTAAGTCATATATGTTTCTGCGGTGCTGTTTTTTCTTTAGGCAGCTTCCAAAACAAGTGATAATGTTTTTTTTTTTGGGCCTGCTTCGGAAATGGGGTTGGCCATCTGTTCGACAGGTTTTACATCCAACTATAGGAGTGTAGTCACCATCTCCATTGGCATGAACGTAACTTATGAATCAGAAAAGATAGAAAACAAACTTTAATGGTAAAGATAAAACGAAGAAAAAAACAATCCAAGTAATTAGATTAGTATAAAGAAATACATTCGAGTTATTTCATCAATTCAATAAGCACATCAGTAGGACATTATAATGATGGTCGCTTCCTTTTCGATGCTACAGATACACATACAGGAAATTTTGCAACAATAAACAACAAGATGATTTTTAGATCACCTTCTCGTTCTATGGTCGCTTTATCGTGAGATCATCGAAAGTGAAATTATCCTACAAAAATGACATTACATGTTGAACACACAACAAAAACACAAGTTGAAAGCATCGGCTTTTGAGAAATATGATGTTATGAACAAGGCATGAAGTGAATTGTGTGTTGGCCCACATTTGCAGGAGTAAGCTGGCTCAAGGATGAGTTTTTGCCTTTAGTAAACAGGGAGTTGTTCATGTAGAAGCTGTAGGAATAAACTTTAGCATTAGTTACTGAATAGCAAACAAAATTGTGTTATGTACTGCAAACTTTCGCGCGCCACCTCGCTGCCACACCTTCCTCTCGACCTCCCCCCACCGCCGTTGCTGGCCGCCGCCTGGCCATCCCTCTAAGCCCCGCCGCACCAATGGAGAACTTGAAAAACAATTTGCCATTAAGACATGAAATGCCTCAGAAATGATTAAAAGACATGCTACCCATCTTTATAGCAAGTTTTCACGTAGACCATCATTTTAAGTTTTTAACATGGTCACACTAAGTATTTTGTTCACCTGACACCATCATGGTAGTCACCATGCAAATTATCTCTAACAAAATAAGATGAGCTGCTACATGCACTTGCATGCGACCCATCATGATATTAACATGACTTTTCACATGGCATATGATGCCTGATATATATTAAACATTAGAATGCCACCAGCATACTAAATTCCAAAAGTTACATACAGCTGATTTCTCTTTTTTTTTCTCAGGATAACATTCTTCTAAAGATCCAAGAAAAGTACACAACTATCAAGAACCATGATCAATGTATGATCTCACACAGTGCTTACCTAGGAAATGCAAAGGTCAGATAGCAAAGAAACGGAAATTCAGAGTCTTAGGCTGGTATCATGAACTATTTTCACATATATCAAGACATCAAACATATATGTACGTATATGATTTCCATTTAGGAAGGACATTGAGAACCCAGGCACCCGCCCATTTGCTGCCAAAATACATGCATGGCACATACCAAAACTCAGGTGCCGAAATATGATGGTGTAACAGCCGACCAAATCTTGGTAATATTAATACCTTCAGAAAAAAGCCATATATTGGGTTTCCTCGAGGACCCCTAGCAACATCTGTAGCCATCTATTGAGTTTCCTCGAGGACCCCTAGCAAGAATCAGTGCATCATTGTTGGCCACTAAGAAATTAGGTACGCAACATTTAAGTAGAGACTGAAAAGTATCAAAACACCCAGCAGAAGACATGCAACCTTCACCTGTGAGGGCACCTGCGAGGGCACCTTGCGTGCTAGCTAGACTTAGGGCCAGTTTTTTTGGTGGCTTCTAGAATAAACTGAAATAAGCTGCCCCTTACCCAGCTTATTCTAGAAGCCCAACTAAATTTATTATTTTTAGAAGCCTTGTAGTTAAGATTTAATTAGTAGGCTTCTAAAAAGAAAATTTTGTTTGGGCTTCTAGAATAAGCTAGGTAGGGGGCAGCTTATTCTGGAAGCCCAAAAAAGCCAGCAAAAGAACTGGCCCTTACTTCAGAAAAGGTAATGGTTTCAAAAATCGAGTGAACGGATCGTCCAAGGCTGAGAGCATTCTTTTTGCTGCGGCATCTGGAATAAAATGTGGGACAAGTATATTTGATAAGATGGCATAAGAACTGTAAAAACACGACATCTCTCAGTTCTGCATGGATTGATGCTTTATACTATATCTAAGTGGTTCATTATGTTTCTAACAGAATTCAGATTCAACCAAAGCAAATACAAGACATATAACTGCATTTGATCCAGTTATCAAATTCAATCGTATTTTCTAAAATATGAAGACTTGCGAAAGTGTGAGCCGTTCAGGTAGCTGATAAATTATATGATTCGTTATTGGAAAATTTTAGTGAGTTTTTGTATGAATCACTATGATTCTACCTACCTTTCTATTAGTGATGTAATTTCCACGATCCGTCGAACTCACACCTTATGTAGACATTAGGGTCGAGGAATGTGTAGAAACGAAATCCCACAACAACAATACAATCATGTGCCTTTTTAATTCCTACAACTACTATCCGATTTGCAAGAGAATAGTTTCTCCTCAGCACACAACTCCTGCATAATAAGAGAAACATATTTATCAATCTTGAAGTCGATGACCTGAAGCAAATTAGTGGCAGCAGTGTCAATGAGCTTCAATCAAGGAATATATTTCTATATGCTTGAAGCAAAAAAATATAGATAAATTCAGTATCAGGAGTTTACCTGTCACCTCATTAATACCTCAACTTCTTTGGCGCTAAATGCATATGTTTTAGCCAACAAGTGATGTGAGGTGAATGTGTTGAGATCAACAAGTTTTAGTGCCATAGATAACCGTTAATGGCCAACAGTCTGGTGCAAAAACAACCAACAAAATTTTCAGATCATACTTTTATATAGAAATTACTAAGTGGACTATTACTATGTACTACAGTGTATTGTGAACAAGTGTTCAGATCATTTTATCTTTAAGTCTGATGTAATCTGCTCTAATCTGTTGTACACTCTGATAGTTTTGAATATAGTTCAGGTAAGCGTAAGCCCGCCGTAGTTCTCTATCAAGTAAAAAACAGTGTATTGGCAATGGAATATTAAGAAAACTGTAAAGTAAAACACGTGGCACTGAAGAAATCAATCTTTAAGAAAAAATAGTACCTTAGTCAACACAGCTATCATTGAAAAGTACTCCCACTGTAAACTAATATAAGAGCGTTTAGATAACTAAAGTAGTGATCTAAACACTCTTATATTAGTTTACGGAGGGAGTAGTTCCCAAGTATATGTGATGGCCAAACCTCATTTATTTCCAACGGTCCATCGTATTGACAAGTAGCGGAAATATAAATCAAGTCGCTGCTGACTCTTTATGGAGAAAATATTAGATGTAGCCTGCACATATGGATTTGGAGTGTCCCATATTAAGTGCAAGTGCCATTTTCTGAAGGACACTTTGCAGAATAGAAGATTTCAATACTATGGGAATATTGTATTGCATAACTGGTCATTTAATTATTCGGAAATCCATAATTCTAGAAGCACAACAGATCAACATTTCGTATGAGGATTTGACATGTATAGTCTTCACACCCTTTCCCTGAGTACAGATAACACCAAAACCTCCGTTACTTGTTAAGCACCTCAAATGACTTGACTGAACCTGCAAACGAAATAGTATTAATCGTGTATGAATTTTACAGTATACTTCTATATTACCACAGGGAGGTAGAAGTGCAGTTTTTTATTTAGTTATGTATGAATTTAGGGAAGCTTACAACTGATCCAGTTCAATCAAGTTGCCATTTGCAACTAAAGTATAGAGGCTATAGAAAATACATCTGTAGCATGTAATTCTTAGGAAGTGCTTAAAGATGCAATATCAAAATTTAATCTAATGAGTGCACTGATCTCTCAACATGAAAAGGACAAGAATAGAAGGCCATGACATGCATATTTGTCTACATCAAACTGCTATTGCATAGATATATATATGAAACATCAACTTCATACCAATGAACTAAAAGAGAAATCTCTTCAAATAGGCTGTGGACAACGTGAGTAAATATAGTCCATTATATGTACTAAAATCCAAATGGCTTAGAGGCAGATATAGGCAACATGAATAAATATAGTCCATTGTATCTAGGATCCTAAATCTTTTTTTAGTTGGCCAACACAAACAATCTGAAAAGTCAACAGAAAAAATGCAAATAGAAAAAAAAGTGCAAACCTTACACGGTGAATGGATTGTGTACCCAGCGACCCAGCCACAAACGTCGACGCAGATGAACCTCGTCCAAAGTCTTGTACATTGTTCTAAAAAAGTCTTGTACATTATCCGACCGTACCATCATGATTGGAACACCCATGCATCAATGAAACGCCAGCCGGCAAGCCTCCTATCCCCCTCAGAGTCGACTGCATCATCACCATGAGTCCATGATCCAGCATGGAACCGTTGTGCCCGTTGCATTCATTATACCCGTAGCCACACACGGTATCTTAACAGATATATGTACCGTGATTAATGGTTGTATCAACATGCAAATTCACATAATGAAGGCGGATGGAAACATGTCTCTGCGTGCAAGTACCTAGCGCCGCTCTGACTGGGATTAATGGATGTATCAACATGCAAATTCACATACCTAGCTCTCTCTGACTGGGGTTTGAACCGCCTTGCCCTGGGGTACGAACCGCCCTAGCCTGGGGATTGGCGCAAACCTCCAGGTCCGGAATGAAGGCGGCGGCGACCCCTCTCGTACCTCGACGGCGGCGGCCCCTCTCGGACCTCGACGGCGGCGACTGCGGACCTCTGATGTCTACTACGCACCCTTCTTCTTGTAAACGTTGTTGGGCCTCCAAGTGCAGAGGTTTGTAGGACAGTAGCAAATTTCCCTCAAGTGGATGGCCTAAGGTTTATCAATCCGTGGGAGGCGTAGGATGAAGATGGTCTCTCTCAAACAACCCTGCAACCAAATAACAAAGAGTCTCTTGTGTCCCCAACACACCCAATACAATGGTAAATTGTATAGGTGCACTAGTTCGGCGAAGAAATGGTGATACAAGTGCAATATGGATGATAGATATAAGTTTTTGTAAACTGAAAATATAAAAACAGCAAGGTAGCAAATGGTAAACGTGAGCATAAACGGTATTGCAATGATAGTAGAGAAGGCCTAGGGTTCATACTTTCTCTAGTGCAAGTTCTCTCAACAAGGATAACATAATTGGATCATATTACTAGCCCTCAACATGCAACAAAGAGTCACTCCAAAGTAATTAATAGCGGAGAACAAACGAAGAGATTATGGTAGGGTACGAAACCACCTCAAAGCTATTCTTTCTAATCGATCTATTCAAGAGTCTGTAGTAACGTTCAATCTATCATAGAGTTCGTACTAGAATAACACCTTAAGACACAAATCAATCAAAACCCTAATGTCACCTAGATACTCCATTGTCACCTCAAGTATCCGTGGGCATGATTATACGATATGCATCACACAATCTCAGAATCATCTATTCAACCAACACATAGAAATTCAAAGAGTGCCCCAAAGTTTCTACCGGAGAGTCAAGACGAAAACGTGTGCCAACCCCTATGCATAGGTTCCCAAGGTCACAGAACTTGCAAGTTGATCACCAAAACATACATCAAATAGATCACATGATATCCCATTGTCACCACAGATAAACACGTGCAAGACATACATCAAGTGTTCCCAAATCCTTAAAGACTCAATCCGATAAGATAACTTCAAAGGGAAAACTCAATCCATTACAAGAGAGTAGACGGGGAGAAGCATCATAAGATCCAACTAAAAAAGCAAAGCTCGCGATACATCAAGATCGTGCCATCTCAAGAACACGAGAGAGAGATCAAACACATAGCTACTGGTACATACCCTTAGCCCCGAGGGTGGACTACTCCCTCTTCGTCATGGAGAGCACCGGGATGATGAAGATAGCCACCGAAGAGGGATTCCCCCCTCCGGCAGGGTCCCAGAACGCTGTAGATTGGTTTTCGGTGGCTACGGAGGCTTTCGGCGACGGAACTCCCGATCTAGGTTAATTTCCGAAGGTTTCAGTATTTATAGGAATTTTTGGAGTCGGGCCCAAGTAAAGGGGAGCTACGCGCCGTCCTCGAGATAGGGGGGCGCGCCCCCCTGCCCACGGTGTGGCCCCCACCCTCGAGGGCAGCCCGTGGCTCTCCTGGCCCAACTCTTTTGCTTCGGGGGCTTCTTTTGGTCCAGAAAAAATCATCAAAAATTGGCTCGTCAATTGGACTCCGTTTGATATTCCTTTTCTGTAAAACCCTAAAACAGGAGAAAAACAGAAACTGGCACTGGGCTCTGGGTTAATAGGTTAGTCCCAAAAATCATATAAAAGTGTATAATAAAGCCCATAAGACATCCTAGAAGGATAATATAATAGCATGGAACAATCAAAAATTATAGATACGTTGGAGACGTATCAGCATCCCCAAGCTTAATTCATGCTCGTCCTCGAGTAGGTAAATGATAAAAACAGAATTTTTGATGTGGAATGCTAACCAATATAGTTTTTCAATGTAATTCTCTTAATTGTGGCATGAATGTTCATATCTGAAAGATTCAAGATAAAAGTCTATATCGACATAAGGAATAATGATACTTCAAGCAATACTAACAAAGCAATAATGTCTTCTCAAAATACTGTGGCTAAAGAAAGTTATCCCTACAAAATCATATAGTTTTGGCTATGCTCCCTCGTTATCACACAAAAATATTCATATCATGCACAACCCCGATTTCAGTCAAGCATTTGTTTTCATACTCTATTCTTTCAAACCTTTCAACTTTCACGCAATACATGAGCGTGAGCCATGGACATAGCACTATGTGGAATAGAGAGGTGGTTGTGGAGAAGACAAAAAGGAGGGAGATAGTCTCACATAAACTAGGCGTATCAACTGGCTGTGGAGATGCCCATCAATAGATATCAATGTGAGTGAGTAGGGATTGACATGCAACGGATGCACTAGAGCTAAATATGAATGAAAGCTCAACAAAAGAAACTAGTGGGTGTGCATCCAACTTGCTTGCTCACGAAGACCTAGGGCATTTGAGGAAGCCCATCGTTGAAATATACATGCCAAGTTCTATAATAAAAATTCCCACTAGTATATGAAAGTGACTAAGCATGAGACTCTCTACAATGAAGAACATGGTGCTACTTTGAAGCACACGTGTGGAAAAAGATAGTAGCAATTGTCCCCTTTTTTTGTTTTTTTCTTTATTTTGGGCCTTTCTTTTTTTTTCTTTGGCCTTTTTTTTTCTTGTTTTTCTTTTTTTTCCCATGGGACAATGCTCTAATAATGATGATCATCACACTTTCATTACTACACGAATTTACAACTTGATACTACAACAACAAAGTATGACTCTACATGAATGCCTCCGGCGGTGTACCGGTATGTGCAATGAAACAAGAGTGACATGTATAAAAATTATGCATGGTGGCCTTGCCACAAATACGATATCAACTACATGATCATGCATGGCAATATGACAATATGATGCGTGTCATATAAATGGAACGGTGGAAAGTTGCATGGCAATATATCTCGGAATGGCTATGGAAATGCCATGATAGGTAGGTATGGTGGTTGTTTTGAGGAACAATATGGTGGCTGTTTTGAGGAAGGATATATAGTGGGTTTATGGCACCAGCGAAAGTTGCGCGGTACAAGAGAGGCTAGCAATGGTGGAAGGGTGAGAGTGCGTATAATCCATGGACTCAACATTAGTCATAAGAACTCATATACTTATTGCAAAAATCTACGAGTCATCAAAACAAAGCAATGAACGCATGCTCCTAGGGGGTAGGTTGGTAGGAGTTAACCATCGCGCGCCCCCGACCTCCACACAAAGGTTGGCACTCTACAAATACCTCATGCTCTAACTTCGTCACATAGCGGTTCACCATACGTGCATGATACGGGAATCACTAACCTTAACACAAGTATTTATCAATTTCATAATAACTCCACTAGCATGACTCTAATATCACTATCCTCATGTCTCAAAACAATTATCAAGCATCCAACATCTCTTTCTATTCAATGCACTTGGTGTGAAATTTTGTACTACATTGACATTGGATGCTTATCATGTGAAGACTAGTTTCTTTAGCCTAAACACATTACCATGTTGTTTTAATAGACTCTCAAAAGGATATAAGTGAAGCATGAGAGTTCATCTATTTCTTAAAAATAAAACCACCGCCGTGCTCTAACAGATATAAGTGAAGCACTAGAGCAAACATCAAACTACCCCGAAAGATATAAGTGAAGATCAATGAGTAGTTGAATAATTATGTAACTATGTGAAGACTCTCTAACATTTAAGAATTTCAGATCTTGGGATATTATTCAAACATCAAGCAAAACAAACTAAAATAAATTGGCACTCCAAGCAAAACACATATCATGTGGTGAATAAAAATATAGCTCCGAGTATAGTTACCGATGGATGAAGACGAAAGAGGGGATGCCTTCCCGGGGCATCCCCGAGCTTAGGCTTTTGATTATCTTGAATTTACTTGGGGTGCCATGGGCATCCCCAAGCTTAGGCCTTTGCTACTCATTGTTCCATTGTCCATCAAAGCAATACTCAAAACTTGAAAACTTCACAACACAAAACTTAGAAAAAATTCTCGTGAGCTCCGTTAGTATGAGAAAGCAAATCACTACTCAAAGGTACAGCAATGAATTCATTCTTTGTTTATATTGGTGTTAAACCTACTGTACTCCAACTTCTCTATGGTTCAGATCCTCCAATACTACTCATAGATGCATCGGAATAAGCAAACAACACACGAAAAACAGAATCTGTCAAAGACAGAACAGTCTGTAGTAATCTGCAGGATTCGCCTACTTCTGGAACTCCAAAAAATTCAAACTAAATTGGTAAATTTGTGGAATTTGTCTACCAATCATCTGCAAAAAGAATCAACTAAAAAGCACGCTCCAGTAAAATCCCAAAACTACTTTAGCGGGCGCTAACGATTCTGTTTATCACAGCAAGATCACATAAACTTCACACAAGTCTTCCCAAAAGTTCTACTTTGCACAAACACTAAACAAAATATGAAACCACATCTAATCAGAGGATATATGCAATATTTATTCCCTAACAGCAACAAAAGCAAAGAAAACAAAATAAAGTTGGGTTGCCTCCCAACAAGCGCTATCGTTTTACGCCCCTAGCTAGGCATAATGATGCTCACATGAAAGATAAGAATTGAAACATAACGGGAGCATCATGAAGCATATGAATAGCACATTTAAGTCTAACCCACTTCCTATGCATAGGGATTTTGTGAGCAAACAACTTATGGGAATGATAATCAACTAGCATAGGAAGGGAAAACAAGCATAACTTCAAAACTTTAAGCACATAGAGAGGAAACTTGATATTATTGCAATTCCTACAAGCATATGATCCTCTCTAATAATAATTTCAGTAGCATCATGAATGAATTCAACAATATAACCAGCACAAAAAGCATTCTTTTCATGATCTACTTGCATACAAATTTTACTACTCTCCACATAAGCAAAATTCTTCTCATTCATAGTAGTGGGAGGAGAAAATTCAACAAAATAACTATCATGTGAAGCATAACCCAATTGAAAACTAAAATCATGATGACAAGTTTCATGGTTATCTTTAATCCTTATAGCATAGGTTTCATCACAATATTCATCATAGATAGGAGGCATGCTTTCATCATAATAAATAGGCTGATCAAAACTTGGGGGACTAAAAATATCATCTTCATCAAACATAGATTCCCCAAGCTTGGGCCTTTGCATATCATTAGCATCATGGATATTCAATGGATTCACACTAACAACATTGCAATCATGCTCATCATGCACATATTTTATGCCAATCATTCTATGTAATTCTTCTTCTAGTACTTGAGCACAATTTTCCTTCCCACCATTTTCACGAAAGATATTAAAAAGATGAAGCATATGAGGTACCCTTAATTCCATTTTTTGTAGTTTTCTTTTATAAACGAAACTAGTGATAAAACAAGAAACTAAAAGATTCGATTGCAAGATCTAAAGATATACCTTCAAGCACTAACTTCCCAGGCAACGGCGCCAGAAAAGAGCTTGATGTCTACTACGCACCCTTCTTCTTGTAGACGTTGTTGGGCCTCCGAGTGCAGAGGTTTGTAGGACAGTTGCAAATTTCCCTCAAGTGGATGACCTAAGGTTTATCAATCCGTGGGAGGCGTAGGATGAAGATGGTCTCTCTCAAACAACGCTGGAACCAAATAACAAAGAGTCTCTTGTGTCCCCAACACACCCAATAAAATGGTAAATTGTATAGGTGCACTAGTTCGGCGAAGAGATGGTGATACAAGTGCAATATGGATGATAGATATAAGTTTTTGTAAACTGAAAATATAAAAACAGCAAGGTAGAAAATGGTAAACGTGAGCATAAACGGTATTGCAATGATAGTAGAGAAGGCCTAGGGTTCATACTTTCACTAGTGCAAGTTCTTTCAACAAGGATAACATAATTGGATCATATTACTAGCCCTCAACATGCAACAAAGAGTCACTCCAAAGTAACTAATAGCGGAGAACAAACGAAGAGATTATGGTAGGGTATGAAACCACCTCAAAGCTATTCTTGCTGATCGATCTATTCAAGAGTCTGTAGTAACGTTCAATCTATCATAGAGTTCATACTAGAATAACACCTTAAGACACAAATCAATCAAAACCCTAATGTCACCTAGATACTCCATTGTCACCTCAAGTATCTGTGGGCATGATTATACGATATGCATCACACAATCTCAGAATCATCTATTCAACCAACACATAGAACTTCAAAGAGTGCCCCAAAGTTTCTACCGGAGAGTCAAGACGAAAACGTGTGCCAACCCCTATGCATAGGTTCCCAAGGTCACAGAACCCGCAAGTTGATCACCAAAACATAAATCAAGTAGATCACATGATATCCCATTGTCACCACAGATAAACACGTGCAAGACATACATCAAGTGTTCTCAAATCCTTAAAGACTCAATCCGATAAGATAACTTCAAAGGGAAAACTCCATCCATTACAAGAGAGTAGAGGGGGAGAAGTATCATAAGATCCAACTAAAATAGCAAAGCTCGCGATACATCAAGATCGTGCCATCTCAAGAACACAAGAGAGAGATCAAACACATAGCTACTGGTACATACCCTCAGCCCCGAGGGTGGACTACTCCCTCCTCGTCATGGAGAGTGCCGGGATGATGAAGATAGCCACCGGAGAGGGATTCCCCCCTCCGGCAGGGTTCCAGAACGGCTATAGATTGGTTTTCGGTGGCTACCGAGGCTTTCGGCGGCGGAACTTCCGATCTAGGTTAATTTTCGAAGGTTTCCGTATTTGTAGGAATTTTTGGAGTCGGGCCCAAGTAAAGGGGAGCTACGGGCCGTCCTCGAGATAGGGGGCGCGCCCCCCTGCCCAAGGCATGGCCCCCACCCTCGAGGGCAGCCCGTGGCTCTCCTGGCCCAACTGTTTTGCTTCGGGGGCTTATTTTGGTCCAGAAAAAATCGTCAAAAATTGGCTCGTCAATTGGACTCCGTTTGATATTCCTTTTCTGTAAAACCCTAAAACAGGAGAAAAACAGAAACTGGCACTGGGCTCTGGGTTAATATGTTAGTCCCAAAAATCATATAAAAGTTTATAATAAAGCCCATAAGACATCCTAAAAGGATAATATAATAGCATGGAACAATCAAAAATTATAGATACGTCGGAGACGTATCTAGCTCGGCGGCGGCGATTGTGGACCACGACGGCGGCGACTGATGGGCCTCGAACCCCTCGTTGGTTACCCCAAGTGGAAGGTGTAAGATGCAGTAAGTAGAAGTGTTTTCCCTTAGCAAAGATACCAAGGATCGAATCCCCAGAGACTCCTAGGTTCAACAAGTAGGTGTCAATTGCTAACGGCACAATTAGCAATCAACGTGGACCTGCACACAGATACAAGTAACTTTGCTCCCAACGAGTATAGAGAGGTTGTCAATCCCTCCGGCCTTGTAGTTCACAAAGGGTTAAAAGCAATGATAGTAGTGATAGATAGTTTTTGCAATAGTAAGTAAATAGCGAAAAGTAAATAGTGGATGTGATCAATGATGGTAATATGGACCGGAGTCTCATGATGTTCACTAGTGATGTCTCTCTCCCAAAAGACGATAAAACAGCTATGAGAGGTAAACAAATTACAGCTGGGCAATTGACAGGACCACGAACGCAAACCAATGCTGACTACATTGCAAGAAAGGTTGAGGTTCAAAGCATGGGCGGTACGCCAAAGTAAGTAGACAGAAATCCATCAATATCTACTACTAATCATCCACCTTGAGATATCTATCCAGAACATCTCCCTGGTATTAAGTTGCGAGTCCCACCCATAGTGTAAACTCAATGCAACAGACAACTGCATTAAAAGAACTTTGCGTAAAGTAAACAATCCTTGCACCCGCGGGTACAAGCACCGTTGTTTTCCCCCTTGTGGCAACAGCACATCCCCTAGACTCATGTTTCTGTCACTCAAGCTAGTCATCGAGGGGCATGAACCCACAATCAAGCATAACGTTCCCTCTTGGATTCACTACCTATTACTCGGCCAAAGCAATAAATAACAACAGAGAACATGCAAGAATTACTTATGAACTAAAATATAAAAGAGGTGAATCAAATATATTACTCAAGATCAATCTGAACATAATCTCATAATCCATCGGATCCCAGCAAACTCAACATAGCAACAGCATAAGGATTACATAGGTGCCTCGATCATGTAGGGTAGCTCACGAGGACTAATTAGTGAAGCACAAGAACGGGAGGAGAACATCACATAGCTACTGGTCATGGACTCATGGTCCAAGGGAGACTACGCACGAGTCATCCGGGAGGCGTCCATGGTGGTGGAGAAGCTCCCGGTGGTGATCCTCCCCTCCGGCAGGGTGCCGGGAAGAGTTCTCCTGGTGCTCCCGATCTTGGAAGCGGCGGCGGCGGCGGAACAGAGATGGGATCGCGAAAAGAGTTCCTGTTCTGAGGGTTTCGGAGGGTCCTTTAAATATATGCCAAAGTAGGGCACCGGGGGAGTCTCGGGGGGCCCAGGCGCCCCCCCGGCGCGGCCCAGGGGGGGCGCGCC
>LR738709.1:32510353-32541482 GCA_902687465.1 Secale cereale | reverse complement strand
GTAGTGTTGTTTCCGGATCGCTGATTTTTTATATAATTTTTCTGGATTTTTCTGGGCAGTTCTCGAAACGTGAAAACCTGAAATACAAAAACAGCTGAAAACAGAAACTGGCACTGGGGTGCACTGGATTAGTAAGTTAGTCCAAATATGATCAAAAGTGTATGGAAGTGTATGAATATCATAGCAATATCACCCAAAAGTGGCATGGAGCAAGCAGAAATTATAGATACGTTTTGGACGTATCAGCGACCTAGGGCACCGCAATGAACGCGTCAATGGCTCCTGTAGGGCCTCAGCGGCGTCGAAGAGATCCGCAATGGCGGCTGGGGCCTGGTTCCCCTCGACACAACGAATAGATCGAGGGGAGCATTATTCCCATCAGCGTTTGAGGCGGGCTCGTTCGTCCGATGGAGGGCGGCGGCTTCGATGTGCGGGGCGACGATGAAGGGATGGATCGGCCGCTGAGGGATGGAAAGACGGGCGGCGAAGGGATGAATCGGCGGCGGCGAAGGGATGGATCTGGGGCGAGGGGATGGAGGGCGGCGTCTCACGACCTGCTGTGGGAGTCGTGGAGCGCTCGAGGGCAGGAGGCCTCGGTCGTACGCATGATCGATCGTGTGGCCGGGGCCTTGTTCCTCTGATTTCGTTTTGTGGGTCGGGGCTCAGTTGGTTTTGGTTGGGTGTTTTGGAACCGTGAGGTGGGATCGAGGACGAAAAAACCCGTCTCTGGTGGAACGAAAATAGACTGACGGAGACTACCAACTGCTCCATTCGGAGTAGAGATCTATATCTATACCAAAATAAAAAGACCCAAAGGGGCAGATCCAATTAATCTTGGCCATCAAATCATGTCAATCCAACGATCTAAATTGTTTCAATGTTGACCGCTCAACATGTTTAGCGTGCAGTTAATTTCATGCCAAATATAGTGCTAATCACATAATAACACGAAAATATTATCCTACTTAATATCCGCATGCACTTAATATACTTCCAAATTAACGTGCATTGCACGTACACATTGACTAGTATTTGAAACTTTCGATTACTGTGTTTATAGTGGGTGGTGAGATAAGAGACTAAATAACGGTAAGCAAAATTACCATCCAGTAACTCAATCCTTGGGCGCCACGCAAGGTCAGCTACCTTCTAGGTGTTAATATGCATTTTTAAATATACAACAATCGAGTACTATATATAATTTGCATTTTTTGTTTTAGTTCATACATCATTAATTCCAACATTCATGTTTCATAAAATCAAATCTCTTGAAATATATTGCAACTGATTCCCGCAATAATGCGTGAGGTGCCATCTAGTTTAAAACTGTGTTTAGATATCCAAATTTTAGGCTTGTTGTTGGAGATGCTAACCAACAAGCGGTATTACCTCCAAACTGACCAATATTATCTAGATTATGAGCTATTCTCTTTTTATCACGGGCTAATTTCATAGGAGTAAACTCTAGTAATGTCAAGTGATGCTTGGTTTCACTCGTCAATTGTCCATAAGCAAATTGATAGAGCGAGTCGTTAAAAAATGTTAACTGAAATTCGAAAAATATTCATTCTTTTTAAATCGCGAACATTTTTCCAACAACTTTTTTTGAATTCAGTGAACATTTTTTGAATTCGTGATTCTGAGAATCAGATGGTTTCCAGTCAGATTTTTTTTAAAGAAACTGGGGTTTACTCAAGATGGATATTGTTCGTGCTGTCCAGAAATTCTTGAAGTCCGGAATTATGCCAGAGGGGATTAATGATACAATTATTGTTCTTATCCCTAAAATTAAGAATCCCCTTTCGATAAAAGATTTTCGACCTATTAGTCTTTGCAATGTCATTTACAAAATTATCTCCAAGTGCCTTGTCAACTGATTAAGACCTCTGTTGGATGGTGTGATCTCCCCTACCCAAAGTGCTTTTATCCTTGGAAGATTAATTTCGGATAATGCTCTTATCGCATTTGATAGATTCTCGTGGCGAATACTGTGCATACAAACTCAACCTAGCTAAAGCATATGACCGTGTTGATTGGAACTTTTTGGAATGTATGCTTCGAGCATATGGGTTTGATCCAATCTGGATTGAATGGATTATGACTTGTGTTACCTCTGTGAAATTCTCTGTGCGCTTTAATGGCCAGTTGTTAGAATCTTTTCATCCTTCTCGTGGTTGAAGGCAAGGGGATCCTTTATCGCCATACTTATTCCTCTTTGTGCCTGAGGCCCTTTGCTATTACTGATGCATCGGCAAGAGGGGTTATCCAGTTCTTCTCTCTCTTTCTCATGTACTTCAGTCGGAGTCACCGTGCTACTAGTCTCACCAAAATATCTATGTTGATTGCTTCGGATGCTCCTGAGAGCAATATATTTTGGTGTGCCAGCTAGGAGACGTTAATAGGAGTTAATTCCGTATCACACCTAAAAGATATGTCGCAGCTAAGTTTACAGACATGCATTGATCATGCATGTACGTACATTTTTTTTCTCGGGGAATCCTGCACGTACATACATTAAAGATATGTCACAAGAGGAATAATAGCCCCAACACCGCCAACAAAAGAGAACTAGGGTTGTGGATTGCCTATCTGAAGAAACTCCCCAACCACCGATTCCCCGTGTGTGCATGATGCCATAACCATATGTCGGCCTTCCAAACACTTAAGCCAAGACCAAGCATGCATTCAACTGAAGACTATCTTATAGCCCTCATGATCAACGAAGTTCACCTGTCCTAACAAGGATCTGAGACCTTAATTAGTGTTGCACCAATACAACACACCCAGTAATCCAAAATATTTCGATGTTGTGACGTGGATATGAGTTAGACACCACCTCAATGATGGACCATATGGATAGCAAACCAGCAATACTAGAATAAATGGTTCTCGTGATAGAATCACAAATTTTCACCAAAGCGTCCCTTATGTTGAGGGATTTTAACTTGTAAAGTTGCATGTGGATTATCATGTTAAATGGGATGGAAACGGGATGACGACCTTGGAAGATGTGTATATACATTTGACTCCTCCCAATGCTCCACCTTGTACATGTGCTAAGGCAACCATCTAGGCGAAAAATCTGATGTGGTATGGTAACTAAGAGGAGAGAGATGAATTTGGTGACCCCAAGAAGAAATAATGCCAAGCACACGAACCTAGAAATAACACTTGAATGAAATAAGCCCACCAATGCATGGAGGAGTTTAGTTGCTAAATCATTAAATAAAATATTCTTAACTACAACAAGTTAAGAACCTATGTATTGGGGCTTTAGTTTCTAAACTTTTTAATGTGTTTAGCACCTCATCTAAGTACGTGTGCATCAGAAGAGGTTTTATGAGCATGTCATCATAGGAAAAACCAACGAAGCAACTGTAAGCTGACCCAACCCTTTCATCAGAGGCAAATTCCAAGAATATCAGGTCTCGACAACTGAACTATAAAGGCTAATGTTAAAGATACATGCAAGAAGATCCAATGCATCACGTAGCTATTTCTTCAAGTACAGTTGGCACCAACGAAGTTCAAATGATTCAGTCACTAGTGGTTCAATGAAATCCTTGCCCCCAAACATGTGAAGCTATAATTTTTGGGCATGATTTGTCTAGTACTCGACACTTTCATTCTTGACATGAAGTTATGTGGCCGAATACTCTGCAAGAACAACTCTTTCCGTTCACCCAAATTCACATAAAGAGTCCATCTTGTTTCCGATCCCTCTCATTCCCACAAAAGAAGGAGAATCGGCACTTGACTTTTCTCTCTTTTCTTCATGTGCCTCTACGAGAACCACTGATAGCCTTTGGCTGCTTTGGATGTTGAGGGTAGGGCGGAAAGCAATATATTTCAATTCGCTAACTAGAAGACCTTAATCCATTAATATGAGTTGATTCCCCGAGCGCATATTTCTCTTTCGTATGAGCCTTACAAAAACTTGTTGCACCTAAATTTTTGAACATGAATTAATTTTGCATTTATATGTTTTTGCAGTAATATTTTGCACGCACCTAACTTTACTTTTTATATGAAAACCATAAATGAACATAGTGATTTAGTTCAGTGGTGTAATTAGATCATCCTAAGATGTGAGGTTAATGATTTCAGGGTACCATCCTTAGGATTAATTTCTAGTACCACCATCATGAACAAGTTCGGCATTATTTGACATCCGCCACTCGCTCATGCTACCTGCGACAAACCCGCGGTCTCCCGAAGCTCGAAACCTATGGGTGTGAATAAAAAAATTGTTAGAAAGGAAAAAATTAATGATTGCACGCACACCTAAACCCTAGCTATCCTGGTTTGGGGCACGTAGTAGTTTAATCTACTAGCTAGAGAAAGGAAAATCATCATCTATGGTTCTAATTTATGATATTCATCATCTACATTTCTAACTAGCAAATTAAAACTTAGCTCGGTGAGCATTAGGTACTTGTTCAAGTGTATGGCAAGGCAGCAGCTGAAGACGGAGCAGAATCTGGTGGTGGTGGAGGCATTCTCAGAGGCATTATCCACATGACCCGTTACCATCAGGCTATCTTAAATGGAATCAGATATTATACCTCTTGCAACGCCATTGTAGCACCAATTTTGGTCTACTCCGAGTTGGCATCCGAGCGCACTCTTCATCGGTGGCCTTCGAGAAGATGATGTCTGCTGCATTCCTGAGTTCTCTCTTAGCATCTCTTGTGCACATCCGAACTTTCATCTTGTAGCCAAGGTTCTCTCGTGCAATAGCCTCCGCCTCCTTCAACTCCTACATGCACTCTCTCTAGCAGAACATGGCGTGATCAATCATTCTTGCCTGCGCCAACCACATTGTCCATCGCTGCCTCTCCAATTTGTCTGGTGAGGGCGATGGGGGTGGCGACGTTGAAGTGGAGGATGAAGGTGTGGTATGGGATGCCTAACGACGACTAGGAGACATTGTAATCCATGTAAAAAACCTTAGTAGAAAAAATGTCGAAAAATATTGAGTGATATTTGACCTCCTTGCTAGCTACTACATTAATTAGTACCTAAAAACCAAACAATGGATCTTGTAGACAACATTTGAGAACATGATATTTGACGGGGAAAACGGCATGACCTTTGCTTAAAAATATAAAATAGTGAGTACCAGAAATCTGGAGAAATGGAAATTTATCAACGGTTCAAAAATGTTGGCACTAATTCTTGAATCCCTGCAAATTTTGAAAATGGAAGAATTTTGAATACCTATGCTCTTTATCAAAAGGGTCAATTCAAGAATTCTATCAATTTTGACGGCCAAGCTAGCGTATATCTAGAACAGATAATATGAGGACGAACTCCTGATACGTCTCCAACGTATCTACAATTTTTTATTGTTCCATGCTATTATTTATGAAGTCTTGGATGTTTAATGGGCTTTATTATTCACTTTTATATCATTTTTGGGACTAACCTACTAACCCAAAGGCCCAGTCCAGATTGCTGTTTTTTGCCTATTTCAGGGTTTTGCAGAAAAAGAATATCAAACGGAGTCCAAACGGAATGAAACCTCCGCGAGAGATATCTTTGGAGAAAATCACGCACGCAGAGCTTGAGAACCACGTCAGGGGACAGAGGGCTGGCCCTCGAGGGTGGGGGGCGCGCCCCCCTTCCCAGGGCGCCCCCTACCTCGAGGCCCCCTCGAGCGTCCCCTAGTGCCCTCCTTCTTCCTATATAAGTCCACGTACCCCAGAAACTCCGAAGACGGGGAGAAAACCCTAATTCCACCGCCGTACCTTCTGTTCCCATGGAGATCCCATCTTGGAGCCTGTTCCGGAGCTCTACCGGAGGGGGATCCATCTCGGAGGCCTTCATCATCAACATCATCGCCCTCACCATGAGTTGTGAGTAGTTTACCACAGACCTTCGGGTCCATAGCTAGTATCTAGATGGCTTCTTCTCTCTCTCCGGATATCAATACAAAGTTCTCCTTGGTCTTCGAGGAGATCTATTCGATGTAATCTCTTTTTGCGGTGTGTTTATCGAGATCCGATGAATTGTGAGTTTATGATCAAGGTTATCTATGAAAGATATTTGGTTCTTCTCTGAACTTTTTATGTGTGCTCATAATATCCTTGCAAGTCTCTTCAAATTATTGGTTTGGTTTGGCCTACTAGATCTATAGTTCTTGCAATGGGAGAAGTGCTTGGCTTTGGGTTCAATCTTGTGGTGTCCTTTCCCAGTGACAGTAGGGGCAGCAAGGCCCATATTGTATTGTTGCCATCGAGGATAAAAAAGATGGGGTTTTCATCATATTGCTTGAGTTTATCCCTCTACATCATGTCATATTGCTTAAGGCGTTACTCTGTTCTTATGAACTCAATACACTAGATGCATGCTAGATAGCAGTCGATGTGTGGAGTAATAGTAGTAGATGTAGAATCGTTTCGGTCTACTTGTCTCGGACATGATGCCTATATACAATGATCATGCCTAGATAGTCTCATGATTATTCGCTTTTGTATCAATTGATCGACAGTAATTTGTTTAGCCGTCGTAGAATATCGCTATCATGAGAGAAGCCACTAGAGAAAACTATGGCCCCCGGGTCTATTCTCAACATATCAATCCACATCTACTTTACTTTTACCGCTTTTATTTGAAGTTTTATTAAACCAAAAATACCAAAAATATAATTATCATCTCTATCAGATCTCACTCTCGTAAGTGACTGTAAAGGGATTGACAACCCCTTATCGCGTTGGCTGCGAAGTTCTTATTTGTTTGTGCAGGTGCGAGGGACTCGCGCGTGGTCTCCTACTGGATTGATACCTTGGTTCTCAAAAACTGAGGGAAATACTTATGCTACTGTGCTGCATCTCCCTTTCCTCTTCGAGGGAATACAACGCAAGCTCAAGAGGTAGCAAGAAGAATTTCTGGCGCCGTTGCCGGGGAGGCTTACGCAAAAGTCATATACCAAGTACCTATCACAAACCCTTATCCTTTGCATTACATTTATTTGCCTCTCGTTTTCCTCTCCCCCACTTCACCCTTGCCGTTTTATTTTCCCTTCTTCCGCCGTGTGTTTTTCGTTCGCTTGTTTGCTGGTCATTATGGCTAGTCCCTTATCCGCTCATTTGTCTCCCGAGTTTGAAGTACTTCACTTCAAGCAAAGGAAAGGAGAAAATTTAAAATATGCTTGGTTTAGGATGATGGAATCTTATCGTAAGTGCACCTTAGAAGTGAAATTTAGTATCTTGCTTCGCAATTTTTATGTTGGATTGAATATGTCTCATAGACAACTCTTGGATTGCGTTGCCAAAGCAAATTTTATCGAAGTTGATCCTAGTTTCGCGCATGAAATCATAGAGGGAATAGTTGGAACACTACCTCCCCAAAAGGAGTCAAACTCAACCCCGGAAGGGACGCAAGTTTTTGAGAAAATTTGCGAAGTAACGAAAATATTACAAAAATCTCTTGAACCTCTTAAGAGTGTTATTGGGAATCTCCACCGCATGAATATGTTGATTACTCTTTGCAATAAGCGGTTGGATGCTTTAGATCTTAAGATTTCTGAGTATGAAGGGAAACGCAAAGAACCTCCCGGATTCGAGCTTGACACCATGAAAAGGGTGAAGACCAAAGATGGCAATACCCAGATCTATCTTGTATCGTGCCTAGCTAGGGGCGTAAAACGATAGCGCTTGTTGGGAGGCAACCCAATTTTATGTTTTTTGTTTTTGTTGCTGTTAGGGAATAAATATTTCATCTAGGCTCTGATTAGATGTGGTTTCATGTTTTGTTTAGTGTTTGTGCCAAGTAGAACCTTTGGTAAGACTTGTGTGAAGTTTATATGATCTTGCTGTGAAAAACAGAATCGTCAGCACTCGCTAAAGTAGTCCTGGGATTTTACTGGAGCGTGATTTTTAGTTGATTCTTTTTGCTGCTGATTGGTAGACAAATTTCGCAAATTTACCAATTTAGTTTGAAATTTTTGGAGTTGCAGAAGTAGGCGAGCCCTGCAGATTACTACAGACTGTTCTGTCTTTGACAGATTCTGTTTTTCGTGTGTTGTTTGCTTATTCTGATGCATCTATGAGTAATATTGGAGGATATGAACAATAGAGAACTTGGAGTGCAGTGGGTTTAACACCAATATAAACAAAGAATGAATTCATTGCTGTACCTTTGAGTAGTGGTTTGCTTTCTCATACTAACGGAGCTCACGAGAATTTTTGTCTAAGTTTTGTGTTGTGAAGTTTTCAAGTTTCGAGTATTGCTTTGATGGACTATGGAACAAGGAGTAGCAAAGGCCTAAGCTTGGGGATGCCCATGGCACCCCAAGGAATTCAAGATAATCAAAATCCTAAGCTTGGGGATGCCCCGGGAAGGCATCCCCTCTTTCGTCTTCATCCATCGGTAACTATACTTGGAGCTATATTTTTATTCGCAACATGCTATGTGTTTTGCTTGGAGCATCTTGTATAATTTTAGTATTTCCTTGTTATTTTGCCAAAATCATCCTTGCTGGACACACCTATTTGAGAGAGTTAAATATGGCCTAGAAATTATTAGAACACTCTATGTGCTTCACTTATATCTTTTGAGTTGAATAGTTTTTTCTCTAGTGCTTCACTTATATCTTTTAGAGCACGGTGGTGGTAATATTTTGTAGAAATTGTTGAACTCTCATGCTTCACTTAGATCTATTTGAGAGTCTATAAAAACAGCATGGTAAAGTGTTTAGGCTAAAGAAACTAGTCTTCACATGATAAACATCCAATGCCAATGTAGTAAACAAATTCACACCAAGTGCATTGAATAGAATGAGATGTTGGATGCTTGATAATTGTTTTGAGATATGAGGATAGTGATATTAGAGTCACGCTAGTGGAGTTATTATGAAATTGAGAAATACTTGTGTTAAGTTTAGTGATTCCGTAGCATGCACATATGGTGAACCGTTGGGTGACTAAGTTAGAGCATGAGGTATTTGTAGAGTGTCAACC
Organism: Secale cereale; assembly: GCA_902687465.1. Taxonomy (NCBI): domain Eukaryota; kingdom Viridiplantae; phylum Streptophyta; class Magnoliopsida; order Poales; family Poaceae; genus Secale; species Secale cereale. Next base: position 32,532,519 of record LR738709.1, on the reverse strand, counting down.
TTTGTGTGGAGGTCGGGGGCGCGCGATGGTTAACTCCTACCAACCTCCCCCCTAGGAGCATGCGTTGATTGCTTTGTTTTGATGACTCGTAAATTTTTTCAATAAGTATATGAGTTCTTATGACTAATGTTGAGTCCATGGATTATACGCACTCTCACCCTTCCACCATTGCTAGCCTCTCTTGCACCACGCAACTTTCGCCGGTGCCATAAACCACTATATATCCTTCCTCAAAACAGCCACCATATTGTTCCTCAAAACAGCCACCATACCTACCTATTATGGCATTTCCATAGCCATTCCGAGATATATTGGCATGCAACTTTCCACCGTTCCGTTTATATGACACGCATCATATTGTCATATTGCCATGCATGATCATGTAGTTGACATCGCATTCATGGCAAAGCCACCATGCATAACTTTTCATACAAGTCACTTTTGTTTCATTGCACATACAGGTTCACCGCCGGAGGCATTCATATAGAGTCATACTTTGTTGTTGTAGTATCGAGTTGTAATTTCGAGTTGTAAAGAAAGTGTGATGATCATCATTTTTAGAGCATTGTCCCATGGGAGGAAAGGCTGAATCTATAAAGCCCCTCCGCAAAAAAAAAGAAAAAAAAAAGAAAAAAAAAAGAGAAAAAAGGACAAAAAAGAGGAACAATTGCTACTATCTTTTTCCACACTTGTGCTTCAAAGTAGCACCATGTTCTTCATTGTAGAGAGTCTCATGCTTAGTCACTTTCATATACTAGTGGGAATTTTTATTATAGAACTTGGCTTGTATATTCCAATGATGGGCTTCCTCAAATGCCCTAGGTCTTCATGAGCAAGCAAGTTGGATGCACACCCACTAGTTTCTTTTGTTGAGCTTTCATTCATATTTAGCTCTAGTGCATCCGTTGCATGGCAATCCCTACTCACTCACATTGATATCAATTGATGGGCATCTCGATAGCCCGTTGATACGCCTAGTCGATGTGAGACTATCTCCCTCCTTTTTGTCTTCTCCACAACCACCTCTATTCCACCCATAGTGCTATATCCATGGCTCACGCTCATGTATTGCGTGAAAGTTGAAAGGTTTGAAAAGATAGAGTATGAAAACAAATGCTTGGCTGAAATCGGGGTTGTGCATCGTATGAATATTTTTGTGTGATAATAAGGGAGCATAACCAACACTATATGATTTTGTAGGGATAACTTTCTTTGGCCATGGTATTTTGAGAAGACATGATTCCATTGTTAGTATTGCTTGAAGTATTGTTATTTCTTAGTCAATATAGACTTCTATTTTGAATCTTTCAGATCTGAACATTCGTGCCACAATTACGAGAATTACATTGAAACTATATTGGTTAGCATTCCACATCAAAAATTCTTTCTTTATCATTTACCTACTCGAGGACGAGCAGGAATTAAGCTTGGGATGCTTGATACGTCTCCAATGTATCTATAATTTTTTATTGTTCCATGCTATTCTTTATGAAGTCTTGGATGTTTAATGGGCTTTATCATTCACTTTTATATCATTTTTGGGACTAACCTACTAACCCAAAGGCCCAGTCCAGATTGATGTTTTTTGCCTATTTTAGGGTTTTGCAGAAAAGGAATATCAAACGGAGTCCGAACGAAATGAAACCTTCGAGAGAGATATTTTTGGAGAAAATCACGCACGGTAAATGTCAGGACCAAGTCAGGGGACAGAGGGGCTGCCATCGAGGGTGGGGGGCATGCCCCCCTTCCCAGGGCGCGCCCCCTGCCTCGAGGCCCCTCGTGTGGCCCCCGGTGCCCTCCTTCTTCCTATATATACCTACGTACCCCAGAAACTCCATACGCAGAGAGAAAATCATAATTCCACCACCGTAGCTTCCGTTCCCGTGGAGATCCCATCTTGGAGCCTGTCCCAGGAGGGGGATCCATCACGGAGGCCTTCATCATCATCATCGCCCTCACCATGAGTTGTGAGTAGTTTACCACAGACCTTCGGGTCCATAGCTAGTATCTAGATGGCTTCTTGTCTCTCTCTAGATCTCAATACAAAGTTCTCCTCGGTCTTCGAGGAGATCTATTCAATGTAATCTCTTTTTGAGGTGTGTTTGTCGAGATCCGATGAATTGTGAGTTTATGATCAAGGTTATCTATGAAAGATATTTTGTTCTTCTCTGAACTTTTTATGTGTGCTCATAATATCCTTGCAAGTCTCTTCGAATTATTGGTTTGGTTTGGCCTACTAGATCTATAGTTCTTGCAATGGGAGAAGTGCTTGGCTTTGGGTTCAATCTTGCGGTGTCCTTTCCCAGTGACAGTAGGGGCAGCAAGGCACATATTGTATTGTTGCCATCGAGGATAAAAAGATGGAGTTTTCATCATATTGCTTGAGTTTATCCCTCTACATCATGTCATCTTGCTTAAGGCGTTACTCTGCTCTTATGAACTCAATACACTAGATGCATGCTGGATAGCGATTGATGTGTGGAGTAATAGTAGTAGATGCAGAATCGTTTCGGTCTACTTGTCTCGGACGTGATGCCTATATACAATAATCATGCCTAGACAGTCTCATAATTATTCGCTTTTCTATCAATTGCTCGACCGTAATTTGTTTACCTGCCGTAGAATATCGCTATCATGAGAGAAGCCACTAGAGAAAAATATGGCCCCTGGGTCTATACTCAACATATCAATCTACATCTACTTTACTTTTACCGCTTTTATTTGTTGTTTTATTAAACCAAAAATACCAAAAATATAATTATCATCTCTATCCGATCTCACTCTCGTATGTGACCGTAAAGGGATTGACAACCCCTTATCGCGTTGGCTGCGAAGTTCTTATTTTTTTGTGCAGGTGCGAGGGACTCGCGCGTGGTCTCCTACTGGATAGATACCTTGCTTCTCAAAAACTGAGGGAAATACTTACGCTACTGTGCTACATCTCCCTATCCTCTTCGAGGGAATACAACGCAAGTTCAAGAGGTGGCAAGGTGCGAGGGCCTCGCACGTGGTCTCCTACTGGATTGATACCTTGGTTCTCAAAAACTGAGGGAAATACTTACGCTACTGTGTTGCATGTCCCTTTCCTCTTCGAGGGAATACAACGCAAGCTCAAGAGGTAGCAACTCCCAGCAGAGCAACATCTTCCCGCTATGTTCACAATGTGATGCCGAGGTCTCACTACTAGGAAAAGGGCTATAGCTAATATGGACATTAATGGCGTACCTATATCTGGTGCGCCACTGCTATATAGCAGTGGCGCACCAGATACAGGTGCGCCATTAATGTCCTCATTACTAATGGCACATCTGGTGGGCGGTGCACCATTACTAGTTTTGAAAAAAAAAGATAAAACAAAAATTGTTAGCAGTGGCGCACCAGGGGATAGTGCGCCATTACTAGTTCTAACTAGTAATGGCGCACTACCCCCCTGGTGCGCCACTGCTAACATGTTTTTAAAAAAAAATCAAAACTAGTAATGGCGCACCACTACCAGGTGCGCCATTAGTAACCCTAGTTACTAATGGCGCATTCTTAGGTGGTGCGCCATTGGTAACCTGGGAGCAGCTAGATATTTTGGACAGCCACCTACCACACTCACTTTCCCTACTTCATTCTCTCCACCTCTATCCAAGCTTGGTCTCGGCTGCCTCCTCCTCCTCACCTCATTTGCACCATAGATTCAGCCAAATTAAGTTGTTAAATTTACTTTTTGTTGATAGGTAAGTAAGGGGAAAGCTTTCTTTATGTTCTAGATCTACTTTTTTCTCCCTCCAACAATGTACACACTTTTTATGGCCTAGATATACGTATGTTTGTGCTGTTGCATATGTTTGTGGTGTTGAATATGTTTGTGTTTGCAGGTACCAGTATTTGAAATGCGATAGTTGCCAATATTTTGCCGGAATGTTGATTCATTTCCATTTCGGCGAGAATTTGGCACTATGCCAATTTTTTTTTGGTTCTAAAATATCGTTTTGCTCTACCCCGCAGGCGACCATGGTCCGCACGATGACCGAAGGCATCGTGAATAGGTTTTTGAGCTCCGCGAAGGCCGAGATGCTTCAAAAAAACGAGACGGAGATAAGATGTCCGTGTCGAAGATGCAAGCTAAAGATCCTTATTATGGACCTAGATTCCGGACAGGTGCGGGACCACCTGCTCTTGCGTGGTTTCATGGATGGCTATCGGTGGCAAGGTGATGAAGATGACTATGAAGTAGTCCATGGGGGCCGGGCAAGAAATGAGGGAGGGCAGCAAGACAACCGCGGCGAGGGCGGGCGAGAAGATGAAGAATCTCCAGGACATGATCACGACGGTGATGCAGTACACAGTCATCATGTAGAAGATGTCGGACATGATGATGAGGAATCAAGACGAAGGGCATGATCATGAAGATGAAGATGCCGGAGCAGACGACGATGGACCATCGATGGGCTGGGTGCAGGACCCTCAGAATCAAGAGCTGCTTCTCAAGCAGACGGATAACGCAAGAGCTGCCGCCCGAGAGAAAGCCAAGCTGGATCAACTGGAGATAGACGCGGTTACTCCATTGTATGAAGGATGTAGGCCAGAGGATACCCGCCTGAAAGTAACGCTCATGGCTCTGGAGATGAAGGTACAACACAAAATGACCGACGCATGCTTCGATGAGAACATGTCATTCTGGCAAGAACGTCTTCCCAAGGGGAACAAGTGCCAGACCAGTTTCGAGGAGGCAAAGAAAATCGTGTGTCCTCTGGATTTACGGCACGTAAAATACCATGTGTGCATGAACAATTGCATCATTTATCGGGACGAGCACGCGGAGTCTACCATATGTCCGGTGTGCGGCATCACTTGATACAAGAAGAGGAATAAAGCTCCTCGAAAAGTGGTGTGGTACTTTCCGATCACTCCTCGTCTACAGCGGTATTTCGCGGACCCTAAGCTAGCAAAGCTCCTGCGTTGGCACGCGGAAAGGGAGGAGAAGAAGCGAGAAGATGATGAAAATGATCCGGAGATAAATAAAAAAGATAAGTTGCTGAGTCACCCTCACGATGCGAGCCATTGGCAAGCGTTGAACTTCGAAGACGTAGAATTTGGGGACGATCCAAAGAACATCGTGCTGGGCACGCGCACCGATGGAGTCAATTGATACGTCTCCAAAGTATCTATAATTTTTTATTGTTCCATGCTATTATTTATGATGTCTTGGATGTTTAATGGGCTTTGTCATACACATTTATATCAATTTTGGGACTAACCTACTAACCCAAAGGCCCAGTCCAGATTGCTGTTTTTGCCTGTTTCAGGGTTTTGCAGAAAAGGAATATCAAACAGAGTCCAAACGGGATAAAACCTTCGGAAGATATATTTTTGGAGAAAATCACGCACGGGAGACTTGAGAACCACGGGAGGGGAGCCACGAGGTGCCCACGAGGGTGGAGGGCGCGCCCCCCCTTCCCAGGGCGTGCCCCCCTGCCTCGTGGGCCCCTCGAGCGTCCCCCGGTGTCCTCCTTCCTCCTATATAATTCTACGTACCCCGAAACCATCAGCAACAGAGAGAAAACCCTAATTCCACCGCTGTAACCTTCTGTTCCCGTGAGATCCCATCTTCGAGCTTGTTCCGGAGCTGCGCCGGAGGGGGGATCCATCACGGAGTGCTTCTACATCATCATCATCGTCCTCACCATGAGTTGTGAGTAGTTTACCACAGACCTTCGGGTCCATAGCTAGTATCTAGATGGCTTCTTCTCTCTCTCTGGATCTCAATACAAAGTTCTCCTCGGTCTTCGAGGAGATCTATTCGATGTAATCTCTTTTTGCGGTGTGTTTGTCGAGATCCGATGAATTGTGAGTTTATGATCAAGATTATCTATGAGAATTATTTGGTTCTTCTCTGAACTATTTCTGTGTGCTCATAATATCCTTGCAAGTCTCTTCGAATTATAAGTTTGGTTTGGCCTACTAGATCTATAGTTCTTGCAATGGGAGAAGTGTTTGGCTTTGGGTTCAATCTTGTGGTGTCCTTTCCCAGTGACAGTAGGGGCAGCATGCAGGGGTGGAGCTGGGCCCCGGGCACCCAGGGCCCAGGCCCAGGGCGTGGAAATTGTTACATGCTAATATCCATATAGGTTTTGTGCAGGCCCGGGGTGCAGCGCTGTAAAAAAAGAGGCCCAAAGCCTGATGCGCTGGCTAACTTGGAACGCGTGCACGAAGCAGGACCCGTTCGATCTAACTTGCACATAGGAACTGGAAACGCCAGCTCTCGCGCCGGTGACCTAACGCGCTCGATCCAACTAGCATGATCAATCTCCACTTCTCCGGCACTTGCGCCACCGCCTCTACTGGCTGCTGACCGCCGCCGTGCAGTCGTCTCCGCCCTCCCACTTCCCTCCTGCTTCGGCCATTGGTCTCTAGTGTGCCGTCCGCCTCATGGCGTCGTCTCCACCCTCCGACTTCCCTACTGATCCCAGCCACCGCCCTCATGTGCGCGGTTCTCTAGTGCGGCGCACCATCCCCTACTTCTTGGTTGACTGCCGAAACATGGTATTTTTCTTTGATAATTTTCCTGTTTCCCCTCATGCTTTCCACTTTTACGGTTTTACCATGTTATACAATGTCAATGTGACCTCTGTGTTACTGTGTTCTGTGTACCAATGTATAAACTACTCCAAATTAAAATTTAGTTGATATTGTGTATGTGTATCACATATATCTAGGTCGATGTAATTGCCAATTTCATCGGTGCAAAAGGATTATCCTGACTCGCGTGCTGGCTCTTCTACGGTTGATCAAGTTATGGCTGGGGGCACCAATGAAGTAATCAATTGATTTGGTATTTTTTATTCCCATATTACTACTTATACTTCTGTCATGTTTTATCTATTTTCTTGGATCATTGAGCATCAATTTTAAGTCATAGATTTATTGAGAAATTGAACTTTATTTTGTATGCTTTCACATTAGGTATTTTTCTAGAAATGGTATGAGGTAGCTTTAAGTGCCAAAGGTTTTCATGTTGTCAACAAAAAATTAGGCCCGAGGCTTGCTTCATTCCTGGCTCCTCCACTGGCAGCAAGGCACGTATTGTATTGTTGCCATCGAGGATAAAAAGATGGGGTTTATATCATATTGATGGAGTTTATCCCTCTACATCATGTCATCTTGCTTAAGGCGTTAATCTATTCTTATGAACTCAATACACTAGATGCATGCTGGATAGCAGTCGATGTGTGGAGTAATAGTAGTAGATGCAGGCAGGAGTCGGTCTACTTGTCTCGGACGTGATGCCTATATACAATGATCATGCCTAGATAGTCTTATTCGCTTTTCTATCAATTGCTCGACCGTAATTTGTTTACCCGCCGTAGAATATTGCTATCATGAGAGAAGCCACTAGAGAACACTATGGCCCCTGGGAATATTCTCAACATATCAATCTACATCTACTTTACTTTTTCCGCTTTTATTTTCTGTTCTTATAAACAAAAATACCAAAAATATAAACTATCATCTCTATCAGATCTCACTTCCGTAAGTGACCGTAAAGGGATTGACAACCCCTTATCGCGTTGGCTACGAAGTTCTTATTTGTTTGTGCAGGTGCGAGGGACTCACGCGTGGTCTCCTACTGGATTGATACCTTGGTTCTCAAAAACTGAGGGAAATACTTACGCTACTGTGCTGCATCTCCCTTTCCTCTTCGAGGGAATACAATGCAAGCTCGAGAAGTAGCAAGAAGAATTTCTGGTGCCGTTGCCGGGGAGGCTTATGCAAAAGTCATATACCAAGTACCTATCACAAACCCTTATCCTTCGCATTACATTCTTGCCTCTCGTTTTCCTCTCCCCCACTTCACCCTTGCTATTTTATTTGCCCTTTTTCTGCCGTGTGTTTATGGTATGCTTGCTTCTTGTTTGCTTGTGTGCTGCTTGCTTGCTTGTCATCATGTCTAGCACACCTATCATTATCAACACTCCCGAGAGTGAGGTCCTCAACTTTAAACAAAGGGAGGAACAAAACTTAAAAGATGCCTGGTATATAATTTGCAATGGTCAAAATAGATCCAGTAGGAAGCTTTCCACTTTCGTGCTTCTTTGCAATTTTTATGTTGGCATAACTCTGTGGAATAGATTTATTTTAGATACCATTACCGGAGGGAATTTCTTAGAGAGCCATACCTTTGATTCTTATAATGCTATGACTAAATTATTTGGCTCACCACCTCTTATGGTTAATTGGACCGTTTTAACTTTGGAGCATGTTATGCAAAGGTTAGAAATGATTGAAAACAAAGTTGCTATGGTAGAACTGGTAGAGAACTTGGATAGAAAAATCCATAACGAAATTACCCAATATGGATCTAAGGTAGGAGTTGTTTTGAAGAATCTTAAGGAAAAGGAGCCCATAGTTAAAGAAAAGCTAGATCAGGATTCTAATAGAATCAATAAGCTTGAGGATATTATCACTAATGTGGGTTCTGCTCTTTCTGCTATAAAAACTACTCCAACTATCTCTACCACTAAATTATCTAAGTTCATGTATGTCCCTAAAGACAAGGGTGAAAGATCTAGTAAAGGAATTGCGGATCTCAAATCCATAAGTGTTCACCCTAATTTTCTTACTTTTGCAAGGGACCCTTTTGACACTTTAGAATTTCTTGATTTATTGCCCAAGAGTTTGATTATTAGTAGGGACAAAGAAGTGCCTAAAAACCATAAGTGCTTAATCAAAGAATTGCCTTCCAAGGATGGCAATACCTAGATCTATCTTGTATCGTGCCTAGCTAGGGGCGTAAAACGATAGCGCTTGTTGGGAGGCAACCCAATTTTATATTATTTTTTTGCTGCTGTTAGGGAATAAATATTGCATCTAGCCTCTGTTTGGATGTGGTCTCATCTTTTGTTTAGTGTTTGTGCCAAGTAGAACCTTTGGGAAAACTTGTGTGAAGTTTATGTGATCTTGCTGTGAAAAACAGAATCGTTAGCTCTCGCTAGAATTGTCATACGATTTTACTAGAGCGTCCTATTTAGTTGATTCTTTTTGAAGATGATTAATAGACAAATTCCTCACGTTTACCAATTTATTTTGAATTTTTTGGAGTTACAGAAGTATGTGAAACCTGCAGATTACTACAGACTGTTCTGTTTTTGACAGATTCTGTTTTTCGTGTGTTGTTTGCTTATTTCAATGCATCTATGAGTAGTATTGGCAGGTATGAACCATAGAGAAGTTGGAATACAGTAGGTTTAACACCAATATAAACAAATAATGAATTCATTGCAGTACCTTTGAGTAGTGGTTTGCTTTCTTATACTAATGGAGCTCACGAGAATTTTTGTCCAAGTTTTGTGTTGTGAAGTTTTCAAGTTTTGAGTATTGCTTTGATGGACTATGGAACAAAGAGTAGCAAAGGCCTAAGCTTGGGGATTCCCATGGCACCCCAAGTAAAATTCAAGGACAATCAAAAGCCTAAGCTTGAGGATGCCCCGGGAAGGCATCCTCTCTTTCGTCTTCATCCATCGGTAACTATACTTGGAGCTATATTTTTATTCACCACATGATATGTGTTTTGCTTGGAGCGTCTTGTATAATTTGAGTCTTTGCTTGTTAGTTTACCACAATTATCCTTGCTGGAAACACCTATTTGAGAGTTAAATATGGCCTAGGAATTGTTAGAACATTCTATGTGCTTCACTTATATCTTTGAGTTGAATAGTTTTTGCTCTAGTGCTTCACTTATATCTTTTAGAGCACGGTGGTGATAATATTTTGAAGAAATTGTTGAACTCTCATGCTTCACTTATATTCATTTGAGAGTCTATTAAAACAGCATGGTAATGTGTTTAGGCTATAAAACTAGTCTTCACATGATAGACATCCAATATCAATGTAGTAAAAACTTTCACACTAAGTGCATTGAATATAATGAGATGTTGGATGCTTGATAATTGTTTTGGGATATGAGGATAATGATATTAGAGTCATGCTAGTGGAGTTGTTATGAAATTGAGAAATGCTTGTGTTAAGGTTAGTGATTCCCGTAGCATGCACATATGGTGAACCGGTATGTGACGAAGTTAGAGCATGAGGTATTTGTAAAGTGCCAACCTTTGTGTGGAGGTCGGGGGCGCGCTATGGTTAACTCCTACCAACCTCCCCCCTAGGAGCATGCGTTGATTGCATTGTTTTGATGACTCGTAGATTTTTGCAATAAGTATATGAGTTCTTTATGACTAATATTGAGTCCATGGATTATACGCACTCTCACCCTTCCGCAATTGCTAGCCTCTCTTGTACCGCGCAACTTTCGCCGGTACCATAAACCCACTATGTATCCTTCCTCAAAACAGCAACCATATTATTCCTCAAAACAGCCACCATACCTGGCATTTCCATAGCCATTTCGAGATATATTGCCATGCAACTTTCCACCGTTCCGTTCATATGACACGCATCATATTGTCATATTGCCATGCATGATCATGTAGTTGACATCGTATTTGTGGCAAGGCCACCATGCATAATTTTTCATACATGTCACTCTTGTTTCATTGCACATCCCGGTACAGCGCCGGAGGAATTCATATAGAGTCATACTTTGTTGTAGTATCGAGTTGTAATATTGAGTTGTACTGAAGGTGTGATGATCATCATTATTAGAGCATTGTCCCATGGGAGGAAAGGCTAAATCAATAAAGCCCCTCCGCAAAAAAAGAAAAAGAAAAGAAGACAAATGCCAATGAAAAAAAAGAAAAAAAAGAAAAAGGGACAATTGCTACTATCTTTTTTTCCACACTTGTGCTTCAAAGTAGCACCATGTTCTTCATTGTAGAGAGTCTCATGCTTAGTCACATTATATACTAGTGGGAATTTTTGTCATAGAACTTGGCTTGTATATTTCAACGATGGGCTTCCTCAAATGCCCTAGGTCTTCGTGAGCAAGCAAGTTGGATGCACACCCACTAGTTTCTTTTGTTGAGCTTTTATACATTTTTAGCTCTAGTGCATCTGTTGCATGGCAATCCCTAATCAGTCACATTGATATCTATTGATGGGCATCTCCATAGCCCGTTGATACGCCTAGTTGATGTGAGACTACCTCCCTCCTTTTTTGTCTTCTCCACAACCACCTCTCTATTCCACCCATAGTGCTATGTCCATGGCTCACACTCATGTATTGCGTGAAAGTTGAAAGGTTTGAAAGAATAGAGTATGAAAACAAGTGCTTGCCTGAAATCGGGGTTGTGCATGATATGAATATTTTGTGTGATCAAGAGGGAGCATAGCCAGACTATATGATTTTGTAGGGATAACTTTCTTTAGCCATAGTATTTTGAGAAGACACGAGTGCTTTGTTAGTATGCTTGAAGTATTATTATTTCTTATGTCAATATAGACTTTTATCTTGAGTCTTTCAGATCTGAACAGTCATGCCACAATTAAGAGAATTACATTGAAAAACTATGTTGGTTAGCATTCCACATCAAAAATTCTGTTTTTATCATTTACCTACTCGAGGACGAGCAGGAATTAAGCTTGGGGATGCTTGATACGTCTCCAACGTATCTATAATTTTCGATTGTTCCATGCTATTATTTATGATGTCTTGGATGTTTAATGGGCTTTGTCATACACTTTTATATCATTTTTTCGACTAACCAACTAACCCAAAGGCTCAGTCCAGATTGTTGTTTTTGCCTGTTTCAGGGTCTTGCAGAAAAGGAATATCAAACAGAGTCCAAACGGAATGAAACCTTCGGGAGAGATATTTTTGGAGAAAATCACGCACGGGAGACTTGAGAACCACGGGAGGGGAGCCATGAGGTGCCCACGAGGGTGGAGGGCGCGCCCCCCTTCCCAGGGCGCGCCCCCCTAACTTGTGGGCCCCTTGAGCGTCCCCCGGTGTCCTCCTTCCTCCTATATAAGTCTACGTACCCCGAAACCATCAGCAACAGAGAGAAAACCTTAATTCCACCGCCGTAACCTTCTGTTCCCGTGGGATCCCATCTTGGAGCCTGTTCCGGAGCTCCGCCGGAGGGGGGATCCATCACGGAGTGCTTCTACATCATCATCATCGCCCTCACCATGAGATGTGAGTAGTTTACCACAGACCTTCGGGTCCATAGCTAGTATCTAGATGGCTTCTTCTCTCTCTCTGGATCTCAATACAAAGTTCTCCTCGGTCTTCGAGGAGATCTATTCGATGTAATCTCTTTTTGCGGTGTGTTTCTCGAGATCCGATGAATCATGAGTTTATGATCAAGATTATCTATGTGAAATATTTGGTTCTTTTCCGAACTCTTTATGTGTGCTCATAATATCCTTGCAAGTCTCTTCGAATTATCGGTTTGGTTTGGCCTACTAGATCTATAGTTCTTGCAATGGGAGAAGTGCTTGGCTTTGGGTTCAATCTTGCGATGTCCTTTCCCAGTGACAGTAGGGGCAGCAAGGCACGTATTGTATTGTTGCCATCGAGGATAAAAGATGGGGTTTATATCATATTGCTTGAGTTTATCCCTCTACATCATGTCGTCTTGCTTAAGGCGTTACTCTCTTCTTATGAACTCAATACACTAGCTGCATGCTGGATAGCGGTCGATGTGTGGAGTAATAGTAGTAGATGCGGGCAGGAGTCGGTCTACTTGTCTCAGACGTGATGCCTATATACAATGACCATGCCTAGATTGTCTCATAATTTATTTGCTTTTCTATCAATTGCTCGACAGTAATGTGTTTACTCGACGTAGAATATCGCTATCATGAGAGAAGCCATTAGAGAACACTATGGCCCCCGGGTCTATTTTCTCAACAATCAATCTACATCTACTTTACTTTTTCCGCTTTTATTTTTTGTTCTTATAAACAAAAATACCAAAAATATAAACTATCATCTCTATCAGATCTCACTTCCGTAAGTGACCGTAAAGGGATTGACAACCCCTTATCGCGTTGGGTGCGAAGTTCTTATTTGTTTGTGCAGGTGCGAGGGACTCGCGCGTGGTCTCCTACTGGATTGATAGCTTGGTTCTCAAAAACTAAGGGAAATACTTACGCTACTGTGCTGCATCTCCCTTTCCTCTTCGAGGGAATACAACGCAAGCTCGAGAAGTAGCATCAATCCGTTTGGCAGCCAGAGAAGCACACATAGCACCTGGCCTATGTTTGTGTGGATGTACAACCTTCCCCCCTGGTTGTGCTTGAAGAGGAAGTACATTCGCATGAGTATGCTAATTGAAGGGCCGAAACAACCAGGGAACGACATCAATCTGTATCTGGGGCCGCTGAAAGAGGAGCTAGACATGATGTGGAAAACGCCAGCAAATACGTGGGACGCCGCAGAGAAAGAATATTTCCCTATGAGAGTCGCACTGCTCACGACGGTGCACGACTATCTCGGTTATGGATATGTCGCGGGGCAGGTGGTCCACAGATTTTCTGGATGCATCAGGTGCATGGATTACACAACGTATCGCCAGCTAGATAGAGATCCCAGGTCTTCAAAAACCGTGTTCATGGGACATCGAAGGTGGCTTCGCGACGATGACTCATGGAGAAAACGCAAGGATCTATTCGATGGTGAAACCGAACCCCGAGGACGCCCGCGTACGAGGAGCGGTGAGGAAATAGACGAGCTGTTGAAAAATTGGAAAGAGTGCCCACCGCCGGGAAAGGCGCTAGAGCCGGGAAAGAGGCGAAAGGCGCCAGAGCCGCTGCTGAAGGTATGGAAAACGAGGTTTGTTATCAGGGACTTGCCATACCGGAAGATCCTCCGTGTGCCTCACAGCCTTGATGTCATGCACTCGCGCGGTAGCTGCGTCGGCTTGTTTCCCCTTCTTGGCCCCTTTGTGGTCGTCCGACCGCCCCTCTGACGTGCCCGGAGTCATCGCGCCCGGCTTGTATGTCTCCTTGGCCTTGTCGAGGGTACGCCGGACTTCCGCCCACTTCTCACACTTATCAATGTGCTTGTAAATGTGGAGGTAATTGAAGTCGGCGTCAAGGTTGTCATGTCGATACATGGCGAACATGCGCAGCAACTGCGCGAAGGAAAAAACAGTTGGCGGGCGTATACGACGAAAAGAGGCGGGTGAACGGCGTGCATACCTGATCCTCAATGCTGGCGCCGCTCTCCGGGCGAGCCGCGACCTCCTCGACGATACCATGCCATTTGTTGCACGCCCCCTGGATACACCCCCAATGGTTCGCCATCGCCTTGGAGCCACGCTGCATGTACACGCCTTTGAAGTAGGGGTCGACAAGCTTCCGCTCGTTGAACTCGTCCTTGATGCGGTCCTAGTACGTCTCGAAGCTCTGGTTCATGCCGGTGGTCGGGTCGAGGCAGACGACTTTCCATGCTTCGGTGAGGCATTCCTCCTCCTTGGATGTCCATTTGATGCGTGGCTCGCCTGGCCTGGCCGCCCGCTTCTTCTTCTTGCGCCCCTTCGTCGGATCAGGCGTCGGCTCCTCCTCCTCCTCTTCCTCGTCCTCCTCCTCCTCCTCGGGTTCCTGCGCCTCCTGCATGTCCTCGCCGTAGACGTAGCCGAGCTCGGCCTCCATGATGGCGCTGACATCCACCGTCTCGTCCTGGGTGACGAACCCGGGAGATGCGGCGGCCGCGGTCGAACCTATCGCGATGATGTCGTCCATATCGGCTCCTGTCTCGTCGGTGTCGCCGAGGTGCGAGAAGCGCAGCGGTCCAAGGCGGAAAGGGGGCGTCAGTGTGGTCGCGTAGGCGGGCGGCGAGTAGTTATATGGGGGGTACTGCACGCCGGCGAAGGCGGGTGAGGGTGTGCGCGTCGTCGGGTTACCATGGGGGAAGGTCACGTTTGGGTTGAACCCACCGTGCGCGTCGCCGTCGGTGTAGCCGGGCGACGGCGATCCCCATGGCTGCGGAGAACCGACGCCTTGCTGTCCCCAGGGCGCGTCCTGGGTGTGGCTGCCGGGTGGATTCATCATCCCCGCGTGGTCCGCCGATGAGGAGGCAGCCGCAGCCGCGCGCGCTGCGTTGTCGTGGGCCTTCTTGGCGATGGCCCTGTTCCACCGGTCGGCAGTGACTGCGTCGCGTCGCTGAACTTCCGCCCTCCACTCGGCGTTTGACATGCCCGGTGGCTTGGATGGCGGCGCCCTCGGCTTCCTCTGCTTCGGCTGGGCCACGGTGCCGGTCGCGGTTGCCGCCGCGCGTGGCATGGCGTACTTCCTCGGTGGCATGGCAGCCGACTGCAAGGCGAGCGGGAGGGGGTTTGGCGGGAGGAAGGGAGGGAATGGCGGGAGGAAGGCGAGCGAGCGGGAGGGAAGCGGGGGAAGGCGGCAAGAAACGGCGGGAAGAGGCCCTCGAGTCGCCGACAGGGCGGACCCACGCGCCTTTCGCTTGTGCCGGCTCCCCAAGCGACCCCTAGGGCGTCGGGTTCGGCCTGGGTCCGCCGGCACCAGTTTTGGCCCGAGCCGGCGAAAAACGGGCTTCTGGGGGCGCGACTGGGCCGTTTTTTCGGCGCCGGCGCAGCAAAAACGCCTGGGCGGGCCTGTTGGGGGCGCGGCTGGAGATGCTCTAAGGTCGTCCGTTCAAGAGAAGAACTCCATTTGCGAAGAAGAGGGCAAGAAGATTGTGAAAAGATAGCTAGCTAAGATCGATTGTATTTAAATTGTAGTCTTTATTTCTCGATTGTATTTCGACATATGGAAATGACATTTCTTCTGTTCTAGTCCTCATGAATATTTATTTATGTTTATTCTGGTATTTATGTTTATTCTGGTATACCAATTTTTATTTATGTTTATTCTGGTATTGAATTTCTAACTCACAAAAAGTATTGAATTTGTTAATGTTTTTTGAACTCATGAATATATTTAATTTTCATGGGCACTTTTTGAAATCACGAGTATTGAATTTGTTAATATTTTTTCATATTCATAAATGTTTTACAAATTTTTATGATATTTTTTCAAATATTTTAAAATAATAAATTTGATGATATTTTTTCATATTCATAAATATTTTCAAATAACAAATTTGATGATTTTTTCACATTCATAAATATTTTCAAATTTGATCGTCATTTTCTAAAAAAACTATTAGATGCAACTAAAAATCCAAAAAATTAATTAGTAATGGCACACCCCTAGGAGGTGTGCCATTGGTATAAGCATGTTTATGGCGCACCCCTGAGAGGTGCGCCATTGCTAACCCTCCCCCCACTCCACTTACTCCCCTCTCCCTCGGGCCTCTCTCCCTCCCTCGCCAGATCCTCCTCGCCCGTGACTGCTCCACCGCCGCCGCCCTGCCTCCTCGGGCCCCCCTCCCCTCTTGCCCCCTCAAGCCGTCCGCCGCCGTCCACCGCGCCTCCGGTCCGTCTCCCCGCCGCACCTCAACGCCCCGTCGTCCTCGCCGCTCCGCCCCAACGTGCTCTCTCCCTTCACGGTCGGTCGCCGTCGCCCCGCCTTGCCACCTCCTCTGTACATCGGTCGCCGCCGCGGGGAGATACCCACTACTAGGAAAAGGCCTACTAATGGCGCACCTATTTTGGCCATTTATGGCGCATTAGTGGTGCGCCATTAGTGCCACGCCATTAGTATATTTTACTAATGGCGCACCTCAGATGCGCCATTAGTATATACCACAGTGCGCCATTAGTATGCCTCCCAGGGGGGCATATATACCCAGGTGCTTTGGCATACTAATGGCGCACTACTGCCAGATGCGCCATTAGTAACTTTGGTATACTAATGGCGCACTGTTTAACGATGCGCCATTAGTATCCTTTGGCATACTAATGGCGCACTGTGGTGTGATGCACCATTAGTATGAATATTAGGTTTTTTATTTATTTTTTAATTTTCTGTTTTTTGCACAGGTTACAAAATGTATTATTGGACAGAATATAGACAGCACACATCAACAACAGATTCATCGAATACAATAGAAGATTAGTCTCTCAATACAATTTATCATATTAGTCTCCGAATACAATTCATCATATTAGTCTCCGAATTGAAAAGACCGAACAAAGATAGAACATTATATTACAAGTCTCGAGACCGCGAGTAGCGAGTTTGTCTTCACATTACAAGTCGATATCGATCATCTAAACTACCATCACATAGAAGAGAGTTGCGGTCATCACGATGAGCATCATCACGATGAAACTCGTCTTCATCCGGTTCCTCCAATGCTCCCACCCCTATCCCGCTAGATAGCGGGCGTATCTAGATTCCGCCTCGGCCCTAGTGGTGTACCCTTTGTAACTGTTATCGCTGAATCGGTGAACCTTTCTCCGACACTCCTCCCAGTCGTCGTAGACTCTGGGAACCTTACCCTTGTACACGACATACGACGGCATCGCTATGCACTAGCCAAACGAAACGTTAGTACCAATTCACAGACAATACATAAGCAATATATAACTATGCAACAGAACGATCGGAAGAGAAAAGAAAGACATTAATAGCATCGATTACATCTAAGTTGAACGACTCTCGAAACCAAAGAGACATACTACAAGTTCATTAAAGATTAATTACAACATGAGCCAATCGATGTTTCAGAACTAGACACAGCATCACTACTTTCGACTCGACTCAAGGGACCGGAGCGTGGATGAAGCCGCCGTCTATCGTGGGAGTCATGAAATCACGGGTGTTGTCAGCCTGCATTTGTAGCATTGTGAGGATGTCACTGTTGGACGGTTGATTTCTGAGGTAGAACTGCACCGAGGTACGAAGGACATCTTGATGGACAATTTCCGCAAACTACGACTGGATGCGAAAGAATTCTTGTCTGATGTCCGCATCCTGGATTGCCGACACGCTCGCGGCCCAATCTTTGAGTTTACTCGGTAGCAGAAGTTGATGATGGTCCCATACGATCGCCCGCATGTGATGGATGGCGTAGTAGGCACCCTTCTGACCGCCAGGCGGCTGCTTGACGCAGCAGAACGTCGTATTGTGGGAGAACACGTGCTTGCCGGTCTTACGAATAGGCCTTGTGAAGGTGCCTCCAGATTTGGCGTAGCCGGGGAGAACATCATCAAGAACCTTCTTGACATTTGTGTAGTCTACGTTCGACTGACGGTCCGGGTCGAAATACGTGGCCATGGAATATTTGGGGCTTAGGAGGATGGGTGTGCAATGTGTGTCACTGCAGAAAACACGGAATGTTAAAAGAAAAACGATCGAAATCTAAGAATTCATATGTTACGGGGCGGTTGAGGGGAGGACTTACTCGGGAAAATAAGGCACGAGGAAGTTATCCTTATCTCGGTTTGCCAGAATGACGCCTTCGAGGTAAGAACTCGCAACTTGCCGGTCCCCAGCGCTGCCCAAGATCTTGGCACGCATGTAGAAGGGGTCGACTATCACGATGTCCGGGGTCTTGTCGCGAATGATCCGCATCTCCATACTCAGCGAAAATAGCCGAACGAAGGTGTAGTGCAGCGGATGAAGGTTCAACATACCGTAGATGTCATCAAACCACAGGACGATCGTACCCGCGATGGAGTTATCCACAAAGCCCTTGCCCTCTGGCACCTTGGCCGCGAAAATCGGGTATGCCACATCCTTCTCTCTGAGACGCCGCTTCTCCAAAGAACGAACACTGTCATGCAGACTCCGCATAGCACCGGTTGCAGCATCGAGCATATTTCTCGGTAGCATCGGCCTACCCGCCACATGCACCCTCCTCATTACATCCTCAGGTGAAGATGGCCCGTCCTGAGCACGGATCGTACTCGGTGCCGGCTGGCTCGCACCCTTGTTAGTCTTTCTTTTGCGTGCCTTCTTCTTCTCCTGTAATGGGACCGAGTTCTGCTCACAGACCGCCTTCTTGAGTGTGTTGGGGCTGATAATATTTCGCACCTCGCCTATCTGAGGCTCGGTGAAGTCGGCTGCTGGAGGCGTCTCCTGAGAACTGAACGGCAGACGACGCATGTTGCAACTTGGCTTCTCCGCGGTACCAGCTAGATCGCGCATGTCTTTTGTTGGGTTGGATTCTTGAGAAGGAGGCCCCATGAAGTCGCCACCGTACCCGCCATGATCGGCAAAGTACTGATCGACGTTGGCAAATGTATCGTCGTCGTCGTCGTTCTGATCCTGTGCCATATGCATGTTTGGATCCAGTGGCATAGGGATGTACGGCACCGTTGCGGCGGTCTTGCCATGGGGCCGACTTGGCGCCGGCACGACTGGCGGTGTTGTCTTTGGGGTGGTGTCCCCCGCCCCCAAACGAATCTGGCTCTTCGGCCAAAGCAGGGGCCAGCTCAGGCAGGCGCTGAGGGTCATCACGTCATCATCGTCGGCCCCGACGGGTCGAATCGGAGGTAACAACTCGGCGCAGCCTGGCAGCACCTGAACCAGTTGAACCCTAAACAAGTTGGGTGGCATCTGGGTACCGTGGAACACGGGGTTGCCCGGTTGAACGATTTTTCCCTTGGCGACATCGACCAACTCGTTGTTCACGAAGTGCAGGAGAGTGCACGGAACGTCGGCGGCGCCTTGCGAAAACATGTAGGGCGTCAGGGATGCCCAGTCAAAGGCAAGGAGATGAAGTCCTCGGCCGAGAGAGGCTTAATTAGTTACCGTGATGGTGGTGTCGAGCTCGGCTAATGTCGAGGCACCGCCAACAGCGGGCGTGCAGTTGACGGAGGGGCCGCTTGCTGCAGAGGTGTCGGCCGGCGTACACCCGGGTGCATTAAGCTCCCGTGCCGGCATCGGAGACACCAATGCCGCCTCCGCCGGAGACACCAATGGCCTCGCCATCGCGTTCTGCGACATATCCGTAACCGAGATAGTCGTGCACCGTCGTGAGCAGCGCGGCTCTCATAGGGAAATATTCTTTCTCTGTGGCGTCCCACGTATTGGCTGGCGTTTTCCACAGCGTGTCAAGCTCCTCTTTCAGCAGCCCCAGATACAGATTGATGTCGTTCCCTGGTTGTTTCGGTCCTTCAATTAGCATACTCATGTGAATGTACTTCCTCTTCATGCACAACCAGGGAGGAAGGTTGTACATCCACACAAACACAGGCCAGGTGCTATGTGTGCTTCTCTGGCTGCCAAACGGATTGACTCCATCGGTGCTCGCGCCCAGCACGATGTTCCTTGGATCGTTCCCAAATTCTAGGTCTTCGAAGTTCAACGCTTGCCACTGGCTCGCATCCTTAGGGTGACTCAGCATCTTGTCTTTTTTATCTATCTCTGAATCATTTGCGTCATCTTCTCGCTTCTTCTCCTCCCTATCCGCGTGCCAACGCAGGAGCTTTGCTACCTTAGGGTCCGCGAAATACCGCTGCAGACGAGGAGTGATCGGAAAGTACCACACCACTTTTCGAGGAGCTTTCTTCCTCTTCTTGTATCGAGTGACGCCGCACACCGGACATATTGTAGACTCCGCGTGCTCATCCCGATAAATGATGCAATTGTTCATGCACACATGGTATTTCACGTGCGGTAAATCCAGAGGACACACGATTTTCTTCGCCTCCTCGAAACTGGTCGGGCACTTGTTCCCCTTGGGAAGACATTCGAGCCAGAATGACATGTTCTTGTCGAAGCATGCGTCGGTCATTTTGTGTTTTACCTTCATCTCCAAAGCCATGAGCGTTACTTTCAGGGGGGTATCCTCGGGCCTGCATCCTTCATACAATGGAGTAACCGCGTCTAACTCAAGTTGATCCATCTTGGCTTTCTCTCGGGCGGCAGCTCTTACGTTATCCGTCTGCTTGAGAAGCAGCTCTTGAATATGAGGGGCCTGCACCCAGCCCATCGATGGTCTAGCGTCGTCTGCTCCGCCGGCATCATCATCTTCATGATCATGCCCGTCATCTGCTCCGGCATCTTCCTCATCATCATGTCCTGCATCTTCTACATGATGACTGTGTATAGCATCACCGTCGTGATCATCTCCTGGGGATTCTTCGTCTTCTCGCCCGCCCGAGCCGCGGTGGTTGTCTTGCTGCCCTTCCTCATTTCTTGGCCGGCCCCCATGGACGACTTCGTAGTCATCTTCATCACCTTTCCACCGATAGCCATCCATGAAACCACGCAAGAGCAGGTGGTCCCGCACCTGCCCGGAATCCGGGTCCGCAATAAGGCTCTTCAGCTTGCATCTTCGACACGGACATCTTATCTCCGTCTCGTTCTTTTGAAGCATCTCGGCCTTCGCGGACCTCAAAAACCTATTCACGATGGCTTCGGTCATCGTGCGGACCATGGTCGCCTGCGGGGTAGAGCAAAACGATATTTTAGAACCAAGAAAAAATTTGGCATGACTTTCCCTAAAAATAGGACCAAAAAGAATGCTTAATGCCAAAATTCTCGCCGAAACAGAAATGAATCAACATTCTGGGAAAATATTGGCAACTATCGCATTTCAAATACCGGTACACCTCCAAACACAAACACATATGCAACACCACAAACATATGCAACAGCACGAACATACATAGATCTAGCTAGGCCATAAAAAGTGCATGTGCACATTGTTGTAGGGAGAACAACATAAATATAGCTTCGCCCCTTACTTACCTATCAAAACAAGGTAATTTAACCACTTAATTTGAATGAATCTATGGTGGAAATGAGGTGAAAAAGAGGATGCACCCGAGACAAGGAGGAGGTGGAGAGAATGAAGTGGGGAGAAAGTGAGTGTGGGTAGGAGTGGCTGTCCAAAATATCTTGTTGGTGCCCACTTACTAATGGCGCACCAACTCAAAATGCGCCATTATTAATCCAGATTACTAATGGCGCACCTTCTGGTGGTGCGCCATTAGTAGTTTTGCAAAAAAAAGAAACATACTAATGGCGCACTGTTCCACAGTAACTAGTTTAAACTAGTAATGGCGCGCTGTGGAACAGTGCGCCATTAGTAGTTTTGCAAAAAAAAGAATAAAAAATATAATAAAAAACAACAGTAGTGGCGCACTTTCCGACAGGTGCACCATTACTAGTTACAACTAGTAATGGCGCACTGTGTCCGGATGCGCCATTAGTATGTTTGGAAAAGGAAAAAAATGATACTAATGGCGCACCCTGGGCCAGGTGCGCCATTAGTAGTTTCAACTCTAATGGCGTATCAGAAGGTGGTGCACCATTAGTATATACTAATGGCGCACCGCTTGTCTGGTGCGCCATTAGTGTCAATCCCATCTATAGCCCTTTTTCTTGTAGTGGCCGCCGGAGCCACGAGCTCTACCGCC
>LR738709.1:32438353-32507453 GCA_902687465.1 Secale cereale | reverse complement strand
TAATGGTTGCATTCTAATTAATGAAGCCAAATTTCTAAATGGTTGACGTTCCTTCCGCAAGAAACTGAAAGCAGTAGCGCGGGGTCCTCTAAGAGCTCCCCATGGGACACCACTTTAAATAGGGGTTGAACGTAATGAAAAGCAAGGATAAGCTCAGTAAGCCGTCGTCAGCTGGTCGTGTGGCCGGCAAAAGGCTTGTGCACGAAATGGTCGGAATACTACACCGCTGGGCGAAAGGAGAAAAAGACCAGTTCGGAAAGCCAGGAGCGCGAGGTTCAAGAACTCAAGGCACAAGTGGCGCGGATTCTGGAGATAGTCGAAGAGCTAGTGCGAGACCAACTAGGAGCGACGATCACCGCCATTGTGCCTACCTTGATTGAGGGGCTGCAGGCGTGGATTGCGGGCGGCCAAAAGGGGCCACTCCCGATTCCTAGCTTCACGGGCAGCAACTCGCACAGCGCACCGGCGGCGCCATTGGTGTCTCGAGCGGAGGCGGCATTGGTATCCCCGGCGTCGGCGCCGGCATTGGAGCTTAATGCACCCGGGTATGGGAAGAATACGCCGGTCGGCACCTCGACAGCAAGCGGCCCCTCCATCACTTGCATGCCAGACGTTGGCGGTGCCTCGACATTAGCCGAGCTCGACGCCATCACGGTAACTAATTAAGCCTCACTCGGCCGATGACTTCATCTCCTTGCCTTTGACTGGGCATCCCGGGTGCCCTACATGTTTTCCCAGGGCGCCGCCGATGTTCCATGCACTCTCATGCATTTCATGGACGGCAAGTTGATCGATGTCGCCAAGGCCAGAATCGTTCAACCGGGCAGCCGCGTGTTCCACGGTAATGCGATGCCATCCACCGTGTATATGGTTCAACTGGTTCGGGTGCTGCGGGGCTTTGACGACTTGTTACCTCAGTATCGACCCCCTGGGGCCGACGAAGATGATGCGATGACCCTCAGCGCCTGCATAAGCTGGCCCATGCTTTGGCCGAAGAGCCAGATTCGTTTGGGGGCGGCGGACACCACCCCACAGACAACACCGCCAGTCGTGTCGGCGCCAAGCCATGGCAAGACCGCCGCAACACTACCGCCGTCAGCTGATCCGGACATGCATATGGCATAGGATCCGGACAACGACGACGGTACATTTACCAACGTCGATAAGTACTTCAACGAACATGGGTACGATGACGAATTCTTGGGGCCTCCTTCTCAAGAACCCAACCCTGCAAAAGACGATCGCGATCTAGCTGGTACCGCGGCGAAACCCAATTGCAACAGGAGTCGTCTGGCGTTCAGTTCTCAAGAGACGCCTCCAGCTGCCGCCTTCACCGAGCCTCAGATAGCCGAGGTGCGAAATATTATCAGCCCCAACACACTCAAGAAGGTAGTCTCTGAGCAGAACTCGATCCCATTACAGCAGAAGAAGCAGAAGGGACGGAAAAGAAAGAATAACAAGGGTGCGAGCCAGCCGGCACCGACTACGATCCATGCTCAGGACGGACCACCTTCACCTAAGGATAGCTCAAGGAGGGTGCATGTGGCAGGTAGGCCGATGCTACCGACTAATCTGCTCAATGTTGCAACCGATGCTATGCGGAGTCTGCATGACAGTGTTCTTTCTTTGGAGAAGCGGCGTCTCTCCGAGAATGATATGGCATACCCGGTTTTCGTGGCCAAGGTGCCAGAGGGCAAGGGCTTTGTGGATAGCGCCATCGGGGGTATGATCGTCCTGCGGTTTGATGACATCTTCGCTATGTTTAACCTTCATCCGCTGCACTACACCTTCGTTCGGCTATTTTCGCTGAGTATGGAGATGCGGATCATTAGAGACAAGACCCCGAACATCGTGATAGTCGACCCCTTCTACATGCGTGCCAAGATCTTGGGCAGCGCTGGGGACCAGCAAGTCGCGAGTTCATACCTCGAAGGCGTCATTCCGTCGAACGCAAATAAGGGACTTCCTCATGCCTTACTTTTCCGAGTAAGTCATCCCCTCACCGCCCCGTAACATATGATTTCTTAGATTTCGATCGTTCTTTTTTTTCTAACATTCCGTGTTTTGTGCAGTGACACACATTGCACCCTCATCCTCTTAAGCCCGCAATATTCCATGGCCACGTATTTCGACTCGGACCATCAGTCGAAGAAAGACTACTCAAATGTGAAGAAAGTTCTTGATGATGTTCTCTCCGGCTACGCCAAATCTGGAGGCACCTTCAAGAGGCCAATTTGTAGGTACAGCAGGCACGTGTTCACCCACGTAACGATGTTCCCCTGCGTCAAGCAGCCGCCTGGCGGTCAGAAGGACGCCTACTACGCCCTCCATCACATGCGGGCGATCGTACGGAACCATCATCACCTTCTGCTACCAAATAGTCTCAATGCATGGGCCGCACGCTTGTCGGAAATCCAGGACGCGGACCTCAGACAATAATTCTTTCACATCCAGTCGGAGTTTGCGGAAATCATCTATCAAGATGTCCTTCGTACCTCGGGGCAGTTCTACCTCAAATATCAACCATCCAACAGTGAAATAGAAACAACGCTACAAATGAAGGCTGACAATGACCGCACATGCATGACCATCACAAAAGACGACGGCTTCATCCACGCTTCGGTCCCTGAGTCGAGTCGAAAGTAGTTGTGATGCTATGTAGTTCTGAAATATCGATTAGCTCATGTTGTAATTAAAACTTTTTAATGAACTTGTATGTCTCTTTGTTTTGGACAGTCGTTCAACTTATATGTAATCGATGCTATTTATTAGTAGAACCATGAATCATGCTATTAATGTGTTGCTTTTCTCTTCCGATCCTTTTGTTGCATACTTATATATTGCTTATGTATTGTCTGTGAATTGCTACTAACGTTTTGTTTGTCTAGTGCATAGAGATGCCGTCGTGTGTCGCGTACAAGGGTAAGGTTCCTGGAGTCTACGGCGACTTGGAGGAGTGTCGGAGACAGGTTCACCGTTTCAGTGGTAACAGTTACAAAGGGTACACCACTAGGGCGGAGGCGGAAGCTAGATACGCGCGTTATCTAGCGGGAGAGAGGAGGGAGCGGAGGAGGAACCGGATGAAGACCAGTTTCATCGCGATGATGCTCATCGTGACCGCAGCTCTCTTCTATGTGATGGTAGTTTAAATATCGACTTGTAATGTGAAGACAAACTCGCTGCTCCCGGTCTCGAGACTTGTAATGTTCTAACTTTGTTCGGTATTTTGAATTCGGAAACTAATATGATGAATTGTATTCGGAGACTAATCTTCTATTGTATTCGATAAATATGTTGTTTATATGTTGTGTTGTTTATACTCTGTGCTGTAATGTATTTTGTAACCTATGCAAATATCAGAAAAGCAAAAAAAAGAATCATAATATTCATAGTAGTGGCGCACCTTGTTGAGCATTAGGGGCGCACCAGGGCTAAATACCAGTGGCGCATTGCGGGGTAGTAATGACGCACTTGGGGCCATACGTGAAGGTAAATATGCCCCTAGGAGGCATACTAATGGCGCACTGCCAGATGCGCCACTATTGTCTGGTATTTTAATAGCGCATCAGGGTGCGTCATTAGTACTTGTTATTGATGACGTGATGATAGTGACACACCTGTAGTGCGCATTAATGGCCAAAATAAGTGCGCCACTAACATGCATTTTCATAGTAGTATCTCTCCCCAATGCCGTAATTTTATCCTACAAAATATGCAAAAGGTGTAGATTGGGTAGTCAAACCCGTGACCAGTTGTTATGGATGGCCCGTACATACCACGGCATTCCGGCATCCTCTGCAAAATCGCACCATGCAGTACACTCGTTGTTGTGTTGTAGCGACCAGACCTCAAACAGTCTGATCTCTATGCATCAGGGTCATCCCTGGATCAGTAATGCTGACACGCACAGTACTTGAATGATTTATAACAGAGTAGCAATCACACACTTATTACATCGATAGTTCCAACGATGACCTTATTACAATAAAAATGGCTTAAGGCCATCTAACACGATAACAGCGGAAGGCTTGGAAGATAAGTGAGTCCATCAACTCCAACGGCATCACTGAGTATAGAACCACGACCTAATAGGCACCTTACTCGTCGTCTGAAAAGTCTGCAACATGAACGTTGCAGCCCGAAAACGGGTCAGCACATGGAATATGCTGGCAAAGTAACACGAAGAGAGCAATAAAAGTAAAACTATACTATATGCAATATGGCTGGTGGAAAGCTCTATGGTTACAGTTATTGCGTAAAGCCAATTTTTCCCTACTTCAGAGGAATAAATTTTAATTAACTATCATGGTAGTTGAAACATCGTTGAGAAGATAGACATCCTCTCAACCCTAATTAAAAATCATCCTTAAACCCAACAATATTAATTAGAGTAACATGATGAGATTCACATGATATCCAAGTACTAGATACTCAAGACGTCTGTAACCGGGGATATTACTAGCAGGTATGAACCGGCTAGTGTAAACCGGATTATGGTAATATCGCTGTATCATTGTAATACTTAGTAGAGGCTACGGCCCATGAGATCTTAAGGCCCATGTATAGAGTTACGATTTGTAAACCGCCTGATCATGTAACTTGAGAGATAAGGAAGAAAGAGCAGAGACCGAGGCGGACACAAGTATGAGCCGGCCTCGGGACTCTGTAAACCGGACCGGGCGTCACCTCTATATAAAGGGACGACCCGGCGACGGTTCAGGAAGAAGCAAGAAACAACCCGTCGAGACACAGGCAAGCAATCCGCTCCCTGTTCATCGACGCCCAAGCAATACCAAACCAAACTAGACGTAGGCTTTTACCTTCATCGAAGGGGCCGAACTAGTATAAACCCTCTGTGTCCTTTGTGCGCTTTTAACCCCTTCAAGCTAACCCGTGCGATGGTTCCATCATCAAGTCCGTTAAACCGGACATCTGCCGTGTTAATTCCACGACAGTTGGCGCCCACCGTGGGGCCTCCGCACGATGGTTTCGAGTTCTTGAAGGGCAGCTTCGAAGGACTCAAGGGCTACGCAGTCGGCCGGATGACCAAGAGTCGCCGCAGCCGGATCTACATCGACGACGCAGGTTGGGGACCGGAGGCCGATTCAATTGAATACGGGTACCGGGTTCCCTTCGGCGGCATCCACGTCTTCATTGGCAAGATCGGCGAACCGGGACCTGAGCCGGACATCTTCCCCAACATCGTCGAGCCGGCTCAGCGTGCGAGATCGGCCCGGATTTAGCCCGCCATGAAGCACGTTTTCGTTGGAGCAGTTCACGGGGTCCAGGCCGAGGACGGATCGGAATCCGGTGGCGAGACAGTTGTCTACTCCGACGACGAATCTTCATCTGGAGAGACTGAATCTTTGTATCAGTTGCGGGACGGCCGGTCTGAGGGTGAGTCCGACGGAGACAGTATTCCGGGCCCCTTTGTCCCGCCAAACCGGGTGGCTGTCTTTATGGCCGGTTCACAACCTACGCCACAGTCCACGGTGATCGGGGCGACAGTAGAAGCTGGTGTAGGGGGGAGTGGCCAGGCCCTCTCGCCCACTGACGTTCTATCCACCTTAGTCGAGGAGTTCACAGCCCGAGCCATGGCAGAGGTAGCTCCAGCAGACAAGGCGCAACATGATGCAGAACTCCTTCAGCTAAAGGGCCGGATTGATCAAGCAAGGGAAGATCTGAAAACAGAGAAGGCTACGATAGCAATAAGGCAAGCGAAACTGAATGATCAGGCTTTTCATCTAAGGATGGAGCAGGCCTCTGCACAGGGAATAAGAGGTCGGAAATATCAATCTCGTCTACCGTCGGTTTACGAAGCGACGGATCTGTTCAGGACACCCGGGGCGGGGACCAGCAATGATCCGGCTTTAAACCGGAGGGCGCCCCCAAGGGATGAGCCGGTTCAGCAGCCTACTGCGGAGCAAGATCGGCGGGTTATCTCTACGCCTCACGTTCCTACCCCTCCGGGTCACTATTCAAATCCTTTGGACAACATCGTTGCTACTGCTTCACGCTTGGCCGCTTTACCCATTGAGGGGACATCCCCGGTGGCGTTGGAGGCACGCAGGGTTAAGGACCTACTTAATACGGCGTTAATACAAAAGCAAGCATATTCTCATAGCCGGGAGAGGCTCCATTCAACACCACGCCCCAGCCGGAGTTACACTAGGCATTGGGAGGAACCAGAAGTGTCTAGCAGTGAACGCAGGCGACACCGGCACAGACGGAATAATCCGGCAGGCACGGATGCACAAGCTCAGGATGCAAATCGGGTTAGATCGGTAGCCCGGGAGGAGATCCGTCAGACGACGCCGGTTCACACAACCACAGCAGAGACAGGAGTCACAACGAGTTCCTTTGGGGTGCAGTGTCTTATCCCCGCTTTACGGAGCGTGAATCTGCCCAAGGATTTCAAAGGTCCGCGTAAGGTGCCTAATTACACAGCAGATTTGGCTCCAGAAGCTTGGGTTGAGAGTTACGAGATGGCCATGGAGATGCTGGATGTAGATGAAGCGGCTTGTGCAAAGTACTTTACTATGATGCTTGAAGGTACAACCCGGACCTGGCTAAAGTGTTTACCCCCTAATTCCATCGGATCATGGGGAGAGCTACGTCGCCAGTTTATCAAAAAATTTAAAGATACGTGCAAGCAGCCGATGTCAATAGTGGATCTAGCAGCCTGTGTGCAAGGAGAACAGGAATCTACAAGTGCATGGGTGCGGCAAGTATCAGAGATCTTGCATTCTTCGAATGGTATAAATCCTAGTACGGCAATAGTGACACTAGAAAACAATTGCCGGTTTGAGTCTCTAAAGTTAAAACTAGGACGGCTTAAACGGGATTGTAATGATATGGGAACTCTCATGAGTGCTCTGGTGAAGTATGGGGACTCCGACAACAATAAGTATCCAGAGGCAGAGGGAGACAAGGCTGGAAAGGTCAATAAGCCTGGTAAACCGGCACAGGTTAATCCGGATGGTGCCAGTTTCTTAGGCAAGCGAAAGTCAGAGGGTGGTTCTGATTTCGTGGCCAATACCCAAGTTCAAGGGGGTTTTCAGCGCAATAAGGGCAAAACGCCTCCACAAACCGGCGGAGGGGATGTTAGTTGGGACCAGGAGTTGAGTCAGCCTTGTCCGAAGCATAGCACAAGGGAACGACCAGCAAAACACACTATAGGAGAATGCAGGCCCTTGATGGAAGCCATAATGGGCCGCTTCAACTCTAATAACAGGCCTCCAAACGGCGGTTCAGGCCCGGGGTTCTACGGTCCGGGTCACCAGGGGAACAGCTCCGGATCGGGATATCGTGGCAGCAACAGTGGTTATCATAACCGGGTCAATAATGAATATGGTCAAGGTGGTTATAATAACCAGGGAAATCAGCTGCATGGTCAAGGTGGTTAAAATAACCAAGGCAACCAACAGCAGGGTCAAGGTAATCACAGTAACCAAGGAAATCAGCAGCGTCAGCAACAACAGTAGCAATCCAGATATCAGAGTAATCCGAAGGAGTTGAGTAGTGGGCAGTATCATGTGTTTACCACGAGTTTGTGTAAACGGGATCAAAAAGTTTTGAAGCGGGCGGTCCACGCGGTTGAACCGGCGACGCCACAATTCTTACGTTGGTCAGAGCAGCCCATCATGTGGAGCAGGGAAGACCACCCGATGCGGGTTGATAATCCGGGCCACCTGGCCTTGGTCGTAGCACCACAGGTGGGTGGCTACAAGTTCACTAAAGTTCTCATGGACGGCGGCAGCAGCATCAATATCTTGTATTATGAGACCTTCCGTCGCATGGGGCTGACGGATAAAAAGCTAAAGCAATCAAACACAGTGTTTCACGGGGTAGTGCCAGGTAAGTCAGCTTACCCAGTTGGGAAAATTGACCTACAAGTTACCTTTGGAGATGAACATGATTCCAGGTCAGAGATGATAACTTTTGAAGTCGTTAAGATCCGGAGCCCTTATCATGCTCTGTTCGGGAGGACGGTTTATGCCAAGTTTATGGCCAGGCCGTGTTATGTTTACCTGCAACTCAAGATGCCGGGTCACAAGGGCACAATCACGGTTCATGGAAGTCGTAAGATTGCGTTGGAGTGTGAAGAGGGCGACGCTGCTTAAGCGGAGGCAGTGTGTGCTACAGAGGAGTTGAAGTTTTATAAAGATAATATTGATCCGGCAGATATGACCCCGTTGAAGAAGCCGACTACGGAGCATGATCCGGCGTTGAAATTTAAATCGGCGGAGGAGACCAAGCAAGTTGATTTTGTGCCAGGCGATTCATCCAAGCAGTTCACTATCAGCGCTAACCTTGATCCCAAATAGGAAAGCGCGCTCATCGAGTTCATCCGTGAGAACCGGGATATCTTTGCATGGAAACCTTCTGACATGCCAGGTATACCGAGGGAACTCGCTGAGCACAGTCTTAATATTGATCCGAAATTTAAACCGGTCAAGCAGTATCTGCGCCGCTTCAACGAAGAGAGGCGCAAGGCTATAGGAGATGAGGTGGCCAGGCTTTTGGCTGCAGGGTTCATAGTGGAAATTTTTCACCCAGAGTGGTTGGCTAATCCGGTACTGGTGTTAAAGAAGAATGGAAAGTGGAGAATGTGTGTGGACTACACGGACCTCAACAAAGCTTGTCCAACCGATCCTTTTGCTCTCCCTCGCATTGATCAGATCATCGATGCTACAGCGGGATGTGAGCGGCTAAGTTTTTTGGATGCATATTCAGGATATCACCAGATCAAGATGGCAGTTAAAGACCAGGAGAAGACAGCTTTCATAACTCCTTTTGGTGCTTTTTGATATGTATCTATGCCCTTTGGGCTCAAGAGTGCCCAAGCAACTTATCAGCGTTGCGTACAGAACTGCCTTAAGGGGCAGATAGGGAGAAATGTTCATGCTTATGTGGATGATATCGTGGTGAAGTCAAGAAAGGAGGAGACGCTGATAGAGGACCTCAAGGAGACCTTTGACAATCTTTGGACATATAAGATGATGCTTAATCCGGAGAAGTGTGCTTTTGGTGTTCCGGCAGGCAAGCTCCTTGGGTTTTTGGTGTCAAACAGAGGAATAGAAGCTAATCCAGAGAAGATCAAAGCAATTACATCCTTGACTAAACCGGCTTGCATTAATGATGTTCAGCGTATCGCTGGCCGGATCACAGCATTGAGCCGGTTCATTAGCCGTTTGGGGGAGAAGGCGATTCCGCTGTATCAGATGCTGAGAAAGACGGATCGGTTTATATGGAGTGATGAGGCAAATACTGCGTTTGAGGATTTGAAGCGACAACTAGCGAGGCCACCAGTCCTGGCTGCCCCTATTGATAATGAGCCTTTGCTATTATATGTCGCCGCCAACGCACGGGCAGTTAGTGTGGCAATCGTGGTTGAGCGCAAGGAAGCAGGGAAGTAATATCCGGTTCAACGTCCGGTTTATTACGTCAGTGAAGTACTCATCGAGTCTAAGCAGAGGTACCCGCATTGGCAGAAGCTGGTATATGGTGTGTTCATGGCAAACCGGAAGTTGAAGCATTATTTCTAAGGCCATCCAATAACTGTTGTTAGTTCAGCACCATTGGGGGATATAATCCAGAACAGGGAAGCTACGGGTAGAGTGGCGAAGTGGGCCATTGAGGTCAGCCCACATGAGTTGAAATATGTGCCACGCACCGCTATCAAATCTCAGGCATTGGTGGATTTCATCAATGATTGGACAGAACTGCAAACACCAGAGGAGAAGCCGGATCTTACATATTGGACGATTCACTTTGACGGTTCAAGACAGTTAGAAGGCTCGGGGGCTGGAGTTGTTTTAACTTCCCCGCGAGGTGATAAGTTTTGTTACGTCCTCCGTTTATTCTTTCCTTGTACTAATAATGCAGCGGAATATGAAGCGTTACTTCACGGCTTACAGATGGCAAAGGAGATGAACTTGAGCCGGGTCATGTGCTTCGGCGATTCAGATTTGGTGGCACAGCAAGTTTCAGGCAAGTGGGATTCGAGAGATCCTCTCATGGCAGCTTACAGACGAGAAGTGGAAGCAGTTGCTGGATATTTCAAAGGGTATCAAGTGGACCACATAGACCGGCGAAGGAATGAAGCGGCTGATGCTTTAAGCCGACTGGGCTCTCAACGTAAACCGGTACCACCAAATACTTTTTGATGAGCTGCACAGTCCATCAGTACAGGTACCATCAAAGGAAGGCCTGGATGTTCCTGATCCGGAGGCACGGCTAGTTGCGGCACTTCATGTTATTCCGGATTGGACGCTGCCCTATTTGGCGTATCTGAGCCGAGGAGAGCTACCGGACGACGAGATAGAGGCACGACAGATAGTCTGGCGTTCTAAATCCATGACAATTGCAAATGGGGAGCTTCATCATCGCAGCGTCTCTGGAGCGTTTCAGCGGTGTGTATCAGCTGAGGAAGGTTGTGATATTCTTCCCGAGATCCATGAAGGGGATTGTGGTCATCATGCCGGTTCAAAATCATTGGTGGCTAAAGCTTTTCGACATGGGTTCTATTGGTTGACAGCTCATGCTGATGCGGCGGATCTAGTCCGGAAGTGTGATGCTTGTCAAAAGTTTTCGCGACGTGCTCTTGTTCCGGCACAGGAGCTCCGGATGATACCAATAACCTGGCCGTTTGCGACTTGGGGGCTTGATATGGTTGGACCCTTTAAGCGATCCCAAGATCAGAAAACTCATCTACTGGTGGCGGTGGATAAGTTTACAAAGTGGATTGAGGCAGAGCCTGTGAGCAAGTGTGATGCGGCCACAGCAGTCAAATTCATCAAAAAGGTAATTTTCCGGTTTGGCTTTCCACACAGCATCATCACAGACAACGGCACTAATTTATCTAAAGGTGAGATGGAGGAATTTTGTCAACGGGAACATATTCGCCTAGACGTATCTTCTGTGGCCCACCCTCAAACCAATGGTCAAGCTGAAAGAGCAAACCAGGAGATTTTGCGAGGTATCAAGCCCCGGCTTATGACTCCCTTGCAAAGAACCCCAGGATGTTGGGTTGAGGAGTTACCATCTGTCCTTTGGAGTATCAACACTACGCCAAACCGGTCCATAGTTTATACACCTTTCTTTATGGTATATGGTGCTGAAGCGGTCCTTCCAAGTGATATCCGTCATGATTCACCAAGGGTGACGGCCTATGTTGAAGCCTCCAATGAGCAGGCAAGACAAGACAGTTTGGACCGGCTGGATGAAGAGCGTGATATAGCAGCAGCACGGTCTGCGATTTAGCAACAAGACTTGCGCAGATATCACAGCCGCCGGATCAAGACAAGGACGTTCCAAGAGGGAGACTTAGTACTCCGGCTCATCCAAGATCAAACAGATATGCACAAGCTATCCCCGCCTTGGGAAGGGCCCTTTGTGGTCAGCAAGAATCTGCACAACGGTTCATATTACCTGGTGGACGTTCGAGAACACAAGGACTCACGGACATCGGAAGAGGAGACAAAGAGGCCGTGGAACATCGCCCTCTTGCGGCCCTACTATACCTGAGCCATGAGCTCCACTGTATCCTATGTATATATTATGATTAATGAATAAACCGGCACCCTCAGTAAACCGGGGGCTCAGCCTTTTTTCCAATACAAGTATCTTATGGGGACAACCATACATGTATTATCATATGTCATATTTCAAACAAATCGATCGGTTTAAACTGATTTTGCAGGGCATATGCACTCAGGAGCAATAACTCACTGAAGAGCTTTTTTCAAACATAGGTCATATTTGAACCAAAGAAGACATGGCACAAAAGCCCTCTGGATGGTGACAACCATCCAGTGATTGGCTAAAGTTTTTCCTATGGTTCTACGGGAACCATGGAGGCCCTCTGGATGGTGACAATCATCCAGTGATTGGCTAAAGTTTTTCCTATGGTTCTACGGGAACCATGGAGGCCCTCTGGATGGTGACAATCATCCAGTGATTGGCTAAAGTTTTTCCTATGGTTCTACGGGAACCATGGAGGCCCTCTGGATGGTGACAATCATCCAGTGATTGGCTAAAGTTTTTTCCCATGGTTCTACGGGAACCATGGAGGCCCTCTGGATGGTGACAACCATCCAGTGATTGGCTAAAGTTCTTCCTATGGTTTTACGGGAACCATAGAGGCCCTCTGGATGGTACCCACATCCCGTGATTGGCTAACGTTTTATATGGCCAGCGGGGGGCATGATTGTACCCGAATTCTAGCTTAACCCATGTTGGTCATATCCGGTTCCTATGGATGGTACCCGCATCCATCGACCGGCCCTCTGGATGGTAAGCCCATTCCATTGATTGGCTGAACCTTGCTTTGAGCCTGGCAGCTCGTAAAAAGCCTTGACTACATGATTTTATTTGCAAAACTTGCATTTCTGGTGTTTATGTTTTTATGGTTCTTTAATCCGGAATGGGACAACTCCAGAGTTGACCATATATCTTAAAAAGTCTGGGTCATTATAATCCGGATCAGCCATTAGGCAAAAGCCAAGTATATCTACAAATGTCTGAACAAAGTTCCAGCGTGATATAAACCGGCGGCTTTTATCAAACCCGGGATTATTATTGGGTCTATCAAAGGTTCTTTCAGCAATTTTAAATTCTACCAGATTAAAAATATCAAGTATGCTTGATGGCAGGTATAAAGTTATTTTTGATACAAACAAAACACTTGTTTGATATATTTTATGAGAGCAATTTAATGGGTCCAACGGTAAAACCGTTAGGACATATTTTCAGTATTGTCTATGCAGGAACAGATGATATGCAGGATACGCCATGTTGGACCAAATTGAAATTGGCAATGCTAAAGCAAGAAGTCGGAGTATCCGGATCAAAGCGGACAATGTTTTCAGCTATCCTATTACAAGCCATAGCAAGCCTGACGGATTAAAGATTGTTCGGCAAAATGAGACTGCAACTACAAAGATATGCTATGAACTACGCTCCCTCCTGCTGCGACGGCTGGGTATCAACTTGGTCCGGAGTCTCCTCCTCTTCTTGAAGCAGCTGGAAGTCGGGGACGCACCAATCGATTTTCATTAAGGCACGAAAGTACATCTCTTCATTGATGAGTTCAGACGGATCGATATCTGGGGCGAAGGTATGAGGGCGTACTGGTGGGATTAGATTGACGGTATCATAAACCGGCCGCTCCACCCGCTCGTTCTGTAAATCATACCCCGGATGATACCTGGATAAATCTGATTCGGCCGCAAGTTTGCTGGTGAGAGGACGCATCTCCTTCGTCAAGGCATGGAGATCCTTTGCAGTAAAAGCTGATCCGTCTTCTTTAGTGTCGGGATACCCACTCAAGGCTTCTTCCGGATCAAAATCTGGGACCCAAGCTTTAGCTCTGGTAAGCGGCATGAGAGAACCGGCTCGAGCAGCAGATTTTTTCACTTCCTCTAAGCGCACCGGCAAGACAGACAGCTTCTCTAATGTTCCTTGGATAGTGGTTGGGGCCGGTTTATTGAACGATGTTGCACTTATGATCCTTTGAGCGCCGGAATACAGCTGCTCGACCAAAGTATAACACGCCTTGAGTTTTTTCCGTAAGTCATCCCCAAGATGGGTGACACGGCGCCCTGCATATGATTATCACAGTTAAACCGGCACGGATGGAAGATTACAAGGATGAAAGCATGAATACAGATTAAATACTTACCGAAGACAGCAGAAGTCATCAATTCTATTTGCCGCTTTAAACCGGTTAACTCTTCAGTCACCGGATTAAGGGCTTCCTCAGCATCCTTTGCCCTTTTCTCCAGATCTTTTTTCTGAACCTCGAAGGCGGTCCGCTCTTCTTCAAAGAATTTCTTCAGCTGTTCAGCAGTCTTTAAACTCAGCGCCAAGTCTTTCTTGGCCCTAGAAGCAGCAGACTCCGTTTCAGCAAGTCTGTTCCGGAGTTCACTGATTTCTTCAGCCCTCCGGTTTAAATCAGCCTGCAAGGAAAATCAAGTGGCAAGAAGCAAAAATCAGACAAGTCTCAAGCATATAACCAAGTTATCCACTTGACACTTGGGGGCTAATGGGAAGTTGAAGCGTCAAACAATAGCAATTCAAAGACAAGTCTCAAGCACACAAACAAGTTGTCTACTTGACACTTGGGGGCTAATGGATAGTTGAAGTATCATAGAAAAATTTCAGACAAGTCCCAGGCACATAAACCGAGTTATGCCCCTGGCACTTGGGGGCTAATGTAAGATCATTTGTTCAATCAGGAAGTACCGGTTCACCTTCAGGATGTAGCTAAACCGGAACTTGGGGGCTACTATGATATAGACGGAAGCACATCAAAAGCAAGAATCAAAAACAAACAGGATTACCTCATACTTGTCCTTCATCATGTTAATCAAGCCTGCTTCATAGTCTCGACCAGTGTGGAGCTGGTTCAAGTACCCGGAATAAAGCTCCTGGGCACTCATATCAGCGAAACTAGACAGCTCCGTACTCCATTTACCCTTTTTTTGATGCAGCTTCTCCGCTTTAGCCGTATGTTTGGCTAAGACAGTGGGCTCAGCAGGAGCAGTATAAGATGTGTGAGTTATTTGAACTTCCGGAGAAGCAGTTGGTGGTGGTGGGGTCGCGGTGTGAACCGGGCTAGCAGGAGCCGGATTGGTCCGAGGAGAATTGGCCCGGGCAGGACTTGCCGGTTCATGAACATCCTCAGTATTGGGATTCTCAGGCATAGTAGTGTGATCCATAGGAGCAATATCTTCAAGTGGAATTGTGGGCTCGCCTTCCGGAGGGATAGCTGAATCCGGATCAACCGACGGATCATCAATGGCAGTCTCAGCAGTGGGTTTGTTGGCCTTCGGTTTTTTGCTAGGCTTTGGCTTGCTGAAAGAAGTTGGAAAAACAAGTTAGAACTGTAAAGCAAAGTGCAATCATAAACCGGTTAAATTAAGAGACTTACCCTGGGACAGTTTTCAGGGGTGGGAGTTGTGTGGTAGTTGATTCGCCGGAAGAAGATAAGGGAGTGTCCTGATAATCAGGGTCAGACGGTTTAAGAGGTTTACGTATAAGTCCGGCCTTGGGATGAAGGAGAGTTGGAGAGAGTATAACCTCAGAGCGGCGCCTCCGAGCTGGAGTAAGAGAAATTCCAGACGACTCAACTGCAAGACCGCTATGACGGGTAGTCCGGCGAAGGGCTTCGTGTTGCTGTTTCTTCAAAAGCAAATTGGGATCCAATTGAGCATAAGGGTGAGAAAACTGATATTTCCGAACTGTCCGACGACTTTTTTGTGGAAGTGGTTCTGAATCGGAAGAAAGGATAGTTACCTCAATTTCGGCCGGTTTATCTCCTTCAGCCAACTCCTGTGAAAAGTTACCGTTAAATACAGATATGGGTAAAAGTGAACAAGTCAAAGCCGGATTAACTCATACCTCAGAGTCTGGATCGTCATCCTCAGCATGAGAACCGGAGCCACCAGCCGCTTTTCTCTTCTTGGTAGCGAAGGCTTTCCGGCGTGGCTGTTTTCCGGCCTTCTCCTGAGGTTTCCTCTTCCAAAAGGGATCATCAGCCTGTTCAAAAGGCGAAAAATAATTGAAAGAATAATTTAAAGAAACGGATTACAAACATATGAAAGAAAGTAAGACATACCGCAGGCAGCTTGTTTTTCTTGTAATATGGGGCCAATCCGGTTTGGCCGCATTCTTCTAAGGTGATGTTAAGCATTTTCTTAGCAGACTCAGTGACTTCCGATTCAGAAAGTTTGTCCTTAGAAAAACGTTGAGGATCATCCGGTTTACCAAAATACTTATACATCAAGCTTGGGCGCCAGCTCAAAGGAAGGATACTCCAAGAGAGCC
Source organism: Secale cereale (assembly GCA_902687465.1). Taxonomy (NCBI): domain Eukaryota; kingdom Viridiplantae; phylum Streptophyta; class Magnoliopsida; order Poales; family Poaceae; genus Secale; species Secale cereale. Next base: position 32,491,622 of record LR738709.1, on the reverse strand, counting down.
AGCAGCGCATAAAATCCACTCCGGTTAAGCCATTGGCCATAAAGGCCTTTAGCCTAGCAAATTGCGAGGCAAACCGGGGCCGCTCTGAGGAGCTGAGGCGCTGCGGCAAAGGGTGATCCTCCGGAAGACGGTGCTCGCGATAACCCGGCAATGGGTTTTCCCCCTCAGGTGAAGTGTCAATACAGTAAAACCAAGACTTATTCCAGTCCTTGGGGTGTGTGTGGAGAGCGGCATGAAGAAAGACTGCATCTTTTCTTTTCGGAATACTAACTCCGCCCAGTTCTTGATGAGGTCCACTGGTAAACTCAGTTCGCCGGTTCAGGTGGAAGAAGTCCCGGAACAGGTCGACAGACGGCTCTTCTTGCAAATACACCTCTGAGAAAACTTGAAAATCACAGATGTTGGAAACAGAATTGGGCCCTATGTCTTGAGGGTGAAGCTGGAAAGCGGCAAGTACATCCCGGAAGAACTTTGAACCGGGGGGAGTGAAACCTCGAGCAATGTGGTCGAAGAAAACAATAATTTCCCCCTCTTTGGGAGTAGGAGGGCATTCATCTCCTGGAGCCCGCCATTTTAAAACGGACTGAGGACCCAGAGTACCAACTGCAACCGCTTTAGCTAAATCTTCTTCCGTGATAACGGAAGGAACCCAGTTGCAAGAGACAAACTGTTTGGCCATAGAAACAGAAGAGCAGGTGCTGAAAGGATAAAGCGTAAATCCGGATTATTTGAGTACAATGGCATAAACCGGAAAATATATGCAAAGGTGACGCGACGGTTTAGACAAGGGTCTAATGATATGGTTAACCCGGCAATAAACAGGAAGCGGTATTACTACCGGTTCATGACAACAAGAGAGAAAGAGCTAAACTATCGCGTTCGTCATGGAATTTTTACAGAAATAGCATATGACTGTTTAAACCGGAGCATACTTTACAGATCTACAAGGGTGAAGAAACAAGTTTTCGCAGACAGTTAAAGTAAAACAGATCTGAGCACCCAGGAAAAGGAAAAGTAAATACAAGATTATTACAGGAAGAACTATAATAATTTTATGCAAAGCAGATGAATCTAAAGGATGAGATCTAAAGCATACAGCGGCGGAACGGAAGCAAGTTCTAAGGGTAAGATTTAAAGGCTAAAATTTCTGCGAACTGGGCGCCTACGAAGAACAAACGAAGCTACTACTGAGGGTTAATGGCGGAGATAAGAGAAAGAACCCTAGAGCTATGGATCTACAGCGAGGAAGATGACATACCTGGAACAGCAAGAAGCGGTGGCGGAGTTTCTCTGGTCACGCTCAGGTCGATGCAGCGGCCGGCGAAGACTTGGATTCGACGGACGACGGCGGCGATTGAGCTCAAGGGCGACGACGGAGTCTTAAGTTCGGGCGACGGAGGAAGAAGAACGAACAGAGGGAGATAAAGAATGGAGGCAGCGGTATTTATAGAAGAGCAGAGTTGAAACGACAAGCGCGAGATTTGAGGAGGCAAAAGATTGGATAAAGATCCTCTGTCGCCTCGATTCTCGGGATGGCCCTTAAACAAAGTCGATAGACAGCTGGGTGCATTAAATGCGGAAGTGATGTCATGGCTAAATTAAGTGACTTTCCAGGATGACGTCATGGCCGGTTTACAAAAATGAGAAGGCACAAGAAGGAAGATTATGCAAGACTGGGAAGATTGATGTGAACAAGTTCAAATCATTCTGGGGCCTAATGTCAGGGATATTACTAGCAGGTATGAACCGGCTAGTGTAAACCGGATTATGGTAATATCGCTGTATCATTGTAATACTTAGTAGAGGCTACGGCCCATGAGATCTTAAGGCCCACGTATAGGGTTACGATTTGTAAACCGCCTGATCATGTAACTTGAGAGATAAGGAAGAAAGAGCAGAGACCGAGGCGGACACAAGTATGAGCCGGCCTCGGGACTCTGTAAACCGGACCGGGCGTCACCTCTATATAAAGGGACGACCCGGCGACGGTTCAGGAAGAAGCAAGAAACAACCCGTCGAGACACAGGCAAGCAATCCGCTCCCTGTTCATCGATGCCCAAGCAATACCAAACCAAACTAGACGTAGGCTTTTACCTTCATCGAAGGGGCCGAACTAGTATAAACCCTCTATGTCCTTTGTGTGCTTTTAACCCCTTCAAGCTAACCCGTGCGATGGTTCCATCATCAAGTCCGTTAAACCGGACATCTGCCGTGTTAATTCCACGACAGACACGGTTAATCATGATCAGTTTGTACACTCTGCAGAGGTTTGTGCACTTTTCCCCACAAGACTCGATCGCCTCCGTTTGGTTTCTCGCACTGCATGGTGTTTGAGAAACGGATGACCGAGACACAGTCTTTCCGAAGAGGTCCCCTTAACCAGATAGATAGGCCAGTACACCTACAATCCCTCTACATCTGCTAGCCCATCATGGAAAGGTTTCCCACAACTTACTCAACTATGCCAGAGCCCATATTGGCATGTGGCTGCACACAGAAGTTTCTAGTATGAATAATCTCATGATCCCTTTGAGCCTGGGTGGCGGTCCAAAGGTTTGAATGAAACGCAGGTAATAGGTACTACCTCAATCTACTTCCCAGCCCCACAAGTTAAAAGATCCTACTCATGCAATGTGTGAGGATTTGACTAATGCAATGAAAACTGGGTTATTGGAAAGTATGATCAAAGTGTTACTTGCCTTGCTGATGATCCGCAAAACCTAGAGATTCAAAGTAGCAAGCGGCGCACTCCGGGTACTCTATCGCAATCAAACAAGCACATAATAAGTACTTAACTAATGCATGGGTAAAAGTCAAATAAGAGATCTAACCAGAAAGTTCAACTTAAGAACTCCGGTTTGCAAAAAGAATCAACTCGAAAGAAGCAACGAAACTCAAACTGCGAAATAAACGAGCTCCGGTTTGCTAATTGGCCTAAGATCAAATTTTACAGTAGCCAAAACCTTGTTCAAGTTGGTTAAACGTAAAGAGGGCATCGAGACGAAGATCTGGGATTTTGAATCACCTGATTCCGACTCTCGAGCGAAAAGAAAAACGAAAAACAAGATCAGGGCAGAAATCGCGATCGGAATAATCGCGGATAAATACCCCGAAAAAGAAAACGGACGAACAGGCTAACGAACGAACGTTCGCTGTCTGCGGCTAACGGACGAAAACCGTTCGTTAAAACGAACGTCCGCTAAATAACTAAACCGACGAAAAACCGAACCGATCTAATCTAAATAAAAAAACAGATCTACGGTTTACGAAAACCGATCGGTTCTTAAGAAAACCGACAACTACCTCGTAACGACGAACTCCGGCGTGACGACGGGTCCGGCGGCGGTCGGTCCGGCGGCGGCGCGGCTGCGGTGGGGTGGCGGCGAGGCGGTGGCACGGCAAGGCGGCGGTGCGGCGGCGCGGGCGACGGCGAGCGGCGCGGCGGGCGGCGGTGCGGCGGCGCGGGCGGCGGCGGCGATCCGGTGGGGCGGCGGCAGCTGGGGCGGGCTAGGGTTAGGCGGCGGCGGCTGGGCTGGTTTGGGCCAGGGCGGCGATTTATAAAGCCTGAAGTCCTGGGCCAACACGACTCTAAGTCGGTTGCCTCTTTTTTTTCTTTTTTTTTAATAGAGTCCTGGCGCAGAAAAACTAACGAAAGAAATACTTAACGGACTCCAAAAATCCCGAAATAAATTTTCACCGCCTCTAATTATATTTAGGACAAAGTGAACATTTTTCCCGGACCTAAATGCAATTTTGAAAAACGCGCATTTTTCCTATGCAAATAAAATCGCAAATAAAACCAGAAAAATACCAAAAGTGATTTTAATATTTTTCGTCCAATATTTCTGTTATTTTGGAGAAGTCATATTATCTCCGCTCATAATTTGTATTTAGAAATATTTTTAGGAGAGGAAAATAATTAGAATCACACTGTCCTCGTATCGGTATTCGAGCGAACTCAAATACGAAAACGGTAAAATTCCCAACTCTCTCCGTAGGTCCTTGAGTTGCTTAGAATTTCGAGGAACGCCACAACAAAAATGCAAAGAGCATGTAATGCAATTATGATCTATGTATAACATTCCAAATTGAAATTTTGGGATGTTACAAACCTACCCCCCTTAGAATGAATCTCGCCCTCGAGATTCGACTTGGCTAGAGAACAGGTGTGGGTGGTCCTTGCGTAGATCATCTTCTCGTTCCCAGGTGGCTTCTTCCTCGGTGTGGTGACTCCACTGAACTTTGCAAAACTTGATAGCCTTACTGCGGGTGACTCTGCTCGAAAATTCGAGAATCTTAACAGGCTTCTCCTCGTAGGTCAGATCACTGTCCAAATGAATTGCTTCCAGGGGTACTGTGTCTCTAAGCGGTATATCGGCTATCTCCGCTTGGCACTTCTTAAGCTGTGAAACGTGAAACATGTCGTGCACTCCTGACAATCCTTCGGGCAATTCCAACTTATAGGCAACCTCTCCCATGTGTTGCAAAACACGGTAAGGTCCCACAAATCTCGGGGCTAGCTTCCCTTTAACTCCAAAACGTTTAACTCCTCGCAGAGGCGATACTCTCAAGTACGCTCTATCTCCGATCTCATAGGCTATCTCCTTGCGCTTCGAGTCTGCATAACTCTTCTGCCTGGACTGAGCTACCTTCAATCTATCTCGAATCAACTTCACCTTCTCCTCAGACTCTTTCATCAAATCTGGTCCAAACAACTGTCGGTCTCCAACTTCGTCCCACATTAACGGTGTTCGGCATCTCCTTCCATACAATGCCTCGAACGGTGCCATCTTCGAACTGGCCTGGTAACTGTTGTTGTACGAGAACTCCGCATAGGGCAAATTATCATCCCAACTAGATCCATAATCTAGTGCACAGGCTCTCAGCATATCCTCCAAAATTGACTCTCTCAGTCTGTCCATCTGTCTGCGGGTGAAAAGTTGTGCTAAACTCTAGCCTGGTACCCAAAGTTTCATGTAACTAATTCCAGAACTTTGAGGTAAACTGGGTTCCTCTATCTGATATGATGCTCCTCGGAACTCCATGCAGACATACAATTCGGGTCATGTATATCTTTGCCAACTTTGCACTGGTATAAGTAGTCCTTACAGGTATGAAATGAGCTACCTTTGTTAAACGATCGACTACGACCCAAATCGAATCATAGCCAGAACGAGTTCTGGTTAATCCCGTAATAAAATCCATACCTAGCTTATCCCACTTCCATTCGAGTATTGGCAATGGTTGTAACAATCCTGCCGGCTTCTGATGTTCTGCCTTCACTTTCTGACATACATCACAAACTGCTACATACTCCGCAATATCTTTCTTCATACCGGTCCACCAGAAAATGTCCTTCAAATCCAAATACATCTTAGTATTTCCTGGGTGAATCGAATATGGTGAATCATGGGCCTCCTGTAGAATCAACTTCCTGATCTCCGGGTCATTTGGCACATAAATGCGGTCCTCAAACCATAAGGTGTCGTGTTCATCCTCACGAAAACCTTTAGCTCTTCCTTCGCTCATTCTCTCCTTTATAGAGGCAGCCTCCTTGTCAGTTTTCTGAGCTTCTCTGATTTTATCCATCAGGGTAGACTGGATCTCTAGGGTTGCTACATAGCCTCTCGGAACTATCTCCAAACGTAGTTCTTATAAGTCCTCGGCTAACTGCTTTGGAAATTCCTCCGTCATTAGGGTATTGACATGGCTCTTACGGCTTAGCGCATCGGCTACTACGTTAGCCTTTCCGGGATGATAATGCAATCTAATGTCGTAATCCTTAATGAGTTCCAGCCATCTCCTTTGCCTGTGATTCAGCTCCTTCTGAGTGAATATATACTCCAATCTTGTGATCCGTATATACTTCACAATGGTTTCCAATAAGAAAATGTCTCCACGTCTTCAATGCATGCACTACGGCTGCTAACTCCAAATCATGAGTGGCATAGTTCAATTCATGAGGTTTCAGTTGTCGTGAAGCATACGAAACAACTCTTCCTTCCTGCATAAGAACTGCTCCAAGTCCTCGACGTGAAGCGTCGCAGTACACCTCATAATCCTTATGTTGATCTGGCAGAATCAACACAGGGGATGAGACCAACCTTTTATTTAATTCCTGGAAACTGGCCTCACATTCTTCTGTCCAACTGAACTTGGTGTCCTTCTTTAACAACTCCGTCATTGGCTTTGAAATTCTCGAGAAATTCTCAATAAATCTCCGGTAGTATCCTGCAAGTCCAAGAAAACTTCGGATCTCTCCAACTGTTGTTGGTGCTTCCCAATGGGTCACAGTGTCCACCTTAGCGGGATCTACTGCTATTCCTTCTCCAGATATAACGTGTCCGAGAAATCCGACTTCCTTCAACCAAAACTCGCATTTGCTAAACTTGGCATATAACTGATGTTCTCTGAGCTTCTCCAATACCAAACGCAAATGCTCTGCATGCTCCTCTTCATCCTTTGAGAAGATCAATATATCATCTATGAACACCACGACGAACTTATCCAAATACTCCATAAACACTTTGTTCATCAGGTTCATAAAGTATGCCAGTGTGTTAGTCAGACCAAAAGACATAACGGTATACTCGTACAACCCGTACCTGGTGGTAAAGGCCGTCTTAGGTATATCCTGCTCTCGGATCTTCAATTGGTGGTACCCTGATCGCAGATCGTTCTTGGAAAATATCTTAGCTCCTTGCAATCTATCGAACAGATCATTGATCATCGGCAGTGGGTACTTATTCTTGATCGTCACTTCGTTCAGTCCTCGGTAATTGATACGTCTCAAACGTATCTACTTTTCCAAACACTTTTGATATTGTTTTGACCTCATTCTTGCATGATTTGAACTAAACTAACCCGGACTGACGATGTTTTCAGCAGAGCTGCCTGTATGGTTTTATTGTGTGCAGGAAAACGGATTTTTAGGTATCTCAGAAAAATCCACGAAAAATTACAGAAAATCCACGCACCCAAAGGAACCTGGTGCCAGAAGAGGGACCAGAGGGGGGCCAGGGGGGCTCCAGGCGCCCTGGTGGCGCGGCCCACCCCCTGGCCGCGTCGGGAGGCCGCCTGGGTGGGCCCCACCTCCCCTGGTGCCCTACTTTGTCCCGTATTTTAGCTCGTGACAGAGAAATCCCAGATCAGAAGTTCTTTTCCCAGTTTTCGTCGCGGAGCCGCCGCCACCCTCTGTTCTTCTTCGGGAGGGCTAATCTGGAGGCTGATTTGGCCTCCGGAGAGGGGAGATCATCGCCATCGTCATCATCATCACCACTCCATCCTCCCTCCATGACTTCTCCTTCCATGAGTGAGTAATCCCCTGCTGTAGGCGAAGGGGATGGTAGGGATTGGATGAGTTAGATCATGTAATAGTTTATCAGATCGTTGGGGGCATGTTGCCTATCATCTACTATGGTGTTTATCATCTTTGCTTCAACTTGTTATTCTTAATGCTTGTCACTTAGGGCCCGAGTGCCATGATTTCAGATCTGAACCATATGTGTTTGCATGAATATATTTGTGTTCTTGATCCTATCTATGAGTTGTTTGCACCTATTACGGTTCGGAACCGGCGATCCCAAAAGTGACAGCTTGGGACACCAAAGGGGATGGTCCGTAGTTTGAGGATTACATGTATCCATTGAGTTCATTGCTTTGTTCCGGTGCTCTTTGACAGGAGCACCTTAATCTCCATAAGTTCCTTTTGGCCCCGTTCGTAGCGGGATGGTAGGACAAAAGATGTTGTGCAAGTTCTTATTGCAAGCACGTACAACTACCTACGGGATACATGCCTAATGTTTGATATTTTCCTAGATGATCATTACTTTTCCGTGTGCCTTGCCCCAAGTTGGAATCATGATATATCTCATCCATGCAGCGCCCAACCATCCGTCTCCCTAGCCTACAGTGTTTTAAATCCTGCTGGTTACTAGTTGCTACTTTTGCCATTTACCTTTACTATTTACTTTTGCTGTTTACTTTTACTATCACTATCATCACTATCATATCACTGTTACCACTTATCTTTTGTTGCAAGTAAGTATATTTCAGGTGCGGTTGAATTGACAACTCAACTATCAAAGCTTATAAATACTCTTTGGCTCCCCGTGTGTCGAATCAATAAATTGGGTTATTCTTAACCGCGAAGACTATCTCGATCCCTTACGGTTGAGGGTTATCAAGTACCGTTTTCTGGCGCCGTTGCCGGGGAGCATAGCAATATTTACAAGTCTACTTGAAGTATCCTACCTGCTGCACTTCATTCGCTATGGGTAAGAAAGGAGACCCCAAGGTTCCGATCTTGCTATCCACTACAAGAAGAGGTACTGTTCTGAGCACTAGTGCTACACTTGATTCACCCTCTGTTATGAGTAAGTTTGCCTCACCGCCACCATATGATGCTCCTACTGAATCTGTTACTATGTCCGATACTCTTGATGATGCTTCTACTACTCTTGATGATATTAGTTCACTTGGTTATGCTCTTGAGAAACAGATCGCTGCTGCTGTAAAAAAGTCTGGAATTGAAATTCCTGTTACTCGCTACCCTATTGGTGAAACTTACGATTATCCTGATTTGAGTAAACTCAAGGAGAGAATCCTTGATGATGATTACTGTATGCTTGATGAAGATTTATGCAGGGAACTGACAGAGTTTTCTGGCTCTGACCCTGAAGTTATTAAGAAGCTGTTTGAAAAGCACTCTTTGAAGAACAAAACCGTTCCTGATCCTGAATTTGCTACATCTCCTATATGCATTGATGATCCTGATTATAATTTCTCTGTTGATCTTTCACTTATACCTATGGTTGAAGCTGACCCCTTTTATGGCAGAGAAAATGATGATGCTATTGCACACCTGACTAAACTCGGTGAGTTGGGTGGCCTGTTTACCACAGATGAGAAGATACGATACTTTTATGTGACCAAGCTTCTTCCTTTCTCCTTGAAGGAAGGTGCTAAAGCATGGTATGATTCACTCCCATGCGGTTCCATTAAGAGTCCTCAAGACTTAGCTTACTCTTTTGTTGATAAGTACTTTCCTGCTCACATGCAACATGCTGCTTTACAAAGAATTTATAACTTTAAACAGTTGCAGGATGAGCACCTCCCTAAAGCTTGGGGGAGGTACTGCGGTCTGATTCGGGCTATACCAGGACATGAAGTCCCTAAGAATGAATTAATCGATATATTTTATGCTGGTCTAACTGATGAATCCATGGCCTATTTGGACAGTTGTGCTGGTTGTGTTTTCAGGAAAAGAACACCGAACGATGCAGAGGATTTGATGGGCAGGATTGCCAAAAACCATGAAGATTGGTCCGTCCCTGAACCACCTCCACCACCAAAGAAGAGGGGCATGTTTGTTCTAAGCCCCGAAGATATGCGAGAAGCAAAGAAGTCTATTAAAGAGAAGGGTATTAAAGCTGAAGACGTGAAGAATCTACCCCCTATTGAGAAGCTGTGTGAGCCTACCACTCACCCTCCTATGGTAGAGGTACACTCTCTTTTAGATTTCAACGCAAGTGACATCCCTCATGGTAAGCCTCCTGATCAATGTTTAGATGAGTTTGATAATTTTATTATGAAACAAAATCATTTTAATGAGAGGATACAAAGTCAATTGCATGATAATTCCCTTGCTATCAAAAGTCTGCTTGATGTTTTAGGTAGAACAGTTAATGATGTTCAATGTCTTGTGAAGCATTTTCATATGGTTCAAACTCAGCTTGAACAAATTTCTAATGTGCAAAAAGATTTGCTTGCTAACAATGCCAAACAAGATGATTTGCAGGCTTTCGGGATTAAGACCCGAGGAGGAACTAGCACTCAAGATCCTCTTTATCCAGAGGGGCATCCGAGGAGAATCGAGCAAGCTAGATTCTCAAATGCAGGAAGAAGAAATTGTTGGCTCTCCAAAGAAGAAGAAGAAACATAAGGAGGCTGACAATTCCAATGATCCTATTACAGATGAAGAGCCAGCTATTGATCCCAACAGTGTATCTATCTCCGATGCTGAGACTGAAGACGGTGCTGAACCTGAAGGTAAGGATAATGAGAAGAATGATCCGCCTGAAGTTCAAGAAGAAGAAGCACCTGACAAACGTAAGAGGTACACTAAAGAAGACTTCATCGCAAGAAAACATGGGAAGGAAAGAGAACCATGGGTACAGAAACCCATGCCCTTTCCAGGTAAGTCCATCAAATCTAAAGAAGAAGAGCATTACAATAAGTTTTGTGAGTGGATTAAACCTCTTTTTCTTCAAATCCCTTTGACTGATGCTATTAAGTTACCTCCCTATTCAAAATATATGAAAGATATTGTCACTAATAAAAGAAAAGTTCCTAATGAAGCAATATCTACTATGCTTGCTAACTACTCTTTCAGTGGCAAGATTCCTGAGAAGCTCGGTGATCCAGGTATACCTACCATTCCTTGCTCCATAAAGAATAATTATGTCAAAACTGCTTTATGTGATCTTGGAGCAAGAGTGAGTGTTATGCCTCTCTCTCTTTACAAGAGGCTTTGTCTAGAGAAACTAATTCCTACAGATATCTCTCTTCAGATGGCTGACAAGTCAACCGCCATTCCGATAGGTATTTGTGAGGATGTTCCAGTAGAAGTTGCTAATTGTTTGATTCTTACTGATTTTGTTGTGCTTGACATGCCTGAGGATGGGAGCATGTCCATTATTCTTGGTAGACCTTTTCTTAACACCGCAGGTGCTATTATTGATTGCAATAAAGGGAAGGTCACCTTCAATGTGAATGATAAAGAACACACGGTGTATTTTCCAAAGAAGACCGACAGGAGGCATGGCCTCAATTCTATAGAAAATATCGAGACCGTGAAGATTGGAGAATGGGACTGTCCACTACATGTGCATCACAAATACAAAACTATTATGGTGGGGACAATGTCCATCAAAGTAAAGGTTCAGTGATTACTTCGTAAGAGGTGAGACTTTTTGCTCTATATATCGCCTGTTTGTTGGTAAGACTTAATCAACCTTACTAGTAAACATGTTTTATATAGATAAAAAGTTGAGCTTGTTATGTTTTCATTTGTTTTTAGTTTTTGTTCTACTTGTTGTACCAAGTGTTTATGTTTTGAAGCTTCACAATACTACTCACTGCTTCAAGTTTTCAGAGAGTTTCGCAGCTTTTTGAACTTCGAAAAAATTTCAACAGTGAAGTTTTCAGAAAAATTCCAGAAAAATAAAAATAAAAATTTCCACGTCGGGAGTGACCCAGAGGGACCTGGGGCCAGCCAGGGGGACCCATCAGTGGCCCAGGCGGCCAGCTGGCGCGGCCTGCCCCCTGGCCGCGCCCACAGGGTGCCTGGGGCCCACAAGGCCCCCATCCAGGTAAGTCTTCTTCATCCCTCTCTCTTTCTCTCCAAAAACGCGAGTTCTGCACTTGTTCTTGCGTTCTTGCTGCTCTTGGAGGCGATTCTTCGATCTCTCTCTACAGCCCATCATTTGAGCTGAGATTTTTAACAAATACTCCCTGGTATGTGACTCCTCCACCCCTCCAATTAGATTTCTGATTGGTGGCTTCATTTGTGAGTATTTAGTAGTTCTTGGTGCTGTATAGATGAGCTTGCATGCATGTGTAGGAAGTTATTTTCCAAGTTTTGATGCAAGTTTATGCCTTGGGCAAGTGAGTTGAGTAGTTTGCCTTAACTCACCTTGTTTTAATCCTCGTTTTTGTAAATTGCCAAAAATTTCAGAAATGAGTTTGTTAGGAAGGGGAAAAGGGTGGCTTGAGAAGAGGAGGCCCACGCACTCCGATCAAGTTACTAGAGCCGCAGCTTCACCATCGACTGCTAGGGTGAGCTATAACGAAGATCATGTGCCCCTAGAGTTGTTAGAAGACACAAGTCCAGCACGTGCGATGACGTTTCCATGTGATGAATTCCTTGAAGCTGCGGGAATCAAGGATGAGTTTTATAATCTTTGTGCTAATGCAGGTCTGACACGGCTCGTCACGTGTCGTGTTACTCAGTATCAAAAACTCACCTCCAGTTTCATTAACAGTTTTAGATATAATCTTGATTCAGGTGCTATTGAGTTTAAAATTTACAATGATCTTATCACCATGACTTTGGGAAAGTTTTGTGAAATAATAGGTGTGCCGAACGTTGGGAGGACGGCTAGGATGACCACTCAGGCCTCCGAGCTGAAAACTGTCTTCAACTCTCTCTGCATCATGGGTACGAGGGATATTCATCGGTCAAAGATCTCCAGCATCTTATTCCCTCACCTCAGGTATTTTGCATATTATGTTGCTAGAGGGGTGTTAGCTTGTGACAACACGAGCAACACTTCTGCGCCGGATATTGCTATCCTGGCAGCCGCCCTCTCAGGGAGATCTGATTATAATCTGGGTGCCTTAATTGCTCGACGCCTTGCTATGAACGGTTACAAGGGAGACTTATATGGTGGCGTTTATGCCACACTTATCTTAGAACATCTTGGAGGCACCCCACACCCTGATGATAATCCTTTTACTTATTTAAGCTTTGATCTTGCTGCTATGAAAAGGCATAAGTTTGTTACCATGACTTTTGAGCTTGATAATCTTGTTTATATCTTGCGTTTCGGAACTACCGCGGAACGCGAGATCCGTCTACCTGCACCTCTTTTGTTTGATTTTTCTCGCAGGAACGGATGGTTCTTTGATGTTATCCAGTTCGATGAGTTCATGGCCCAGCATCAGTTTCATAACCCCATGGAGGGGGTTGTGCCCGACGAGGAGGAGCACGGTGAGTTACCACCTTTTCAGGAGGAAACCGCCACCGAGTTTGGTGAAGGGTCTTCCTCTGCTTGGCGTACGGACCCTTCCTCGTGGGAGACTCCGAGGAGTTCGGTATACGCGCCAGCGTCCTTCTACGACCCTTGGACTCACCACTGTTCCCCCGGAGCAAGAGGCTCCTGGGGGCAGTAGCTGCTACCAACTTAGGTCAAAAGCCTAAGCTTGGGGGAGTACGTGCCCCTCTCACTTTTCCATTGTATTATCCGTTTTATTCGCTTTGATCTTTTCAAAGTTTTTGCCCATTCTTCTTTATTTCTCTCTTCGCAAAAACAACAAAAAGATTTTCTCTTTCCTTTGCTTTCGTTCAACCTGTGAAATAATCCAAAAAGATTTCCTTTTCTCTTTAGTTTGCTTTGTTTTCAGAGTTCAGCTCGAGTCCATGATGGCATTTAATTATATTTCCTATGTTCGATCGTGCAAGTGACGAGGCAATAATGACGAAGATCGACTGAAGGGAAGCAACAAGGAAGACCAGCTTGTAGCGACATAGTGCTATGTTTACAATGCTCTTCTAGTGGTTCATGCTTTCCTTGTGGCTAGTCTCGAATAGCTAGAGTATATAATGTGTTATTGAAATTATCTACATGCATTGCATTGTTCATAGTTCGGTATACTAAGGTGGTATTTCCCTTTGGAGAATTTTTGGATTGACTTGCCACATGTTTACACATGTTTAAGACTAAAAAGTCTGCTCTGCCTTGATGATCTTTGAGTTTTAGAATAGTTATATCACTTCCATGCCCGATTCAATGTTGCTTTGTCGCTCTGCATGATTATGACCGTTATTGCTCTCTAGTTGGTCGCTTCCCAGTCTTTTGCTAACCTCCACCTGTACTAAGCGGACTGACTGCTTGTGCATCCAAAATCATTAAAACCAGTTATGCCATATGAGTCCACCATACCTTCCTATACATGGTATTTACCTGCCATTCCTAACGAAGACTTTCGTGTACCATCTCGAAATTAATCAAAAGCATTTCTCTTTTTGTGCCTGTGTTTTAGCTCATGAGGAAGTAGTAGGTAATTCATGATCTTTTTAAGTTGGACAAGTTTCACCCCGGGATTGCATGTCTAATGTGCAAACCCATAATACGAGAAGGAACTGGCATTGAGCGCGCCCGGCTCATTAAACAATTATACAACAAACAAACCCTCATTCGCGCTTCGTTCATGAGAAATCAGAAAACTTTGGCAGTGATAAACAAAGGAGATTAAGAGGATGTGATCGTCCTCATGCGGGAGCCGTTCCTCGAAACTTGTCCAGCTCAAGAAGTGATTGAGTTATCTGCTAGCATTCGTTGACGAAATATGCACCTCTCAAAAACATTCTTTCCTCTATTTTTAAAACCAAGAGCTCTGGTACATGTTTAGTTTTTGTTTCCGACCACGGGTTTTCAACCTCGCCATCAAATTCCACGGTTCGAGAGTCTCCACCTTCTTTCTTCAAAGCACCAACTAGGAGAGCATAATTGTCATTCTGAGTGTAATGTGCATTGTCCCAAAGTATTACATTGTCTTCTGCATGCTTGTGATATGATTTATTCTGAAATTCTTAGTTCTAGTCTCTTTTAAAACTCTGGAGGAGTTTCTGCATTTATGTTTTGCTTCACTCATGGAGGCTAGCGAGATACCACCCTAGTATGCTCAAGCTATGTGCAATGTAATCTTGTCTTGATTTTCAGTAGTATATTATTTACTTTTAGGTATTTGTGATTGGTCACTTGAAAGAAGGATTGCTCCGTGCATTGTCCTCATAGCATTGTTTTCAATACTTGCTAGACTCTTTTCGTAGTACATGCTTATATACATCTAATGAAGCAAAAGAGTTTGTCAAAGTTTTCTTTGTCGCGTTCAGTTCGTTGAACTGAATTGCTTGAGGACAAGCAATATGCTAAGCTTGGGGGAGTTGATATGTCTCAAACCTATCTACTTTTCCAAACACTTTTGATATTGTTTTGACCTCATTCTTGCATGATTTGAACTAAACTAACCCGGACTGACGCTGTTTTCAGCAGAGCTGCATGTATGGTTTTATTGTGTGCAGGAAAACGGATTTTTAGGTATCTCAGAAAAATCCACGAAAAATCACAGAAAATCCACGCACCCGAAGGAACCTGGTGCCAGAAGAGGGACCAGAGGGGGGCCAGGGGGGCTCCAGGCGCCCTGGTGGCGCGGCCCACCCCCTGGCCACGCCGGGAGGCCATCTGGGTGGGCCCCACCTCCCCTGGTGCCCTACTTTGACCCGTATTTTAGCTCGTGACGGAGAAATCCCAGATCAGAAGTTCTTTTCCCAGTTTTCGTCCCGGAGCCGCCGCCACCCTCTGTTCTTCTTCGGGAGGGCTAATCTGGAGGCTGATTTGGCCTCCGGAGAGGGAAGATCGTCGCCATCGTCATCATCATCACCACTCCATCCTCCCTCCATGACTTCTCCTTCCATGAGTGAGTAATCCCCTGCTGTAGGCGAAGGGGATGGTAGGGATTGGATGAGTTAGATCATGTAATAGTTTATCAGATCGTTGGGGGCATGTTGCCTATCATCTACTATGGTGTTTATCATCTTTGCTTTAACTTGTTATTCTTAATGCTTGTCACTTAGGGCCCGAGTGCCATGATTTCAGATCTGAACCATATGTGTTTGCATGAATATATTTGTGTTCTTGATCCTATCTATGAGTTGTTTGCACCTATTACGGTTCGGAACCGGCGATCCCAAAAGTGACAGCTTGGGACACCAAAGGGGATGGTCCGTAGTTTGAGGATTACATGTATCCATTGAGTTCATTGCTTTGTTCCGGTGCTCTTTGACAGGAGCACCTTAATCTCCATAAGTTCCTTTTGGCCCCGTTCGTAGCGGGATGGTAGGACAAAAGATGTTGTGCAAGTTCTTATTGCAAGCACGTACAACTACCTACGGGATACATGCCTAATGTTTGATATTTGCCTAGATGATCATTACTTTTCCGTGTGCCTTGCCCCAAGTTGGAATCATGATATATCTCATCCATGCAGCGCCCAACCATCCGTCTCCCTAGCCTACAGTGTTTTAAATCCTGCTGGTTACTAGTTGCTACTTTTGCCATTTACCTTTACTATTTACTTTTGCTGTTTACTTTTACTATCACTATCATCACTATCATACCACTGTTACCACTTATCTTTTGTTGCAAGTAAGTATATTTCAGGTGCGGTTGAATTGACAACTCAACTGTCAAAGCTTATAAATACTCTTTGGCTCCCCGTGTGTCAAATCAATAAATTGGGTTATTCTTACCCGCGAAGACTATCTCGATCCCTTACGGTTGAGGGTTATCAGTAATCAACAACCATTCTTAGCGATCCATCCTTCTTCTCCACTAGAAGTACTGGCGAACCCCAAGGCGAAGAACTTGGGCGTATGAATCCTTTATCCAGTAACTCCTTAATTTGTTTCTTTATCTCCTCCAAATCCTTTGCGGGCATCCTATATGGTCTCTTAGAAATTGGCCCGGTGCCTGGCAAAAGTTCAATCAAAAACTCTATATCTCTATCCGATGGCATGCCAGGTAACTCCTCTGGAAACACATCCGGATAATCCTTCACTACTGGCACTTCCTCCTGAACAACTCCCGTGAGAGAATGTACTTGAGTCCTTATAGGCGAATGCCTAGATACATACTTAATCCTTTTTCCCTCCGGGGTGGTGAGAAAAATAGACTTGCTGGCACAATCGATGTTCCCTCCATACATCGATAGCCAATCCATACCTAATATCACATCCAATCCTTGTGACTCCAGAACTATTAAGTCTGAGGGGAAAGTATGGCGTCCTATGATCAATGGCATCTGAAAACATCCTTGGTGTGCCATATACTCTGCTCCAGGTGTACTTACTAACAAGGGGGTCTTAAGAACTCGGGTGGACATCCTATGTCTATTTACGAATCCCCTTGAAATATATGAATGCGATGCACCAGTATCGAAAAGAACTATTGTGGTAAATGTCTTAACCAAAAACTTACCGACAACAGCATCTGGTTGCTCTTCTACCTCCTCCACAGTCACGTGGTTCACTTGTCCCTTGTTGAACGGGTTGGGCTTCTTTGCGGCGCTTCCATTGTCGTTCCCATTGTTAGCTTCTGGGCATTCATTGGCATAATGTCCATTCTTCCCGCACTTGTAACAGGTGACATGGCTGAAATCCTTCTTGGTGGGTGTGGACGGGGTAGGGCGGCTCTGGTTACCATTTGCTCCATTTCCATTTCCATTCGTGGGGCCATTGTGATTGTGCGAGCTTCCTCCTCCATGGGTATGTTGGAACTGTCCTACCGTTTTAGGGGTAAAACGAGGCTTCTGCTGAGCTCCAGAGTTATACTTTCCTTGTCCATACTTCCTCTTGCGACTTTCAATCTGCTGCTGCTTCCTTTCAATCATTAGGGCGCCGTCAACCAGCTCCTGGTAGTTATTGAAAGTGGCCACCATCAACTGTACACTCATCTCATCACTCAGCCCTTCCATGAATCTCTCCTGCTTAGCGGCATCTGTGGCCACATCATCTGGGGCATAACGAGATAGGGTACTAAACTCATCCACGTACTGGGCCACAGTACGGTTGCCTTGGCGCAAATTGAGAAACTCCTGCTTCTTCATACTCATTGCTCCAGTTGAGACATGGGCGGTACGAAAAGCTTGCTGAAACTGATCTCAAGTCACATTGGCTATGGGAAAAGTGGCTGTGTAATTCTCCCATCATGCTGCGGCTGGTCCAGACAACTGGTGTGCGGCAAATTGCACCTTCTCAGCGTCAGAGCAATTTGCGGTGGTCAAATCCCTTCCAATCTTGCGTAGCCAGTCATCAGCCACTATTGATTCGATGTTGCTAGCAAACACTGGTGGTTGCGACCTTAAGAAACGTGTCAGGTTGTCCATGGGTGGTGATGGTGGAGGGTTGTTTTTGTTGTTCCGGTTGTTCTGAGTGTTCTGGACAAGTAGTTGCATCAAGGTGTTCTGCTGCTGGATCAACTGGGTGAGCTCAGGGGGAAACTCGAATCCGGGCTCACGTCTTGGAGGCATCTGATGGGTGTAGAGGGAAGAGATTAGAACAGAAATGAGGTCTAAGGGAAAATCACTACCCATATGCACATGAGGCAAACACACAATTCATCACACCAAAATCAATTTCAAACAAGGGTTTACACGGATCTAATCGTTACAAAAAGTGTTCTAAGTCTTCTAAGTGGAAAAACTACTAGTCATGGGAAGGTCTTCTAGAAAATTTGATCGACAGAGGATTCCATGATGTCCGCTCCAGCTTCATCTTCATAGTCTTCGTCTTTGCTATCATCAGGTTCCGAATCCGTGTCGTCAATGATGATGTAGTCTTCCGGTGGAATCTCCATGGGTTCTTCTTCCTCTTCTTCTTCTTCAATGAGTATCCCTAACTTCCATGTCAAGTCATCATTCTTCTCCACAAGTATTAGCATCTCCTCCTCGTATCCGTCGCGCGTAGACTTGAGTTCCTCTTCTAACTCCAAGTTTCTGTTTAGTGCTTTCTTCAAATCTATCATCCCTGCAAACATCTGGTGCTCCTGGCGACGAATATGATGGTTCATCTCCTGGATGAAGGCTGCAATGGATCTATCCTTCCGGGTGCTGATCATATCCCAATTCTCATCTCGGCGTCCACAAATTTGGTAGATGGTGTCCTTTAGCTCCTGCTTATAGACTTCTCCAATCCTTCCCATAGCGATGTGGGCTGCCATGCTCCTGCCTAGGCTCCATGTAGGCGCATTAAAAAAATGCTATGAGTGTGGTGACGGACTTGAACGTCCTTCCTGGAACTTGGGCTTGAATCAACCAACACTCCTCTTCAGGTAGAGTGGCATTGTAGGTTCTGGTGAAACTTGGTAGTCCAATGTTTAGATACCTGGTGACTTCCTTCAGGTGTCGTCCAAATGGTGTATCTTCATCAGGTTGCGTGAACTTGTTCTTTGCATCCACCATCCTAAAAGAGTAGAAAAGATGAGGAGTCAGAAAAGAGAAGAGTGAATAGTGCTCTAGGGTCTGTCTTAATGGTCGTGTCCAACAGTCAGTGTGTGCTCTGATACCATCTTGTAGCGACCAGACCTCAAACAGTCTGATCTCTGTGCATCAGTGTCATCCCTGGATCAGTAATGCTGACACGCACAGTACTTGAAGGATTTATAACAGAGTAGCAATCACACACTTATTACATCGATAGTTCCAACATTGAACTTATTACAATAAAAATGGCTTAAGGCCATCTAACACGATAACAGCGGAAGGCTTGGAAGATAAGTGAGTCCATCAACTCCAACGACATCACTGAGTATAGAACCACGACCTAATAGGCACCTTACTCGTCGTCTGAAAAGTCTGCAACATGAATGTTGCAGCCCGAAAACGGGTCAGCACATGGAATATGCTGGCAAAGTAACACAAAGAGAGCAATAAAAGTAAAATTATACTATATGCAATATGGCTGGTGGAAAGCTCTATGGTTACAGTTTTTGCGTAAAGCCAATTTTTTCCTACTTCAAAGGAATAGATTTTAATTAACTATCATGGTAGTTGAAACATCGTTGAGAAGATAGACATCCTCTCAACCCTAATTAAAAATCATCCTTAAACCCAACAATATTAATTAGAGTAACATGATGAGATTCACATGATATCCAAGTACTAGATACTCAAGACGTCCGTAACCGGGGACACGGCTAATCATGATCAGTTTGTACACTCTGCAGAGGTTTGTGCACTTTTCCCCACAAGACTCGATCGCCTCCGTTTGGTTTCTCGCACTGCATGGTGTTTGAGAAACGGATGACCAAGACACAGTCTTTCTGAAGAGGTCCCCTTAACCAGATAGATAGGCCGGTACACTTACAATCCCTCTACATCTGCTAGCCCATCATGGAAAGGTTTCCCACAACTTACTCAACTATGCCAGAGCCCATATTGGCATGTGGCTGCACACGGAAGTTTCTAGTATGAATAATCTCATGATCCCTTTGAGCCTGGGTGGCGGTCCAAAAGAAAAACAGGCAATCGCTGGAATACCCAGGTGCCTCAATCCACCCAGATGTGTGTTAAAGTTGCCACCTTAAGTTGAACCTTTAATTAACAAACTCACATCTGTCATGGATACACTCACCCAATCCACGTCTACGAGCATAGCATGGCCTAACAGCAAACGTAGAAGTAACTCCCGAAGGTTTGAATGAAATACAGGTAATAGGTACTACCTCAATCTACTTCCCAGCCCCACAAGTTAAAAGATCCTACTCATGCAATGTGTGAGGGTTTGACTAATGCAATGAAAACTGGATTGGAAAGTATGATCAAAGTGTTACTTGCCTTGCTGATGATCCGCAAAACCTAGAGATTCAAAGTAGCAAGCGGCGCACTCCGGGTACTCTATCGCAATCAAACAAGCACACAATAAGTACTTAACTAATGCACGGGTAAAACTCAAATAAGAGATCTAACCAGAAAGTTCAACTTAAGAACTCCGGTTTGCAAAAAGAATCAACTCGAAAGAAGCAACGAAACTCAAACTGCGAAAGAAACGAGCTCCGGTTTGCTAATTGGCCTAAGATCAAATTTTACAGTAGCCAAAACCTTGTTCAAGTTGGTTAAACATAAATAGGGCATCGAGACGAAGATCTGGGATTTTGAATCACCTGATTCCGACTCTCGAGCGAAAAGAAAAACGAAAAACAAGATCAGGGCAGAAATCACGATCGGAATAATCGCGGATAAATACCCCGAAAAAGAAAACGGACGAACAGGCTAACGAACGAACGTTCGCTGTCTGCGGCTAACGGACGAAAACCGTTCGTTAAAACGAACGTACGGACGAACGTCCGGTAAATAACTAAACCGACGAAAAACCGAACCGATCTAATCTAAATAAAAAAACAGATCTACGGTTTACGAAAACCGATCGGTTCTTAAAAAAACCGACAACTACCTCGTAACGACGAACTCCGGCGAGACGACGGGTCCGGCGGCGGTCGGTCCGGCGGCGGAGCGGCGGCGCGGCTGCGGTGGGGTGGCGGCGAGGCGGTGGCACGGCAAGGCGGCGGCGAGCGGTGCGGTGGCGCGGCGCAGGCGGCGGTGCGGCGGCGATCCGGCAGCGCGGCGGCGGCTGGGGCGGGCTAGGGTTAGGCGGCGGCGGCTGGGCTGGTTTGGGCCGGGGCGGCGACTTATAAAGCCTGAAGTCCTGGGCCAACACGACTCTAAGTCGGTTGCCTCTTTTTTTTTAAATAGAGTCCTGGCGCAGAAAAACTAACGAAAGAAATACTAAACTGACTTCAAAAATCCCGAAATAAATTTTCACCGTCCTCTAATTATATTTAGGACAAAGTGAACATTTTTCCCGGACCTATATGCAATTTTGAAAAACGCGCATTTTTCCTATGCAAATAAAATCGCAAATAAAACCAGAAAAATACCAAAAGTGATTTTAATATATCTCCTCCAATATTTTTGTTGTTTTGGAGAAGTCATATTATCTCCGCTCATAATTTGTATTTAGAAATATTTTTAGGATAGAAAAATAATTAGAATCACACTGTCCTCGTACCGGTATTCGAGCGAACTCAAATACGAAAACGGTAAAATTCCCAACTCTCTCCGTAGGTCCTTGAATTGCTTAGAATTTCGAGGAACGCCACAACAAAAATGCAAAGAGCATGTAATGCAATTATGATCTATGTATAACATTCCAAATTGAAAATTTGGGATGTTACACGTGTGGACCTCTGCAACCACATTTCATCGACACTATAGCACCAACCACCATGCAGTACTGCAGAGATCTCCACCTGTTACCACAACGCTCACGACTAGTTTCTTGTTCTGTGGGATTTGCCATGGCCATTTAACAATACACGACCGTTTATATTTCAAACTTTCGATAAATGTGTTTATAGTGGGTGGTGAGATAATCGACTAACCAACGGTAATCAAATCTACCATCCTGTAACCAAATCCTTGGGCGCCATGCAAGGCCATCTACCTTCCACGTTTTTTTTTTTTTTTTTTTTGCGAATGAATTCTTTCATTACTCAAGCATCAGAGAATACAATTCGTCCCACAAGTGCCAAAACATCTTCCGGACCAGAGCCTAGCCAAACCAAAGTTCGGCGTTGCAACCTATCAAAATTTGCCAAGGCATGACTAACCCTATTACAGCTCCGGCGAATATGAGTAATGCAAGAATTCCTTTCTCCCAAACTACTAATGATCTCTCTGATAATGAAAGCATATTTGGATTTGTTGCTATTCCCTCTCTTAATCATATTGACAGGCTCAAAACAATCTGACTTCACATCTATTGGTAAGATGCTCCACTGAAGGGCCAAAGAAATTCCCTCCCATATTGCAAGTAACTCTGCCTCTAGCACATCATCACATGCATAGAGGAATCTGCAAGCACTGAAAACAATTTCTCCTTCGTGATCCCTTAGGATCATTCCGGCTCCCGCAGTAGAGCCTAGGACCGAGGCATCCGTGTTGAGTTTGACTCTGCCCACTGCTGGAGCGGACCAAGAACATCCCACTTCATCAACTCTGTATATGTCCTGATCGGGAATCTGAAGACATGCAGCTGACATTTTTCCTTCCACTAAAGCATCACTTGAGCATATGTGAATGGAGTTTAAGGATGACAGATAGCTGGACAGGAAGCGCACCGAAGCATCCACGGGCGGTGGTTGTTTTGCATGCATAATTTCGTTACGCACATACCAGATTCGCCAGAATAGCATCATGATCTTAGCTCTCTCCTCTTCATGCAGTTTCGACAGGGGATGAAGGAACCAATCACGACCAACATGTACAATGCTTAGACGGTCCGGCAATGTCCATTCCTTCGCCATGGCCTTCCATAGGAACGCAGCATGATTACAAGTGCAAAAAACATGGAACGAGTCCTCATCCTCCGTACCACACACAGGGCATGTACCTGAGACTTCCAAGTTCCTTTTCACTTTATTTGTCCAATTTGCTAGCGAATCTGTAGCTAATCTCCAAGCAAAAGATTGAACCTTTGGTGGTACAAAACTTTGCCATATAAATTTCCATGCTTCTCTTGTTCCATCCGGACGGGAACTTGTAGAGACCTCACAAGGATTTGAGCTACCTTCCACGTGTTGATATGCATTTTTAACTATACAACTATCAAATACAATATAATATGCATTTTTTGCTTTAGTTCATGCATCATCAATTCCAATATTCATGTTTCATAAAATCAAATCTCTTGAAACATGTTGCAACTGATTCCCGCAATAATGCGCGGGGTGTCATCTAGTTTAAAACTGCTTTTTAGATATCCAAATTTTAGGCTTGTTGTTGGAGATGCTAACCAACAAGCGGTATTACCTCCAAACCGACCAATATTAGCTAGATTATGAGCTATTCTATTTTTATCACAGGCTAATTTCATAGGAGTAAACTTTAGTAATGTCAGGTGATGCTTGATTTCACTCATCAAGTGTCCATAAGCAAATTGATTGAGCGAGTCGTTAAAAAATGTTCACTGAAATTCAAAAAACATTCATTCTTTTGAAATCGTGAACATTTTTCCAACAACTGTTTTTGAATTGAGTGAACATTTTTTGAATTCGGATTGTGGGAATCAGATGTTTTCTTGAAATCACGAAACAGTCGAGACTTTCTCACCAAAAATAAAATGGAAACAGTTTTTTTAGGCAAAAAAAGGGGGGGAAACAGTTGAGACGCGAAGCACACGCAACCGGGCCGGGCCTTGGGCCCTATCCAGGCAGCTACGTTTATAACCCGTTCCACCTTCCATACAGGAGTACGTACCTCGCATAATTAATAAAAAAGAGTCCGAATTCCCCACAGCCACAACCGCGAGCAGAAATCCCTAACCTCTCCCGACCCAACTCGCCGCCGCCGCCGCGCCGTCGCCAAGGAACCTTTCATATGACGGAGGAGCAAGTCTTCCTTGGATCGAGGAGCCTTTCATATGACGGCGCCCACCACCCCTACGATTGCGCCGGTGAAGACCCCGGCGACCGGCGGAACGGGTTGGAGGTTGCCGAGCTCCACCACCAGCCGGCGGGCATGAGCACCTGTGCGTATATCTTCCATCTCCACTCTTCCCATGTTGTTCATGCCTCACTCATTAACTATCTTGTTTCCGCCAACTCAACGATCGAGTTGTTGCAGCAGATTCGGATCCATGTGAAGTCGCCAGGCGTGCCTTGGACCTCATGTTCCCGCGGGAGGAGGACGCCTGGAGCACCTGGAGCGCACGGGAGGAGGGCAGTGATGACGACGTTGATGAGCAAAGTATCCAATTCCCCCTACAGATGTGTTAACTGTCCCTAGTTCCTTGATTTACATTGATTGATTCTCTATATAGGAGGGGAAGAAGTCTATGACTGCAGCACACAGGTGGGCAGCGATTATGAAGACGACGGCGACGGCAATTGCCAAGTGATACTACCCGAGACAAACTGTCCAGGTAGCTGCTGATTCTATCACCATATCAAACAAAAATACTCTTATATATTTATCTGCTGAGCTGTTCTACATCAATTCTTCAGGAAAGCTCTACCCAAAGAGCGAAGCAGATGACATAGAACTCAGATGGGCAGACAGGTTCTTCGAGCGGATTATAGAGCACTCAAAGCTGTGCAAGGAGATTATGGCTCTGGGAGATGATGATGAGACTCCTTTCCCCCCATCTCCCATGAAAGTGTTCCCTGAGGCAACAGCTTTATGCATCCTTGGGCTCAAATCCTGCCACCACCGTGTTTACAGGACCCATGACACTTCTACCAGTAAGCGCCATTTGCCTGCCATTCATTTCTAGTAATTAATTCATCTGCTGTTGTGCCATCTATATATGTACTTTGTCACCAACTTGCTTTTGTTCTCACTAAATAATTGCAGCCCCATCAACTCTTGGATATCGTGAACCAAGTCATATGCTACAAATTTTCTCCATGCGTCTATCAAGCTTTGAACCCTCGTATCCCATTAGTGTGTATGGAATATTCGCCATTCGGGATTACATGGACCGGCGACGGAACTATGTCTTTAACCGTCCCAGGGATGATGCTGTAACAATTGAGAAGCAGGTAATTAAGACTTCATTTGCTACCGAAGATATTATGCTTGTTTTTGTTTCAGAAATGGTTGGCTGCTGAATAATGATGTTCAACCAACGAAACAAATAGCACGCTATTTCGGCGTTTAAACTTCGCTATAGCGTATTTGAGGGTGCCACGTTACGTTTTAGTCATTTTACACGCTATGCCGCTATTTAAGTTATATCGTGCTATAACGGCGCTAAACGCAAAAAACGTTTTGGCGTTTTTAGCATGGAGCGATAGAAACACGGCAGACGCTCATCACATAGCAGCCCATCGGGCATCGGCCCAATGCAATGCAACAATAGACCCATCTAGGATGAAAATGTTGCATTTGTCTAGACAAAAACAAGAAGAATTCTCTTCAGTGCATCTAATGTCATAATGTGTACACCAGTGGTATGCATGTATAGCTCGTGGACAAAATTTTAGACGTTGAAATCCTTAATTTCTGTGATATATTTGGCATTTTTTCGAAACACTATTTTGAATATAGCACACGCAATAACTTGTATAGCATTTGGAGAAATGCCATGCTATTTTAGATAGCGCGCTATTTTTTTCGTTGTGTTCAACACTGATATTTATGTTAGTCTGGTTCTTTGATTTGTCTCCTTCATTGCTTGCATCTATTAAAAGATGTGTGAGGCCAGGTTAATTTACTTCTCCATCTTCAAAGGATCTGCTCTTTATGTTGTTATTAAGCCTTAGAT
This sequence comes from Secale cereale, assembly GCA_902687465.1. Taxonomy (NCBI): domain Eukaryota; kingdom Viridiplantae; phylum Streptophyta; class Magnoliopsida; order Poales; family Poaceae; genus Secale; species Secale cereale. Next base: position 32,465,959 of record LR738709.1, on the reverse strand, counting down.
GGATGATCACTTCAACCCATGAGATCAGTTCTCAAAATGTGATATTGATTGTACTTTTTTTTAACACAAACATACAGAACTGGTCGTCTTGTTAATACACTTTACATAGACATCTACTCAATTTCTTTGTTGCCTTTTGATTAGGCATGTGCTAGTAAGACGGTTATAACTCCCAATCAGCTAGATAGTAGAGGGGCATAGGGTAATGATTATGAGATCCCTAGTGATGATGTAGTCTAGTATGTGATAAATGTTGTGCAACTGACAAGATAAATCAGGGTAAAAGGGACACAGTTGCATTAAAGTCGCATGCATGTCTTTCATACATGCAAACAAATGTAAAAAAGAGAAGGGACCCTCAAGATGGAGTGAGTATCACTCAATAGTTAATTTGAACATGAGCATGTATATCTTTAGATTTTTTGTGTTGGTACTTGCTAATGCAGGTGGAAGTCGATATTGCTTATTAGTTCTAACAAGCTGTTAAATTGTAGGATTCTTTTGTCGTACCACTTTGTAGCCCTTGTCGAGGAATGTATGTATCGGATAAGGCTTTAGTAGAAGTTGATCTTTGGGTAAAGAAGGAAGGGGATGAATCAGATGACAAGCAACTAATTTCTGCCTACGCTGAGATTGATGTCCATGCTGAAGCTGATGTCATGTTTTATTCACGGATTTCTGGTGATAATTGCAATTTGGACTTAAAATTCAAAGTCCTTTCAGAAAGTGTCGAGGCTGTAATACAAGTATATGCAAAGGTGGACCATCCTCACCACGTGAGGTTCACTGCTTTTAGCACTGGATATGATGACTATCCTCATCGTGGAGTTGTGCTGTTTGATGACAAATTATTTGGTCACAAAAAAATATTCCAGCATATTGTCGCAGTGAAAGCAAATGAAGAACTTAATGTTTTTTTAGAAGTGAATGGTTTAGAGTTCCAGTGGACTTTTCAAGATGAACATGTCGGAGCTGTTATTTCTCCTGATGACTCAATCTTTGAGTATGGCCAGTTCTTCGTGAGGGTGATATTTGCTCCAAAGGATTGTCAGTGAAGCTCAGCTCCAACATTCTGACAGTGTAGCCATTGGCTGAAAGCTTGAAGCTCATGGAAAAGTGTTGTTGATTTTCTTGGTATTGTATACAAGTAGCAGTTGAATTTATCTTCTTAAGCCCTCTTAGGCAGACATCAGAAGTATTATATTTTTATAGCCTGAAGCTCATGAAAACTAGAGAAAATTTCTTGATTTTTTATGTTGGCCTATCCTTGTAATATGACTGGTGGAAACCCAAACATGTTCCATTTGCATTTCCTCTGTTATCTTCTTAGTTCCACTATTTTCCATATAATTTGGATGCATCCTTACAATTTGTTTGCATGGTATGTTACTATGTAAATCAAGATACCTTGACAAGTGGGAAAACAGTAGCCTGTTTGGTTCAAATCAAGTGTTTGTTATATTTTTTGTCTGACTTTGCACAAGTTCTCTGAGTTTGAGTTGGTGTATTTGCTGATTGAATTGAAGTAAAATTTATTATAATTTTTTCCCGAGTTTGCACAAGTTCTTTTGTTTTCATGATAAAATAGAAATTGGAACAGAGCTGGAAATGTTGTGCACCATGTTAGAGCAACTCTAGTCTAACCCTAAAATGTAATCCCTCAAAATTTGAGGCATTAGACTTTTTGGCACCTAGCCCTTCCCTGAAAACTTAATCACTTGAAAGTTTATTTTGCTACTTATTCTAAACTATGGCATAAACATTATAACCAAATGCACCGCATTTCAACAGAAAACATAAACATAGTTCAGCCAAAAAGCCATTGAATCCAATAATTTCATCAAAAACCACCACATAGCACATATATCATCAAATTCCACCAAATCATGCACTCCAACCACTACGAGCACCCAGATAGAACCTTGATCTTGCAAGATCTCTCCATGACTGATTTATCAATATTGTCTCGTTGTTTCATCCATTGTGCTTGCATCCATAAAAATTATAACACACTCCTCGGCCTTACTCTGGTGACTAGGTCATTAGCCACTCGGTGTCTTCCATCTTCCTCTTGTTCAACCTCTCATTGGACTCCATTGGAAATCATTTTCATTGCAAGCATACACTCCTCTGATTGCACCTTTCTATCTTCGATCACCACCTCTTCCTCCTCCATCATCTTGAGTTCCATCCACCTTGAGACATTCTCCTCGCGCTTGGTGCTAATACATCTTCATCTCAATCATTGCAACGGGGGCTTCTCTGTAGGCGCCCACTCCTCCATTCTTCTTCTTTTCTTTTCCTTCGTGTGCTTTTGTCCATCCGACCGAGAGATGGGAGCTAAAGGTTTTCTATCACGTCGGCGACGACATCAATAGATATGCCGAATCTTGCCCTCCTCAATATTGTATCATAGTTTCTCCTAGCTCACTTTTCATTTTCGCAAGCACCTTGTAACAATGATGCAAAGAGAAGACCTTGTTGCCATCTATTATGTTCCTTTACTTGTAAAGCTCTTGGATGGTAGGCTCGTATTGGTTTATTGGCACTCCACTTAGTGGTCTAGGTTCACTTATTCAACACAACTAGACCACCGATTGCAATTATCTTGGATAATATTCCAACGACGAGCGAGGGAACCTCGTGCGTGGTTGGAGGGAATGGACACATGGATTGCATAGTACTGCTATATCCTCCTCTCCAAAAAGTGACCGTGGTTTGGTCGGCTCCTCCGAGGTATCAAGAGAAATGTTAATCCAAGCCTCGCACAATGCAACATCCTCCTCGGTACTCTTGTAGTTCCCAACCTTGATTGCCCCTTCTTCATTGTTTGTGTGTTGAGCTCCTCGACTTTGAGACTCCCTCTCTCTGATTGGCTTTCATCCACCACCCATATGGCTATGTACCCTCGAGGCTAATGGTGTGTTGAAATCCTCCATCTCATTCGGCTCCATTTGCGTACTACAATATATAGCAACAAACATCGCTAGCAATGAGCATCACATGATTGATCACTAAATTGAAGCATTACAATACAAATAGGAAAAAAGGGAAAATACACTTGTAGCATTTCCTCTGGCACCTCGTCGCCGCTTATTGTGTTGCTGTTTTTGGCGTCGGTAGCTGGCGGCGGTGGAGCGGCAGTGTCCCTTTTTTCGCGGTGACCTCCAACGCCTTTGTCGACGGGCGTCTCAACCATCGGAGGGAGGGCGAGTGCGAAGGAGGCACTGGTGACGGTAGCGGGCGTGGTGGTCTTCTTCACGACGGTCCTGTTGGAAATATGCCCTAGAGGCAATAATAAAAGAGTTATTATTATATTTCCTTGTTCATGATAATCGTTTATTATCCATGCTATAACTGTATTGATTGGAAACTCAAATACATGTGTGGATGAATAGACAAACTTTGTGTCCCTAGTGAGCCTCTACAGGACTAGCTCGTTGATCGAAGATGACCGCGGTTTCCAGGTCATAGACATGAGTTGTCATTTGATAACGGGATCACATCATTAGGAGAATGATGTGATGGACGAGACCCAAACGTTAAACATAGCTTTTGATCGTATCAGTTATCGCTATAGTTTTCTGCATGTCAAGTATAAGTTCCTATGACCATGAGATCATGTAACTCACTGACACCGTAGGAGTGCTTTGTGTGTGCCAAACGTCACAACGTAACTGGGTGACTATAAAGGTACTCTACAGGTATCTCCGAGGGTGTCTGTTGAGTTGACATGGATCGAGACTGGGATTTGTCACTCCGTGTGACGGAGAGGTATCTCCGGGCCCACTCAGTAATACGTCATCTCAATGAGCTCAAAGTGACTAAGTAGTTAGTCACGGGATTATGTATTACGGTAACGAGTAAAGAGACTTGCCGGTAACGAGATTGAACTAGGTATAGGGATACCGACGATCGAATCTCGGGCAAGTAACATACCGACGAGACAAAGGGAACTGTATACGGGATTGCTTGAATCCTTGACATCGTGGTTCATCCGATGAGATCATCGAGAAACGTGTGGGAACCAATATGGGTATCCAGATCCCGCTATTGGTTATTGACCTGGGAGTGTCTCGGTCATGTCTACATGGTTTCCGAACCCGCAGGGTCTACACACTTAAGGTTCGGTGACGCTAGGGTTGTTAGTGAGAACAGTGCATGGTTACCGAAGGTTGTTCGGAGTCCCGGATGAGATCCCGGATGTGACGAGGGTCTCCGGAATGGTCCGGGGACGAAGATTGATATATAGGATGAAAGGTTTCGGAGTCCGGAAGTGTTCCGGGGAGCATCGGGAAATCGGCGGATTACCGAAAAGGGTTTCGGGGGTCCCGGAAGTGGTTCTGGGCCTAATGGGCCACAAAGGGGGGACACCACAGCCCTCATAGGGCTGTGCGCCCCCCCCCTGGGCCCTCTCCTATGGCGCATGGGGGGCTGGCCCCTCCTAGGGCAGCCGCACCCCCTGGCTTGGGGGGCAAGGCACCTAGGGGGGGGGGGGAAACCCTAGGGCCTGCGCAGCCCTTGGCCGCCGCCCCCCCACTGCCCTGGCCGCCGGCCCCCCTAGGGGAAACCCTAGGGCGCCCCCCTCCCATCTATTCCCCCTATATATAGAGGGGCAGAGGGAGGGCAGCCAACACACGTTTGTGCCTCGGTGCTGCCCTCCCTCTCCCACAACATATTCGTCTTCCCGCGGTGCTTAGGCGAAGCCCTGCTGGAATCCTCCTCCACCATCACCACCATGCCGTCGTGCTGCCGGTCTCTCCATCAACCTCTCCTCCACCCCTTGCTGGATCAAGAAGGAGGAGACGTCCCCGAGCCGTACGTGTGAAGAACGCGGAGGCACCGTTGCTTCGGTGCTAGGATCTTCGGCGATCTGAATCGCGGCGAGTACGACTCCATCAACCGCGTTCTTAACGCTTCCGCTTAGCGATCTACAAGGGTATGTGGATCCAACTCTCCCCTCGTAGTTGCATCTCCTAGATTGATCTTGGTGAACGTAGAGAAAAATTTTTGTTTCCCATGCAACGTTCCCCAACAGTGGCATCATGAGCTAGGATCTTGCGTAGATGCTTTCACGAGTAGAACACAAAAGGGTTTGTGGACGTTGATGTTTAGATTGCTTCCCTCCTTAGTCTTTCTTGATTCAGCGGTATTATGGGATGAAGCGGCCCGGACCAACTTTACATGTCCACGTACATGAGACCGGTTCCATCGACAGACATGTTACTTTTGTTGCATAAGATGGCTGGCGGGTGTCTGTCTCTCCTATCTTAGTTGAATCGGAACAGAACAAGGCGGTCCTTGTAGAAGGTTAAATAGCAACTTAAATATCACCGTTGTGGCTTTGCGTAGGTAAGAAGCGTTCTTGCTAGATACCCATAGCAGCCACGTAAAACATGCAACAACAAATTAGAGGACGTCTAACTTGTTTTTGCAGGGTATGTATGTGATATGATATGGCCAATGACATGATGAGATATATTTGATGTATGAGATGATCATGTTGTAATAGTTAATATCGACTTGCATGTCGATGCATACGGCAACCGGCAGGAGCCATAGGGTTGTCTTTAATTTTTGTATGACTTGCGTGTCAATCATTAAGCGCTTTGTAATGCTTTACTTTATCGCTAAACGGTAGCAATAGTAGTAAGAGCATGGTGGGCGCGCGACAACCTCGATGGCGACACGATGATGGAGATCATGATGATGGGGATCATGGTGTGGCGCCGGTGACGATGGAGATCATGCCGGTGCTTTGGAGATGGAGATCAAAAGCACGAGTTGATGGCCATATCATGTCACTTATGATTTGCATGTGATGTTAATCCTTTTATGCATCTTATTTTGCTTAGGACGACGGTAGCATTATAAGATGATCCTTCACTAAAATTTCAAGATAAAATTGTGTTCCCCCCGAGTGTGCGCCGTTGCGAAGGTTCGTCGTTTCGAAGCACCACGTGATGATCGGGTGTGATAGACTCTACGTTCGAATACAACGGGTGCAAGCCAGTTTTGCACATGCAGAACACTCGGGTTAGACTTGACGAGCCTGGCATGTACAGACATGGCCTCGGAACACGGAAGACCGAAAGGTCGAGCATGAGTCATATAGTAGATATGATCAACATGTAGATGTTCACCATTGACACCACCTCATCTCACGTGATGATCGGACTTGGGTTGGTGGATCTGGATCATGTCACGCTCGAATGACCAGAGGGATGTCAATTTGAGTGGGAGTTGTAAATAATTTGATTAGGTAGTAACTCACTTATCATGAACAATAGTCTAAAATGTCTTTGCAAATCTTTTGTTGTAGATGGCTCGCGCAGTAGCTCCCCTGAATTTTAATGCGTTCCTAGAGAAAGCTAAACTGAAAGATGATGGGAGCAACTTTGTGGACTGGCTCCGCAATCTGAGGATCATCCTCACAGCTGCCCAAAAGGTTTATGTCCTAAATGCACCGCTAGGTGACCCCCCCGCTCCTACAGCCTCTGCAGACGTTTTGAACGCCTGGCAGTCGCGTTCGGATGACTACTCAATAGTGCAGTGTGCCATGTTGTACGGCTTGGAAGGAGGACTTCAAAGGCGTTTTGAACGTCATGGTGCATATGAGATGTACCAGGAGTTAAAGTTCATCTTTGAAAAGAATGCTAAGATCGAGAGGTATGAGACCACCGATAAATTCTTTGCTTGCAAGATGGAGGAGAATTCGTCTGTCAGTGAGCACTTACTGAAGATGTCTGGGTACTATACCCGCATAGCTGATCTGGGACTTGTGTTCCCGGATGAGGCTATCATTGACAGAATTCTTCAGTCACTCCCTCCTAGCTACAAGAGCTTCGTGCAGCAGTATAACATGCAAGGGATGAACAAAACCATCGCCGAGCTGTTTTCGATGCTGAAAGTCGCTGAGGCAGACATCCAGAAGGAGTATCAAGTGTTGATGGTCAATAAAACCACCAGTTTCAAGAAGAATGGCAAGGGCAAGAAGGGTAACTCTAAGAAGGGTGGCAAGGCAGTTGCTCATCCAGTGAAGAAACCCAAGGCTGGGCCCAAGCCAGAGACTGAGTGTTTCTATTGCAAGGGGAACGGCCACTGGAAGCGGAACTACCCCAAGTATCTGGCAGACAAGAAGGGGGCCAACAACAACAACAAAGGTATATGTGATATACATGTTATTGATGTGTACCTTACCAACTCTCGTTGTAGTGCCTGGGTATTTAATACTGGTTCGGTTGCTCACATTTGCAACTCTAAACAGGAACTGCGGAATAAACGGAGGCTGGCGAAGGACGAAGTGACGATGCGCGTGGGAAATGGTTCCAAGGTTGATGTGATCGTCGTCGGCACGCTCGCTCTTCGATTACCATCGGGATTAGTTATGAACCTGAATAATTGTTATTTAGTGCCTGCGTTGAGCATGAACATTATATCTGGATCTTGTTTAATGCGAGACGGTTATTCATTTAAATCGGAGAATAAAGGTTGTTCTATTTATATGGGTAATATCTTTTATGGTCATGCACCCGAAGTAAGGGGTTTATTCTTATTGAATCTCGATAGTGATGTTACACATGTTCATAACATTGATGCCAAAAGATGTAGAGTAGATAATGATAATACCACTTTCTTGTGGCACTGCCGTCTGGGTCATATCGGCGTAAAACGCATGAGGAAGCTCCATGCTGATGGACTTTTGGAGTCTCTTGATTTTGAATCACTTGACACGTGCGAGCCGTGCCTCATGGGCAAGATGACAAGGACCCCGTTTTCAGGGACAATGGAACGGGCAAGTGACTTATTGGAAATCATACATACTGATGTGTGTGGTCCGATGAGTGTCACAGCGCGCGGTGGATATCGTTATTTTCTCACCTTCACTGACGACTTAAGTAGATATGGGTATATTTACTTAATGAAGCATAAGTCTGAAACTTTTGAAAAGTTCAAGCAATTTCAGAGTGAAGTTGAAAATCATCGTAACAAGAAGATCAAGTTCCTACGATCTGATCGAGGGGGAGAATATCTGAGTTATGAGTTTGGCGATCACTTAAGAAAATGTGGAATTGTTTCACAGTTGACGCCACCTGGAACACCACAGCGTAATGGTGTGTCCGAACGTCGTAATCGAACCCTATTAGATATGGTGCGTTCTATGATGTCTCTTGCCGATTTGCCACTATCGTTCTGGGGATATGCGTTAGAGACAGCTGTATTCACTTTAAATAGGGCTCCATCTAAGTCCGTTGAGACAACACCGTATGAACTATGGTTTGGTAAGAAACCGAAGTTGTCTTTTCTCAAGGTTTGGGGTTGCGATGCTTATGTCAAAAGGCTTCAGCCAGAAAAGCTCGAACCCAAAGCGGACAAATGTGTCTTCATAGGATACCCAAAAGAGACTGTTGGGTACACCTTCTATCTCAGATCCGAAGGCAAAGTGTTTGTCGCTAAGAACGGGTCCTTTCTCGAGAAAGAGTTTCTCTCGAAAGAATTGAGTGGGAGGAAGGTAGAACTTGATGAGGTTATTGAACCTCTGCTTCAACCAGAGAGTAGCGCAGCACAGAAAGATGTTTTTGTGGAGCCTGCAGAGGTTGAAGAGGAAGCCAATGATGATGATCAAGAAGCTTCTGATCAAGTTACTACCGAACCTCGTAGGTCGACAAGGGTACGCACTGCACCTGAGTGGTATGGTAACCCTGTCTTGGAGGTCATGTTGTTAGACAACGGTGAACCTACGAGCTATGGAGAAGCGATGGTGGGCCCGGATTCCGACAAATGGTTAGAGGCCATGAAATCCGAGATGGGATCCATGTATGAAAACAAAGTATGGACTTTGGAAGTATTACCTGAAGGGCGGAAGGCCATTCAGAATAAATGGATTTTTAAGAGGAAGACGGACGCTGACGGGAATGTCACCGTATATAAGGCTCGACTTGTGGCAAAGGGTTTTTCACAAGTTCAAGGAAATGACTACGATGAGACTTTCTCACCCGTAGCGATGCTTAAATCCGTCCGAATCATGTTAGCAATAGCTGCATATTTCGATTATGAAATTTGGCAGATGGATGTCAAAACGGCGTTCCTTAACGGTTTTCTTAAGGAAGAGTTGTATATGATGCAACCGGAAGGTTTTGTCGATCCAGAGAATGCTGACAAAGTATGCAAGCTCCAGCGTTCCATTTATGGGCTGGTGCAAGCATCTCGGAGTTGGAATCTTCGCTTTGATGAGGTGATCAAAGCGTTTGGATTTGTACAAGTTTACAATGAAGCTTGTATTTACAAGAAAGTGAGTGGGAGCTCTATAGCGTTTCTAATATTATATGTGGATGACATATTGCTGATTGGAAACAATATAGAATTTTTGGATAGCGTGAAGGGGTATTTGAACAAGAGTTTTTCGATGAAGGATCTCGGTGAAGCTGCTTTCATATTAGGCATCAAGATCTATAGAGATAGATCAAGACGCTTGATAGGACTTTCACAAAGTACATACCTTGATAAAGTTTTGAAGAAGTTCAAAATGGATCAATCCAAGAAGGGGTTCTTGCCGGTATTGCAAGGTACAAAGTTGAGTAAGACTCAATGCCCAGTGACTGCGGAAGATAGAGAAAAGATGAGTGTCGTCCCCTATGCTTCAGCCATAGGCTCTATCATGTATGCAATGCTGTGCACAAGACCAGAGGTCAGCCTTGCCATAAGTATGGCCGGAAGGTTTCAAAGTAATCCTGGTATGGATCACTGGACAGCGGTCAAGAATATCCTAAAGTACCTGAAAAGGACTAAGGAGATGTTTCTCGTTTATGGAGGTGATCAAGAGCTCGTCGTAAAGGGTTACGTCGATGCAAGCTTTGACACTGATCCGGATGACTCTAAGTCTCAAACCGGATACGTATATATTCTCAACGGGGGAGCGGTAAGCTGGTGCAGTTCCAAGCAGAGCGTGGTAGCCGATTCTACATGCGAAGCGGAGTACATAGCTGCCTCGGAGGCGGCAAAGGAAGGTGTCTGGATGAAGGAGTTCATGACAGATCTTGGAGTTGTGCCTAGTGCACTAAACCCAATGACTCTGTTCTGTGACAACACTGGTGCCATTGCTCTAGCCAAGGAACCAAGGTTTCACAAGAGGACCAGACACATAAAGCGACGCTTCAATTCCATCTGCGATTCGGTCAAGGAGGAGGACATAAGTATTTGCAAAGTACACACGGATTTGAATGTTGCAGATCCGTTGACTAAGCCTCTTCCACGGGCTAAGCATGATCAACACCAAGACTCTATGGGTGTTAGATTCATTACCTTGTAATGCTAGATTATTGACTCTAGTGCAAGTGGGAGACTGTTGGAAATATGCCCTAGAGGCAATAATAAAAGAGTTATTATTATATTTCCTTGTTCATGATAATCGTTTATTATCCATGCTATAACTGTATTGATTGGAAACTCAAATACATGTGTGGATGAATAGACAAACTTTGTGTCCCTAGTGAGCCTCTACAGGACTAGCTCGTTGATCAAAGATGACCGCGGTTTCCAGGTCATAGACATGAGTTGTCATTTGATAACGGGATCACGTCATTAGGAGAATGATGTGATGGACGAGACCCAAACGTTAAACATAGCTTTTGATCGTATCAGTTATCGCTATAGTTTTCTGCATGTCAAGTATTAGTTCCTATGACCATGAGATCATGTAACTCACTGACACCGTAGGAGTGCTTTGTGTGTGCCAAACGTCACAACGTAACTGGGTGACTATAAAGGTACTCTACAGGTATCTCCGAGGGTGTCTGTTGAGTTGACATGGATCGAGACTGGGATTTGTCACTCCGTGTGACGGAGAGGTATCTCCGGGCCCACTCGGTAATACGTCATCTCAATGAGCTCAAAGTGACTAAGTAGTTGGTCACGGGATTATGTATTACGGTAACGAGTAAAGAGACTTGCCGGTAACGAGATTGAACTAGGTATAGAGATACCGACGATCGAATCTCGGGCAAGTAACATACCGACGAGACAAAGGGAACTGTATACGGGATTGCCTGAATCCTTGACATCGTGGTTCATCCGATGAGATCATCGAGGAACGTGTGGGAACCAATATGGGTATCCAGATCCCGCTATTGGTTATTGACCTGGGAGTGTCTCGGTCATGTCTGCATAGTTTCCGAACCCGCAGGGTCTACACACTTAAGGTTCGGTGACGCTAGGGTTGTTAGTGAGAACAGTGCATGGTTACCGAAGGTTGTTCGGAGTCCCGGATGAGATCCCGGACGTGACGAGGGTCTCCGGAATGGTCTGGGGACAAAGATGATATATAGGATGAAAGGTTTCGGAGTCCGGAAGTGTTCCGGGGAGCATCGGGAAATCGGCGGATGACCGAAAGGGGTTTCGGGGTCCCGGAAGGGGTTTCGGGCCTAATGGGCCACAAAGGGGGGACACAACAGCCCTCATAGGGTTGTGCGCCCCCTCCCCTGGGCCCTCTCCTAGTGCGCATGGGGGGCTGGCCCCTCCTAGGGCTGCCGCACCCCCTGGCTTGGGGGGCAAGGCACCTAGGGGGGGGAAACCCTAGGGCCTGGCGCAGCCCTTGGCCGCCGCCCCCCCTCTGCCCTGGCCGCCGGCCCCCCTAAGGGAAACCCTAGGGCGCCCCCCTCCCCTCTATTCCCCCTATATATAGAGAGGTAGAGGGAGGGCAGCCGACACACGTTTGTGCCTCGGTGCTGCCCTCCCTCTCCCATAACATCTTCGTCTTCCCGCGGTGCTTGGCGAAGCCCTGCTGGAATCCTCCACCACCATCACCACCACGCCGTCGTGCTGCCGGTCTCTCCATCAACCTCTCCTCCACCCCTTGCTGGATCAAGTAGGAGGAGACGTCCCCGAGCCGTACGTGTGAAGAACGCGGAGGCACCGTTGCTTCGGTGCTAGGATCTTCGGCGATCTGAATCGCGGCGAGTACGACTCCATCAACCGCGTTCTTGAACGCTTCCGCTTAGCGATCTACAAGGGTATGTGGATCCAACTCTCCCCTCGTAGTTGCATCTCCTAGATTGATCTTGGTGAACGTAGAGAAAATTTTTTGTTTCCCATGCAACGTTACCCAACAGGTCCATCGGGCTTGACCTCAAATTTCCCCTGTCGTCACTTCTTGCCGCTGCTCACACGCTTTCTTCAGGGGAAGGGGTTGCCGGAGGTTGGGTGGGCATCAGGGATTCCATTCTGCAACAGGAGGAGAAGAGAGAGAGCGAGAATGACAAAGAGTCGGGCTTGAGGAAAGAGAAAATAGTGAGAAATGAGGGTTTTGAGATCAAATTTAGGCTAGTGGGGTTGGTTTGTTTGGGGGAGGGCCATATTTTTTTAGGGATCAAGTTTTTAGAGGAAGGGCTAGCTAAGGGTTAATCTCCTACCATTCGCAAAAAAAAAAGTTTAATCTCCTAAACAATTTTTTAGGGGTAATGGATTTTAGGGGAAGGGCTAGAGTTGCTCTTGGGATGCTAGGGTTGCTCTTATGAGTATCGTAGCACCACTTGAGGGCGAAATAAAGCGAGTGATAAACTAGCTACTTTTGCTAGAGTCGAGATTCGGACAATTACGTGGGTTTGTTCAGGCCCGGAGGAGGTGTTGTCGATTGTCCGAGATGATTGTAAGAACTTGATAGTTGAGTAATACAAGTATTATTCCCGCCAAAAAAAGGGGGCTTTGGGGCCACTAGGGAGGGACGCTGGGAGTGTGTGAGCTCGTGGATTCTCTACGTTTAACTGTAGGATGATAGGACAATATTGGTTTGAATTGAATTTCAATTTTTTAGGGATTTGAAATGTTGTTGGATTACGTGCAGTTGAAACACACTAGCTAGTTTGAACTATGATTGCGCGGAAACGGATTTTGGACGTCATTTATATATGTAGAAAAGGGTGAGCATTTGAGTGGAACTAACATAACCAGAAAAGATTGTTTAGTAGCGTTCATAACCCGATATTGAAACCGTCATATCTAAAACCGGAGAATACCATCAGGAATTGGTAGGGAATTTTGGGAATTTTGGCAACGCGTCGTGGGAGCAGCGCGCGACGGGGGCGGCGCGCGGTGGTGGCTAGCGATGGTAGGGACGGGCGAGGAGGAGTCTCCGGAATGCCGTACGGCCGCACGCGGGGAGGTGTCGTTGGCGGCGGCGGCGGCGCGCGATGGGGGCGACCTTGGCCGTGCGCGGTTGCGGAGGCGACGTTGGTGGAGCTGGATTGGGGCGGGGCGGTGGGAGCAGACGAGGAGCTCGGGAGGAGTCGCCCAGTTATTTGTTAAGGTACCCCGGGGCAATTACTCCCTATGCAAGTTTTATGTGGACAAATTTTAGTACCAATGTTGGGCCTTGCTGGAAAAGTCCAACAGTAGAGAAAGTGATACAATGGGGCCCCACAAACCCTACACACGCAAGGAACTGAAAGCACACTTGCTCCCTTGGTGGTTTTGGTAATTCATGTCAACAAACATATTGTTGGACTAACACTTTTATTAGGTTGATGAACTTGTGAGGTTATGTCATATGTTGGTGAACTCTTAGTAGTGTGGTACTTGGTTTGCGAACTTGTAGTAATGTTTAATTGTCCTAAATGATGTGATGCTCAAGTTATTAGTTCTCTTATGTCATATGATGTGATGTGATGTTCAAGTTACAGCACTATATTCATAGTTATGCCATATGTTCAGTTTCTGCCAAACTTGCATCTGTTTCTGCAGTTTAGCAGTAAACAGTACTGCAGCGCCGAAGGCAGAGGCGCTGCACTACACAGAGCAACGCCCATCACATAGGCGCTGCACTGCACAGAGCAGCGCCCGTCCCCTAGGCGCTGCAGTACAGAGAGCCACAGAACATGTGCATCGTTGAACATAGCCGAAAATTGCTAAGTCACTGCGCAACGCCTAAGTGCTGGGCGCTGCACATTACACTGTGTGACGCCTATGCATTGGGCGCTGCACGGCTGGCTGTGGGGCCACGCCTGGCCCCGGACGTGCAACGCCTAAGGCAACGGCGCTGCACAGTAGGGTGTGGCGCCTTGCTGTTGGGCGCCACTCGAAAGGGTCAGCGCTATGAATTTTTTTTTAAAAGCGGTGCAAACTTTGAATTATTTTCGTCCACAGGTCAAATATGTGTTTTTTGCCTGCAAATGTTTCATTTTCTCTGGAATCTGATCGATATGCCAATCTTTCCACCGGTTACTTGTTCAAGCTTGAAAGAAACTGCAGGAACTTCATTCCTTTGGTCATGTAAGCCAAACGGGCCCTTAGTATTTTATATATGTCCTCCCACCCGGCTCCCTCTCGTTCCCATGCTCTTTCTTCTCCTCCCGCCACCGCGCGCCATGTCACCCGTCCTCCACTACCCTCGACCCCCAACGTAATGGAACCCCCACCCACCTTCCATATCCGGCGGCGTCATCCCCTGAATAAATCCGCCTGTGGTGGCGGAATCGGCATTAAGTGCCTCCAAGAAGCGAGAGCAGAGGAAGTTCGGGGTCATGCCCGACACAATGTCTAGGGAGAAAACCACCATCACCGGAGCATCTTCTGCACCCTTTCGTCCTTTGATGGCATCACCGACCATCAAGTGGCAATGCCGTCCGATGACAAAAGGCATTGGGAGTTGTCACAAACAAAGGGTCATTGCCTCACACCCCACCCCCACCCCCCCACCCCTCCGCTGCTGCAACCCACTCCTCCGGTCATCGCGCCGTGTCCCACTGCCTGCTACCAACGTCAAAAGAGATGAGACGATAAGCGGTGACGAGGTGCCTGAGACCATGTTGGAGAGGTCTCCCAGAAAAGTCTCCCCAATCGTCTGAAACATGCCAAAATTGACGATCATCGCCGCACTCAAAACCTAACGAAAAAGGGGAAAGAAACTCGACGATGAAGGGAGAGATTCGAGACATACCATATGTTGGCGGGAACTCATGCTCCTACCGTATGACCGGCCACATGCCACCTCGCTCGCCGCCACCGAGTTCAAACTGGCGCCGCGTGGATCGCCTTAGAGAGCTCCACCATGGAAGCAGAATAGCAAGGGTTTGTGGGGTGGTCTTACGAATCTGTTATATAATATGGGGTTCCTCTCAAAAGATTTACATCGGCCCGTTTCCACCGAGGACGTCTTCGCGATAATACTCCACCTAGCAGTTTTTTTAAGGTACAAAGGCTAGCGCGTGCCCCCTTTACCGCGGCGTGCCGCGTCTCACAAATTGGCTTCTTTTGTACTCCCTCCGTTCCTAAATATTTGTCTTTCTAGACATTTCAAATGGTTACAACATACGGATGTATGTAGACATATTTTAGAGTGTAGATTCGCTTATTTTGCTTTGTATGTAGTCACTTGTTGAAATCTCTAGAAAGACAAATATTTCGCTGGTGTGTTACTTTTTGGGGGTTTCAAGATTGTGTATGAATTTGTTAAATTGCTCCAGGTTCTTGTACCATGGGTGTAATTAACTCTTTGTTTTATATATTTGAGAATTTCCAGTTCTGTTTCAACTTCTGCTTCATTAGCACATGAAAACAAGAGAAACTTGTGCAAGCTCAAGAAAAAACATATGATGGGTTTTACTTAAATTTGATCGGCAAATATGCCTGCTCAATAAGCCGAGCATAACAAACACTTGATTTGAACAAAACAAGGATATCCTTATCTAAGAAGAACACACCATGCAAAGAATAAGGATTCATTCAAATTATAAGGAAAATAGTGGGACTGAGAAAATAACAGAGGAAACGGCCTTGAACATGTTCAGGTTTCCAGCAGTCAAATTACAAAGATGGGCCACATAAAAGTCAACGTTTTCTCTTGTTTTCAAGAGTAAAATATAAGAGGAAACGGCCTTGAACATGTTCAGGTTTCCAGCAGTCATATTACAAAGATGGGCCACATAAAAGTCAACGTTTTCTCTTGTTTTCAAGAGTAAAATATAATACTTCTGATGTCTGCCTAAGAGGACTTAATAAAAAGATAAATTCAACTGTTACGCATTTACAAGACTAGGAAAAGCAACAGCACTTTTTTTCATGAGCTTCAGGCTTTCAGCCAATGGCGACACTGTCAGAATGTTGGAGCTGAGCTTCACTGACAATCCTTTGGAGCAAACAACACCCTCACAAAGAACTGGCCATAGTCCAAGATTGAGTCATCAGGAGAAACAACAGCTCCAACATATTCATCTTGAAAAGTCCACTTGAACACTGAACCGTTCACTTCTAAAAAAACATGCAGTTCTTCATTTTCTTTCACCGCGACAACATGCTGGAATAGTTTTTCCTCACCAAATAATTTGTCATCAAACAGCACAACCCCACGAAGAGGATAGTTATCATATCCGGTGCTAGAAGCAGTGAACAACACATGGTGAGGATGGTTGACCTTTGCATATACTTGTATTACAGCCTCAACACTTTCTGAAAGGACTTCATATTTCAAGTCCAAGTTGCAATTATCACCAGAAATCCGTTCATAAAATATGAGATCAGCTTCCGTCCGGACATCAATCAAAGCATAAGCAGAAAGTAGTTGCTTGTCATCTGATTCATCCTCTTCTTTCTTTACCCAAAGATCAACTTCTACTAAAGCCTTATCCAACAAATACATTCCTCGACAAGGGCTACAAAGTGGCATGACAAAGGAACCCTAGGATTTAACAGCTTGTTAGAACTAATAAGCGATATCCACTTCCACATACATTAGCATTTATAATGCAACACATGCAAGTGAACTAACAAACTCAGTAAGATATACTTGCACATGTTCAAATTAACTATTGAGTGATACTCCCATCTTGAGGGTGCTTTTTTTTTTTACATATGCAAGACATGCAAGTTAATGCAATTGTGTCCGTTTTATCAATTGCTCAACATTTATGACATATCAGATTAAATTACCACTAGCGACCTCACAATAATTACCAAATGCCCCTCTACTATCCAGAGGATTGGGAGTTCTAACTGTCTTAATTGCACATGTGTAATAAAAAATCGACAAAGAAATAGAGTAAGTGTCTATATTGAAGTATATTAACAAGATGACCAGTTTTGTATGTTGGTGGTAAAAGTATAATCATATCCAATTTTGAGAACTGGTCTGATGGCCTGATGTGATCATCATCTATCTAATGCTTATATAACAACATAAAGAGCAGATCTTTTGTACATGGAGAAACAAATTAACCTGACCTCTCACACATCTTTTAATAGATGCGAGTAATGAAGGAGACAAAACTGACATAAATATCAGTGTTTTAATATACAGCAGTCAACCATTTCCGAAAGAAAAACAAGCATACTATCTTCAGGAGGAAAGGAAGTATTAATTACCTGCTTTTCAATCGTGACAGCGTCATCCCTGGGACGGTTAAAGACGTAGTTCCGTCGCGGGTCCAAGTAATCCCGAATGGCAAATATTCCATACACACTAATGGGATACAAGGGTTCAAAGGTTGATAGACGCATGGAGAATAATTGTAGCATATAACTTGGTTCGCGCTTTCCAAGAGTTGATGGGGCTGCAATTATTTAGTGAGAACAAAAGCAAGTTATTATTTTAGTAAAAACAAAAGCAAGTTGGTAACAAAATACATAGATATCTTTCCTACTTATAAAGGTTGGAGTTGTGCACTACCCACATGTGGGACTAGCAACATTCCAAGGGACATAAATAAACAAATGTAACTTTTACTAGGTGTGAGACCTATCCCAAATAAACAAATACACTGCTACCCTAGTGTGAGAATAACACTCTTGTAAAAACAAAAATTATAAATGCAACTATGCCTCCAATTCAAAATAATGGTCTTTGATTTTAGTTTCTCTGCCCAACCAATTCTTTGGTTCTATGTCGTTGCAGAAGAGGGCAAACAAATTAGGCGAGAGATGTTGTCCTCCTACCTAATCTACGATCTTGTGCATTCAACTTACTAACGCCCACTATCCTATGTTCCAAATTCAAAATGTACCTGACTATAAATCTTGCAAAGGACCTACTACGGTGGCTCGAGACTCTTTAGCGAGTGCAACATGATTTTTTATTATATTCACACTCTTTTTAATTGTGAAACATGCAACAGCCGCAAAACACCAGTAATTCCTCATTTTTTATGGTTTCGTAGCAACGCGCGGGCATTGTGCTAGTCAGTATATCACAACGGCAGATGAATTAATTACTAGGAATGAATGAATGGCAAACAGCACTTACTGGTAGAAGTGTCATGGGTCCTGTAGACACGGTGGTGGCAGTTGAGCCCAAGGACGCAGGCACCTGTTGCGTCAGGGAACACTCATGGGATAGACGGAGCAAGGAGCATCGACATCATCATCATCATCAACATCATCATCATCATCATCATCATCATCTCCCAGAGGCATAATCTTCCTGCACAGCTTCGAGTGTTCATTAAGCTGTTGGGAGTACCTATGTACCCATTTGTCATTTATGGCCTCTGCTTCGCTCTTTGGGTAGAGCTTTCCTGAAGAATTGATGTAGAACAGCTTAGCAGATAAATATATAAGAGTATTTTTGTTTCATCTGGTGAGAGAATCAGCAGCTACCTGGACAGTTTGTCTCGGGTAGTATCACTTGGCAATTGTCGTCGCCGTCGTCTTCATAATCGCTGCCCTCCTGTGTGCTGCAGTCATAGACTTCTTCCCCTCCTATATAGAGAATCAGTCAATGTAAATCAAGGACCCAGGGACAGTTAATTATCTATGGAACACGTCTGTAGGGGGAATTGGATACCTTGTTCATCATCAACGTCGTCATCACTGCCCTCCTCTCGTGCGCTCCAGGTGCTCCAGGCGTCCTCCTCCCGCGGGAACATGAGGTCCAAGGCACGCCTGGCGACTTCACATGGATCCGAATCTGCTGCAACAACTCGATCGTTGAGTTGGCGGAAACAAGATCAGTGAGGCATGAACAACATAGGAAGAGTGGTGATGGAAGATATACGCACAGGTGCTCGTGCGCGCCGGCTGGTGATGGAGCTCGGCAACCTCCAACCCCTCCCGCCGATCGCCTGGGTCTTCCGGGTAATCCAAATCGGCCTGGTCAGTGTAAGCATCGGGGTAGTGGGCGCCGTGATATGAGAGGCTCCTTGATCCAAGGAAGACTTGCTCCTCCGTCGATGCCATCAACACGCTAGCTAGGGTTCCTTGCCGACGGCGAGGCGGCGGCGGCGGCGGCGGCGGCGGCGAGTTGGGTCCGGACAAGTTAGGGATTTCTGCTCCCGGCCGCGCGTGTGGGGAATTGGGACGTTTTTTTTTTGCTTGCGAGGCACATGGCGTAGCTGCCTGGATAGGGCCCAAGGCCCGGCCCGGTTGCGTGTGCTTCGCGTCTCAACTGTTTCCTTTTTTTTTCGGAGAGAAAGTCTCAACTGTTTCGAGGTTTCGAGAAAACTTCTGATTCTCGGAATCACGGATACAAAAAATGTCTGAATTCGAAAAAATGCGCCTTCCTTCAAAAGAGTGAATGTCGTTTGAATTTTAGTGAACATTTTATGAGCATTTTTTAATAATGATCAATTTTTTATATGATGTACATTTTTTTGGAATTGATGAAAAAAAATCGAATTGGATGAAAAAAAATCTATTGCGATGACATATTTTTAGTTGATGAATATTTTGTAAATCCGATGAACAAATTTTTGAACTGATGAACATTTCTAGAATTGGATGGACAAAACTAATTCATGAATTTGAAAATAAAATTTACAAGAAATAAAAAATGTAAATAGGAAATGGGAAAATGACAAAGAAAAAAAATAAAATATGAAATATAAAAAGAAGGAAAAAAAATGAAAGGAAAATGGGCCGGCCCATACGAACACCCAGCGCATGAGGGATTCCCGATGCTTTGTCTCTAGTCTGATGGGGAGGTCCTAGTCGGCACCTTAAGCGCCCCGAAGCAAACTGGCGCTCACAGGAGAACCTAGTGGGCCGGCCTGTAGCGGACAAAAATACTGTAGTGCGAAAACCACCAAAATAGGCGTGCATCTCGAAGGCGAGTACATGCGATAAGGGCACCCAACACTTGGAAGCCCCCTCCGAGCCGACATGCTAAAATTTATATTGATGGAGGCTTATCTCATGAAGGTAGCCTGGGTGCAGCAGCTGCAGTTTGCAGGGATGATCGATGTAACTATCTTGGATCTTCAGCGATCGTTCTGCGTGGAATGAATACCCCGACAACTCTTGAAGCTATTGTATGCCATGAGGCGTTGGCTCTAGCTTCCGATTTGTCTCTAGAGGGCTTGTCGATCGCTAGTGACTGCAAGGCAGTTGTGGATGACATCAAAAATGGGTTGGGAGGCACTCATATCACAATTGTCAAGGGGATAGAGAAAAGAAGAGTCAGTTTTGAGAGCTGTGATTTTATGTTCGAGGGTCGAGCTTCGAACCGTGACGCACATAACGTTGTAAATTTTTCTGTTTCGCCTCCTCATGGTCACCACTTGTGGCTGTTAACTCTTCATGACCCCCTTTGTATCCCTTTGGATTTTGCTTCAAATTAATTAAAGTATGGGGATCCCAAAAAAACCAAAAAGGCATGCGTCATGCTGCAACTCTACTGTTAGAGAATGCATACCACTCGACCATCCACCTACTAGTAACCTCCTAAGAACAATTCTAGTGCCGCTATTTGAATGAAAATAAGTTCACTAATATGGGGAAAAGGTTCACCAATTGACCGGTCTGACTAGTTGACCGTTGACTGTTCAAATAATATGTGCAAGTTTTTTTTTTAAAAAATGGGAATTAAAAAAAGTTCACTTGTTAAAAAAAGGTTGGCAAATTTAAAAGAAAAAAACTCACAAAAATGGAAAAAGTTATTTGATCTTCAATGAAAGTTCATCGATTTTTGAAAAGGTTCATTCGATTTTAAAAAAGTTCATCAAATCTGAAAGAAAGTTCATCAAATTTGAAAAAAGTTCATCATAATTGAAAAAACTTCATCGAATCTGAAAAAAAGTTCATCAATATTGAAGAAAGTCCAGCGGATTTGATAAAAAGTTCATCAATTTCTAAAAAAATCATCGAATTAGAAAAAAAAATCAGTGGACTTGAAAAAAAGTACATCAAAATTTAAAAAGGTAAGGAAAAATAGAAAATAGAAAATAGAAAAGGAAAAAAAGGAAAGAATAAAAGAAGGAAACGTTGCTACTTACCAGATCCGACTTGGTGGCGGGTTGGTTAATGTAGCATGATAACACGAGGGAAGTTGCGACCTGCTAATCCAAATTTTTGCTACAATGCATGGTACAGATCTCTAGGTGCTGGATTCTGAACATACGGTGGCGATAAGAGGGTGCATGGACACCCGGGTCCTGAAAGTCCACTCTCGGTGAAGTATTTGGTTTTGATGTTCAACATATTGATGAAATATAGTCATCGATGATGCCCCTCTCCTAGAAAGGTTGATCAGATCTATTTATTTTCAGACCAATGCAATCATCCATGTAATCAGGGCGCCTAAGTTGGAGATCTTGGGCCCACTACCGGATGATATTGCTAAGCGCAAGCTTCCAATTGCAACTTCTGAGGTAGCTACAGCCTATGACCACCTATCGCAGATTTGACGTTCTGCATCTCACGCTCTCGTCCTATGTTCTTTTATGCATTTTGTATTTACAAGGAAATGATTAATGGCAGCTTGAATATAGCAATGCGTGTTGTGAAGGTCTTGCATCTCACATCTAGTGACCCCTAATCTTGGTGCAGTTGTTCGCTTCCTCAAATTCTTTTCTTGCTTGGAGAAGTTGTACATAATGGTGACTCCCTGCATCAATAGCTTTTGGTTTTCAATAATTTTAGTTGTTTCATACTCTCTACGTTTTAGCACTTGTTAATGGGTTTATGTAAAAAGTTTTGGGGCCAAAGGTGGATTCTTGTGTAGTTATGTTCTAATATCAATTTTGTGTCGGCATGCTTATAGCTCCGAAGTAACATTGGCACTGCGGCAATAGAGACATCCATTTTTATCCATTTTCCAGACAAGTATTTTTGGACGGAGGGAGTATCAGTTGCGAATGGTGCTTAACATCCATTACCTTAAAACTATCTAGTAGCGGTGCTTGGAAATGATTTGAATTGAACACAGAGTTGTACTTGCCAATTTTCAATTATTATTTTTATAATTTTGATAACTCCGTCGATGCCATCAACACGCTAGCTAGGGTTCCTAGGCGACGGCGCGGCGGCGGCGGCGGCGAGTTGGGTCGGGAGTCGGGACAAGTTAAGGATTTCTGCTCCCGGCCGCGCGTGTGGGGAATTGGGACGTATTTTTTTTCTTGCGAGGTAGTACATGGAAGATGGCGTAGCTGCCTAGATAGGGCCCAAGGCCCGGCACATTGTCTTTCTCTGGTCTAAAGGGGAGGTCCCACGGGGCATTTCCTATTTGGCGCCACAGGCGGCAGTTAACGTGCATCTTTGTTAACTGGCGCCTGTGGCGTCCGTAAATGGACCGGCCCATCTAGGAGCCGGTTCACGATTTCTTTTTTGGAAATTCTATGAACCTTTTCGAATATCGATGGACATTTTTTAAATTTCAACAGTTTTAATTCAGATTGAAAAACTTCTTCGAATATCAATGAACTTTTTTGAAATTTGATGGACACCTTTTTAAAATGTATGAACTTTTTCAATATTTATGAACATTTTCTAAAAATACATGAACTTTTTTCAAATTTATAAACTTTTTGAAAAAATTAGTGATTTTTTGCTAAAGTCGATGAACTTTCTTTTCAATTTGGATGACTTTGTTTTTAAATTGATGAACTTTTAAAAAAGTTTGTAAACCTTTTTAAAATATATGAACTTTTTTCAAATGGATCAACCTTTTTTCTTTAAATATGTAAACCTTTTTTAATTTCATATTTTTATTTCCGTAACAAAAAAACAAAAAAAACTGGGGCACCACGCTAGTGGGCCGGCCCATGCTAGCAGGGCTGCAGGCACCGGATCGTTAACGGGCGCCTGCAGCTCTGCATAGGAGCTCCCCCTAGTCGGCATCTTAAGCGCCCCGAAGCAAACTGGCGCTCATAAGAGAACCTAGTGGGCCGGCCTGTAGCGTACAAAAATACTGTAGCGCAAAAACCACCAAAATAGGCATGCATCTCGAAGGCGAGTACATGCGATAAGGGCACCCAACACTTGGAAGCCACCTCCGAGCCGCCATACTAAAATTTATGTGGATGGAGGCTTATCTCATGATGGTATCCTAGGTGCAGCAACTGCAGTTTGCAGGGATGATCGAGGTAACTATCTTGGATCTTCAGCGATCGTTCTGCCTGGAATGAATACCCCGACAACTCTTGAAGCTATTGCATGCCGTGAAGCATTGGCTCTAGCTTCCGATTTGTCTCTGGAGCGCTTGTCGATCGCTAGTGACTGCAAGGCAGTTGTCGCTGACATAAAAAATGGGTTGGGGGGGGGCACTCATATCACAATTGTCAAGGGGATGGAGAAAAGAAGAGTCAATTTTGAGAGCTGTGATTTTATGTTTGAGGGTCGAGCTTTGAACCGTGACACACATAACGTTGTAAAATTTTCTGTTTCGCGTCCTCAGGGTCGCCACTTGTGGTTGTTAACTACTCATGACCCTCTTTGTATCCCTTTGAATTTTTCTTCCAATTAATTAAAGTGTGGGGATCCCTAAAAAAACAAAAAGGCATGCGTCACGGTAACGCCTCAGACACACCCGTCGATGGTCGTTACACCTGGCGGGATCTAGACTGGCCTCACATATCAATACTAGTCTTTTCTGCGCACTTTGTCCTCACTCGTGCGCACCCGGGAGCAACTTCCCGGTCGGTCACCCATCCTGAAACTACTCTCGCTTAACTTTGGAGTTCTATCCGAATGGGCTCCCGGAAAAGAAGGAATTCCTTATTTATATGAGTAGTCTATCATCCCTAATAAGCCAGGCTATCACAGTCACGCCGCAACTCTCCTGCTAGAGAATGCATACCACTCGACCATTCGCCTACTTGTAATTGATTGCAGCGCGCACTACTTAAGAACAAATCTAGTGCCGCTATTTCAATGAAAATAAGTTCACTGATATGAGAAAAAGGTTCACCAATTGACCGGTCTGACTAGTTGACCGTTGACTGTTCAAAAAATATGTGCAAGTTTTTTTTGGAAAAAATAGGAATTAAAAAGAGTTCACTAATTTAAAAAAAGGTTGGTGAATTTAAAAGAAAAAACTCACGAAAATGGAAATAGTTATTTTATCTTCAATGAAAGTTCATCGATTTTTGAAAAATTTCATTCAATTTTTAAAAAGTTCATTGATTTTGAAAAAAAATCATCAAATCTGAAAGAAAGTTCGTCAAATTTGAAAAAAGTTCATCATAATTGAAAAAAGTTCATTGAATATGAAAAAAAGTTCATCGATATTGAAAAAGTACAGCGGATTTGACAAAAAATTCATCAATTTCTAAAATATCATTGAATTAGAAACAAGTTCATTGGATTTGAAAAAAGTACATCAAAATTGAAAAAGGAAAGGAAAAAATAAAAAAGCAAAAAGAAAATAGAAAAAAGAAAAGGAAAGAATAAAAGAAGGAAACGTTGCTACTTACCAGATCCGACTTGGTGGCAGGTTGTTTAACGTAGCATGGTAACACGAGGGAAGTTGCGACCTGCTAATCCAAATTTCTGCTACAATGCATGGTACAGATCTCTAGGTGTTGGATTCGGAACATACTGTGGCGATAAGAGAGTGCCTAGACACCCGGGTCCTGAAATTCCACTCTCGCTGAAGTATTTGGTTTTGATATTCAACATATTGATGAAATATAGTCATCGATGATGCCCCTCTCCTAGAAAGGTTGATCGGATCTATTTATATTCAGAACAATGCAATCATCCATGTAATCAGGGCCTACTGTCAGATGATATTGCTAAGCTCAAGCTTCGAATTGCAGCTTCTGAGGTAGCTATACAGCCTATGACCTATCGCAGATTCGATGTTCTGCATCTCACGCTCTCATCGTATGTTCTTTTATGCATTTTGTATTTACGAGGAAATGATTATTTTCAGCTTGCATATAGCAATGCGCGGTGTGAAGGTCTTGCATCTCACATCTAGTGGCCCTAATCTTGGTGCAGTTGTTCGCTTCCTCAAATTATTTTCTTGCTTGGAGAAGTTGTACATAATGGTGACTCCCTGCATCACTAGCTTTTGGTTTTCAACAATTTTAGTTGTTTCATACTCTCTATGTCTCAAAATAAATGTATCAACCTTAATACAACTTTTCACTAAAGTTAGTACAAAGTTGAGACTTGAGACACTGATTTTGGGTGGGACGGATGGAATATATTTCTACAACGGTCCTTGTTTTACTTGCCTCGAAGAAGTTTCTCTTTCTAGTGCATAACTTCTTTTAATTGTGGCAATATTTTCAGTCATCTGTGTAGAGAAATACCGGAAGTTGCTATCATCTTAACCCAGAAGATCATATTGAATGTCTTGACACTCTCAAGGAAGTAGTGCTGATGTATTCCACCTTGGGCAAGAGGCCGGAGGTTAACTTGGCCAAATTCTTTGTTCTCAATGTTAAAGTGCTGGAGTTGGTGAGATTTGTTGTCCATTTATGTAGATATAATATCGATTCGAGGCAACAACACAAACTGCTATAGTTTGGTAATAGGGCTCCTCCAAATGCTAGATTTGATGTCATAGTTGATTATAATCATGATATGCTTGCGTGTAAAACAATCTCCACAGTTTGTCCATGGCTGATCCCTTCGGTGAGTTCTGTGGGTATTGTGGACAAGGTTACTGATGCCATCTGCATGGTTGTCATGGTGGTCATGTCTGGCTT
This sequence comes from Secale cereale, assembly GCA_902687465.1. Taxonomy (NCBI): domain Eukaryota; kingdom Viridiplantae; phylum Streptophyta; class Magnoliopsida; order Poales; family Poaceae; genus Secale; species Secale cereale. The sequence continues at coordinate 32,440,106 of LR738709.1, read as the reverse complement.
GTTGTCCTCCCGAAACTGCAAACTTGGCAATGTATCAGTTAGGTGTAATATTGTAAGAGGTGATGTTTACCAACTATTGTGCTCATCGTGTTGTTTGTGCTCTCCTAAGAGGTGGTTTTGTATGGCTGTCTTCCCGGAACTGCAAACTCGGCAATATATCAGTTACATGTAGTGTTTTAAGGTTTTGTTTATTAGTTGTGGTGCTTATCATGTTACTGAGACTAACAATGCGGTTTCCATTTGAAACTATGAATGGCATGAAGAGAGCCTAACTTCTGCAAGTACACGCTTGGGGCTATGCATGTTTAATTTGTTTGTAGTTGTAATTCTCGCGGTAGGTAACGAGATGCAGCAGATCTCTCTTTTGAAGTACGAACTTCCAAAGAAGTACATGGGAATACTGGATTTGCAAAAAAGGACTAATTTTAGCCTACCAAAAACCAAGGCTGCCTTGTTAGCACTTGTTAATGGGTTTATGTAAAAAGTTTTGGGGCCAAAAGGTGGATTCTTTTGTAGTTATGTTCTAATATCAATTTTGTGTCGACATGCTTATAGCTCCGAAGTAACATTGGCACCATAGCAATAGAGACATCCATTTTCCAGACAAGTATTTTCGGACGGAGGGAGTATCAGTTGCGAATGGTGCTTGACATCCATTACCTTAGAATTATCTAGTAGCGGAGCTTGGAAATGATTTGAGTTGAGCCCAGAGCTGTACTTGCCAAATTTCAGTTACTATTTTTATAATTTTGATTACAGAAAGTGTTTGGCTAGTATACTCTGTACATTGATGTCTAGAGCTAGTTACTAGTGCTCTTCGAAGCATGAGGCGCACATGTTCATGTAACGGCAAGTTTATATTCTGCTTGTAACAGAGTTAGAATATTTTTCAAGCCTAATTTGTCTGATACATGGGAGTAATATCCCTGAGATGAAGTCATATGGTGGAACACTGCAATAGTGAAAGTTGTATCGTCTGGTTGGACAAACAGAGCTCATCTAGTTTCTGACCCCTCTCCTTCCCACAAACAACAACCATCCACCCACTTTACTTTCTCGCTCTTTTCCTCGTGTGGCATTGGTAGCTACCTCGGTGCTTTGAGCATTGGGTGTGCCGCGCGGAAAGCAATATATTTCAATCTGATAGCTAGAAGACATTAATAGGAGTCATTTCTTTTCCTCAGGGACGGAGTTAATTCCTGAATGCATTGTGTTCTTGTATATGATTAACATGTCGCACCTAACTTTATGGACACACATTAATTTTGCACGTACACCCATTTGCGGGAAATTTTGCACCTACCTTACTTTACATTGTTTATTTATATGCAAACAATAAGTCAATAAAGGAACAAAAATATTTAGGTGCATAGAGCAGTGTTTTTTTAGAACCAGAGTATGCAATACTCTAGTGGGGGTTACATTCGGACAACATATCCGATTCCTTAGTCTAGCAGGGACATTCCCTATGATCAGAAATTCTCCATTGGCCCTAGCTTCGGCTTCCAGGGTATTCTGCTCTCTGCCAATGTGTAGCACTTTGGGGTCTGCAAATTGAGATAGAGCAGTTTTAATGTCAAGGATGAGCCCGTAGCTTGGGGAACAACTAACTGCATCCTCTGCCAGATCAGCTGCAAGGTTTTTGCAATCTGTTTCCACCACTAGTGAACCTCTGTATTCGTTCAAGAGGGCTTGCAGGCCAATAAGCATTGCTTGTTCTTCAACATCCTGGGGGCTGTTCGAGGGGGGGGGG
>LR738709.1:32427330-32438225 GCA_902687465.1 Secale cereale | reverse complement strand
GGGGATTGTTGGAATTTTTGCTAGTAGGCCTTTGGCCCAAAGCCCAACTAAAATTCTGAAATTCTCTTGGCCCATTCATGCACACATGTGAGTGGAGTGAGTGAGGCTAAAGTTTAGTCCCACCTCATAAGTTGAGGGAGAGTTGCACCTCTTTATAAGGTGAGCTCTTCTACCACTTGTATGAGCATGAGAAGAGGAGACCTACACGCGCGCTCCTCCTCCTCGCTCGCCTCGCCACGCCTCGCCTCGCCTCGACGCGACGCGACGCGCCGCGCCGCGGGTTGCGGGATGCGGGATTGAGCCGAGCCGAGGACAGAGCTATGCACGTTGTCTATATTTTTGCTGCTCGGGAAAATTAATGAGTCATTAATTAATAATTAACGGACGCGTTAATTACTGAACCGTTTCCGATTCTTTTGGATCGTGACGACTCGGACGTGGGGTTTATTCCCACGACCTACCCGGCCCGGCCCGCACTATATAGTTCGGCAGACGTCTACCCTAGCCGCCGCCGCTTCGTATGGTTTCTCACCACCGTTCCAGATCATTGCGCCGCCAAGCAAGTCTTCTCCATCCCTCCTTTCGGCGTGCACCGCAAGAAGGGACAGCAGGCCTCCGGAACCCCGCCTCTCGTGATCCTGTACGGGAGAGGGGCGATCAGGTTTTTGGGGAGCGCACTCGCGCGACTGCTGGCAGCGACGACTTCGCGAACGACGACTTCTTCCCCGACCTCGGCAACCTCATCCTCGACGACATGGGCGACAACGTCAACGCTGGCGGTGCTGCTCCCGCTGCACCGTATGTGATTCTATCCTTCCTGTTCGAGATCGTGGTAGAATTCATGTTTCTAGTATGTGCCCTAGATGTGATCTGTTCATCTGCTATGCTAGTTCACATGATTAGTTTAATCTCTGTTGCTGCGGTCATGACTTATCTTCTGTTTATTCGGATTAAATCTCGTAGTAATTTGCTCATATTTCCATCAATCCAAAAACCTGATTATAGGCAATTTACTCCGAGTGGTTTTGCTGCACATCTGAAGCCGCCTGCCTTTAAGGGGGCACAATATAAGAGGTGGCGCACGAGAGCAGTCTACTGGTTTCAGACCATGGGCTGCTATGACGCCACCAAGGGCAAGCCTGAGGGCGATCTTAATCCGGCACAGCTGGAAGCTTTTGAGAAGATCGATACCCTCTTTAAAGGTGCTCTTCTGAGTGTTCTTGATGACTCAATTGTGGATTCGTATATGTCGTTTGACAATGGCAAGGACATGTGGGCTGCGCTCGAGGCCAAGTTTGGTGCCTCGGACGCCGGCAGCGAGTTGTACGTCATGGAGCAATTCTATGACTACAAGATGACTGATGAGCGCGCTGTTGTACAGCAGGCTCATGAGATACAGTCGCTCGCAAAAGAACTTGAGTACTTCAAGTGTGTGTTGCCGGACAAATTTGTTGCCGGGGGCATCATTGCCAAGCTTCCACCTTCGTGGAACAATTTTGCTACTTCCCTGAAACACAAGAGACAGGAGTTTTCCGTTGCGGATCTCATTGGTACTCTTGATGTTGAAGAGAAGGCGAGAGCAAAGGACACACGTGCTCGAGTTGCTGAGGGAGGTTCTAGTGCCCACATGGTACAGAAGAAGAACTTCCAGCCCAACAAGTTCAAAAATAACAAGAACAAAACTCAGGGCAAAGGCAAGTTTGATACAAAGAACAAGCCATCACATTCTACCAACTTCAAGAAGAATTCTCATAAGAAGGGAAAGGGACTTTGCCATGTCTGCGGTGATCCTAATCACTGGGCTCCGAAGTGTCCAAACCGCTTTGAGGAGCGTGAACATGAGAAGAGCGGCAAATCCGCTAATGTTGTCATCGGTGATACTGATATGAAGGAATCAGGGTACGGTATTTTTCCTACCATCCTTTCAGTATTTCAATCCCCTGATTGGTTAATTGACACCGGTGCCAATGTACATGTTTGTGCTGACGCCTCCATGTTTTCTTCTTACCAGGTCACTGGGACATCTCCCGTGCTGATGGGGAACGGGTCACATGCCATCGTTCGAGGTGTTGGTACGGTCGATCTGAAGTTTACTTCGGGGAAGACCGTGCGTCTGAAGAACGTTCATCATGTGCCGTCCATCAATAAAAATCTCGTTAGCGGTTCCCGTTTATGTCGAGATGGTTTTAAGTTGGTTTTTGAATCCAATAAAGTTGTAATTTCTAAGTGTGGACAATTTGTTGGAAAAGGCTATGAGTGCGGAGGCTTGTTCCGCCTATCTTTGTCAGATATTTGCACTAAAGTTATTAATAATGTTTGCCACAATAATGAGTCTGATATTTGGCATTCACGACTTTGTCATATTAACTTTGGATGCATGACGCGGCTAGCCAATATGGATTTAATTCCGAAAATCTCTACTGTCAAGAGCTCTAAGTGCCAAGTATGTGTGCAAGCTAAGCAACCTCGCAAGTCCCATAAGACTGCAGAGGCAAGAGACTTGGCGCCACTAGAGCTTATACATTCTGATCTTTGTGAGATGAATGGCGTGTTGACAAAAGGTGGAAAGAGATACTTCATGACGTTAATTGATGACTCCACTAGATATTGTTATGTGTATCTTCTGAAATCAAAAGATGAGGCTTTGACTTTCTTCAAAAACTATAAAGCTGAGGCAGAGAACCAACTTGATCGAAAAATTAAACGGCTTAGGTCCGATCGTGGTGGAGAGTATTTTTCCAATGAATTTGATCTGTTTTGTGCGGAACATGGTATAATCCATGAGAGGACGCCTTCCTACTCACCCCAGTCAAATGGGGTAGCCGAAAGAAAGAACCGAACTCTAACTGATATGGTTAACACCATGTTAGACACTTCGGGTCTATCCAAGGAATGGTGGGGGGCGGCACTAATGACTGCGTGTCATGTCCTAAACCGGGTTCCCACAAAGCATAAGACCATGACTCCATTTGAGGAATGGGAAAGGAAAAGGTTGAAACTCTCTTACCTACGTACTTGGGGTTGTTTGGCGAAAGTCAATATACCAATTCCCAAGAAGCGCAAGCTTGGACCAAAAACCGTGGATTGTGTTCTTCTGGGCTATGCTTTTCATAGCATCGGCTATAGATTTTTGATAATAAAATCTGAGGTGTCCGACATGCATGTTGGTACGATTATGGAGTCAAATGATGCAACTTTCTTTGAGGACATATTTCGTATGAAGGATATGTCGAGTTCATCAAATCTGGAGATACCTACTCCATCTAGTGAGGAATTCACTGTAATTCCTGAACCCACCATCGCGATGGAACACGTTGAGAATCCTGTTGAGGGTGACAATGGAAATCCTGTGAGGAGTAAGAGACAGAGGACTGCAAAGTCCTTTGGTGATGATTTCATTGTGTACCTAGTGGATGACACACCCAGGACTATTTCAGAAGCCTATGCATCTCCTGATGCTGACTACTGGAAGGAAGCTGTACGTAGCGAGATGGATTCCATCTTAGCTAATGGTACCTGGGAGATCACTGACCGTCCTTATGGGTGCAAACCTGTAGGATGTAAGTGGGTGTTCAAGAAGAAGCTTAGACCTGATGGTACGATTGAAAAGTACAAGGCACGGCTTGTGGCCAAGGGTTATACCCAGAAAGAAGGTGAAGACTTCTTTGATACTTACTCACCCGTGGCTAGACTGACCACAATACGGGTGCTACTATCACTGGCTGCCTCACATGGTCTTCTCGTTCATCAAATGGACGTTAAGACAGCTTTCCTCAATGGAGAGTTGAAGGAGGAAATTTACATGGATCAGCCAGATGGTTTTGTAGTATCTGGTCAGGAAGGAAAGGTGTGCAAGTTATTAAAGTCTTTATATGGCCTTAAACAAGCTCCTAAGGAGTGGCATGAGAAATTCGAAAGAACATTAACTGATGCCGGCTTTGTGGTAAACGATGGTGACAAGTGCGTGTACTATCGCTATGGTGGGGGCGAAGGAGTTATTCTTTGTCTGTATGTCGACGACATATTGATCTTTGGAACCAAACTTGATTTAATCAAGGAGGTTAAGGATTTCTTATCTCGCTGTTTTGAGATGAAGGATCTAGGAGTAGCTGATGTTATCTTAAACATCAAGCTGTTGAGAGATGAGAATGGTGGGATCACACTGCTTCAGTCTCACTATGTGGAAAAGGTCTTGAGTCGTTTTGGGTATAGCGACTGTACACCTTCTCCAACTCCATATGATGCTAGTGTGTTGCTTCGAAAGAATCGACGGATTGCTAGAGATCAACTGAGGTATTCTCAGATAATTGGTTCGCTTATGTATTTGGCCAGTGCCACGAGGCCTGACATCTCTTTTGCTGTGAGCAAGCTGAGTCGGTTTGTGTCAAAACCGGGAGATGATCATTGGCATGCGCTTGAGAGAGTTATGCGCTATTTGAAAGGCACCGCGAGCTATGGAATTCACTACACCGGGTATCCAAGGGTACTGGAGGGTTATAGTGACTCAAACTGGATTTCTGATGCTGATGAGATAAAGGCCACAAGTGGTTATGTTTTTACACTTGGTGGTGGAGCTGTTTCCTGGAAGTCTTGCAAGCAGACCATCTTAACGAGGTCAACTATGGAAGCAGAACTCACAGCATTGGACACTGCCACTGTTGAAGCAGAGTGGCTTCGTGAACTCTTGATGGACTTACCTATGGTTGAAAAACCAATACCCCCTATCCTGATGAACTGTGATAATCAAACTGTGATCATCAAGATAAACAGTTCGAAGGACAATATGAAGTCCTCAAGACATGTGAAGAGGAGACTAAAATCTGTCAGAAAATTGAGGAACTCCGGAGTTATTACGTTGGATTATATCCAAACGTCGAAAAACTTGGCAGATCCCTTCACAAAGGGTCTATCACGTAATGTGATAGACAATGCATCGATGGAGATGGGTTTGAGACCCACCGCGTGAGTTGTCCATAGTGGTAACCCACTCTATGTGATCGGAGATCCCGTGAAGTAGAAGTGGGAGACAAGCTGTTGGTCAGCTGGGAGGAGAGTATCCCTATATTAACTATCCCACTCCGTGATGATGCAATACTCTTCTGATCTGCATGGCAGGTTGATACTTATCTTAATGTGTTCCAAGTGGCTTATTCGGGTAAGCAGAGATGTTGTCCTGCAGAACATCTTCTGAGGAACACACCTATATGAATTTGACTGTTAACGTCGCAGTCTGTGAGAATTGGGTGTTCTCTAATAAATTCATGAAAAGGCCCTGGAGTATGACGTATACGCTCCACCCGCGGGGAAGCCTTGCGGCAGCCAAGTATCGGTCAAGAACTTGTGTGAAACTAGTCTCGCAGAAAACTTGTAGTTCAAGGCATAGTCCACTATTCAAGTTGTGATCTAGTGTAGCATAAATCTCTAAGTGGAAGTTCAACTTCACAGTCTCCACTAAGCACCGGTATATAAACAATGTTTTGGAACTAAATGATGAGATGTGCCAATGAGACTTTGTGGGGGATTGTTGGAATTTTTGCTAGTAGGCCTTTGGCCCAAAGCCCAACTAAAATTCTGAAATTCTCTTGGCCCATTCATGCACACATGTGAGTGGAGTGAGTGAGGCTAAAGTTTAGTCCCACCTCATAAGTTGAGGGAGAGTTGCACCTCTTTATAAGGTGAGCTCTTCTACCACTTGTATGAGCATGAGGAGAGGAGACCTACACGCGCGCTCCTCCTCCTCGCTCGCCTCGCCACGCCACGCCTCGTCACGACGCGACGCGCCGCGGGTTGCGGGATTGAGCCGAGCCGAGGACAGAGCTATGCACGTTGTCTATATTTTTGCTGCTCGGGAAAATTAATGAGTCATTAATTAATAATTAACGGACGCGTTAATTACTGAACCGTTTCCGATTCTTTTGGATCGTGACGACTCGGACGTGGGGTTTATTCCCACGACCTACCCGGCCCGGCCCGCACTATATAGTTCGGCAGACGTCTACCCTAGCCGCCGCCGCTTCGTATGGTTTCTCACCACCGTTCCAGATCATTGCGCCGCCAAGCAAGTCTTCTCCATCCCTCCTTTCGGCGTGCACCGCAAGAAGGGACAGCAGGCCTCCGGAACCCCGCCTCTCGTGATCCTGTACGGGAGAGGGGCGATCAGGTTTTTGGGGAGCGCACTCGCGCGACTGCTGGCAGCGACGACTTCGCGAACGACGACTTCTTCCCCGACCTCGGCAACCTCATCCTCGACGACATGGGCGACAACGTCAACGCTGGCGGTGCTGCTCCCGCTGCACCGTATGTGATTCTATCCTTCCTGTTCGAGATCGTGGTAGAATTCATGTTTCTAGTATGTGCCCTAGATGTGATCTGTTCATCTGCTATGCTAGTTCACATGATTAGTTTAATCTCTGTTGCTGCGGTCATGACTTATCTTCTGTTTATTCGGATTAAATCTCGTAGTAATTTGCTCATATTTCCATCAGGATTGTCTGCCAACTGACAAGTATGTCAGACCCCTGAAACCTCTAGCTACTACATCACCCCATCGTTGTCCAGTGTCCGGGAGGAAGGATGCGTCCGTGTTTAATTTAGCCGCCCCAGGGGCCGGTGCATTCCACCACATGTCCATCCTAGCAGAGACGTAAGTCAAGGAACTAGAGTAGGGAACAACCCTTTTTCCGTCCAGGGATGGACTATCCAGGCCTGCATTTTCCCATTCCTCTAGAAGATTAGACATATATTGCACTGATCTTCAAATCGTTTCCTTATCGTCTCCATGCACACAATTATCTCGCAGGTGCCAGCATCTCCATAGGAGAAGCAGTATCTTTGATCTCATATCCTTCTTCACCGAGCTTAACAGAACCTGTAGCCAGTCACAGCCCGTATTCCGAAAGGAATTTTCCAAGGGTAAATCCCATTGATCTCTGATAGCATACCGTAGAGCTGCACTCTTTGTGCACATGATTATTGCATGATGTTCGTCCTCGTCATTGTTCCCATATATATTGTAAACATCATCCACAATGATTGTACGTCTGAATTTGTTCATCTTGGTAGCAAGAGTATTAGTGGCTACTCTCCATCCAAAGATTTTAACTTTCGGAGGCACATCAGCTTTCCAGATGAGGTCCCATATGCTGCGATCGTTCGCATCACTTGTCAAACTGGATGATGAGAGATGGGATTTGTTCTTGATGGTTGCTGCAAGTTTGTAAGCACTTCTCACCAAAAAGTTTCCATTCCTTTCATAATGCCAGGCCAAACGGTCCTTTGCCTCTGTCCTTGGGAGGGTGATCCTACATATTTCGTCCGCATTAAAGGGGTAGAATATCAGTTTGATGAGGGGGACGTTCCAAGTTTTTTGTTCCTCATCGACGAGTTGGCACACCCAGCGAAGACGATAACTTCGAATGAAGCATGCACTCTTGAGGCCCTCCTTACGAGGGATCCATTGGTATCTCTGAATCTAGATACTTTTGCCATCCCCCACGCGCCAGATAACTCTTTTTTTCAGTAGTTCTAGGCCAGCCTCTATGCCCCTCCAAACCGGTGACGCATCTGACGCAAAAACAGTGTCCAGAAGGTTCCCCTTCAAATAGTACATAGATTTCAAAACACGGGCACAAAGGCTGTATGGATTTTGAAGTAGCCTCCATCCTTGTTTAGCTAGAAGGGCAATTTTAAACAAATGCATGTCCCTGAAGCCGATTCCTCGTGCTCGTTTTGGTTTCGTCATGTCCTCCCACGACATCCAGTGCACTTTGCGTTTCCCATTTTTGTCTCCCCACCAAAAGTCACGGATGACCTTCTCGTATTTCTCGCAGAAGCCTAGGGAGACGAGGAACACACCCATAGTATAGCATGGCAGTGATTGGACCACGGATTTCACATGTACTTCCTTTGCCGCGTAGGCCATGAATCTCTCAGACCAGGCACTGCACCTCTTCCCCAACCTATCCATGATCGGCTGAAAATTCTCGTCTTTCATCCTACCTTCTGTTGTTGGTAGTCCCGGGTACTTGCCCTCAAAGGTGGACGAGACTACACCCAGGACGCTCTTGATCCCTTCTCTGGTTTCCTCTGGGCATACCTCGCTGAAAAGGATCAAGCACTTACTTTCCCTTAGAAGTTGCCCCAGGCCTTTCTGGAAAGTTGTCAAGACCTTTTTGATTACAATAGCTTGATCCACCGAGGCTTTGAAGAATAACAAAATGTCGCCTGCAAACAAGAGATTTGATACTCCCGTACTGTTTCTAGCAATTTGTACTGTTTCTAGCAATTTTTAGAGGAGTTAAATTTCCTTGGTTGATTTCCTTTTTCAAGAGTTTCACCAGACCATCTGCTATGAACAGAAAAAAATAAGGACTTAGGGGATCTCCCTGGCCCAAGCCTCTGGGTAAGGATAAAGGGGTCCGGGAGTTCTCCATTGTAGTGAACCGAATATCTAACGGATCTGACACAGGCCATGACCAAACCAGTCCAAGTCTGGTTAAAACCCATCTTCAGGAAGACTCCCTGGAGAAAATCCCAATCCACTCGATCATATGCCTTCGCAAGATCAAGTTTGTACGCACAATGGGTGTTCTGCGAGTGCCTACTATGTTGGATCTTGTGGAAACATTCAAACACAATGGTGGCATTGTCTGTAATCAGTCTCCCGGGTATGAATGCACTTTGGGTCTCTGAGATGATCTCGTCCAGGAATGGCCTCATCCGGTTGACCAAGCACTTCGAAATCACTTTGTACATCACGTTGCAGAGGCTAATTGGTCGGTAATCCTTTAGGGACTGCGGGTCCTTTGATTTGGGGATCAACACAATCGATGTGTCATTCGGACCTTCTGGCATAATTCCTTTCTCAAATAAACCGAGCACACCTCTCACCACATCATCTCTCAGAACCTCTATGTTTCTTTGGAAGAAACGAGCTGGGAAGCCATCCAGGCCCAGCACCTTGAGGGGGCCAATTTGGAAAAGGGCATCACTCACCTCAGCCGCTGTAAAAGGTTTGCATAATTGTTGGTTCATATCCTCTGTGATCTTGCAGTGTTTTTATTCAAGCATCCTGACCGCGTGTTTAACTGTTGGTTCATTTCTGTAGGAAGCTTTACATATTTTATTATCATACCAAGCCAATACAACTTTGCAGTACTTCAATCTCCGATCTCGACAACTGAGGATGCACACGATCGATATAAGGAGTTTATAATGTACAGGTACAATAGTCCAAAGATCTAGAAAAAAGGGGACAAACACTAACAAGAAGCAACTCACCAGTCCCCGTTCTACTTGTGCATACTTCTTAACCATATCCCGGCCCTCCAGCCGTTGAAGCAATGACCAAGTATGCAAGGAAAGGAAAATGTTATCTTATCGATCACCATACAATATCTTTGTAGCTACCATGAGCAATACAGGTTGGCAAAGTTCTTTCCTAGCTTGAGCTTCACTGTACCTGCTATCTGGGCGGTCCATTTGCGTCGGGATACACGCAGCTCAGAGCATCACGTGCAGTGCATCGGTCTGCATAAGCTTCATTAGAGAGGAGTTGTCATGTCCAGGTAAACAGTAATACTACACTGTGGTCTGCAGGCGTAGGCCTGCAAGCTAGTCCTTGGGTCTACCTTTTTCTGGCTTCATATGTCTCTGCGTTTCGTGACCCTGGTTGTTGACTTTTACATGTACAGAACCGAGCAACGCACTGATTATTATACTACATAAATTATTCATGATGTTCCATATCACGTTCCTATTCAACGAACACCAAGGCTGACGACTAATCTGGTACAAAAGTGTTCGACATCTTCAAGACCTCCGGGCAATTAGTTCCAGCAGATACATTTATCAGAATCAACGAACTGGCCTCCAAGCGAGAAACAGGGGTCGTCAGATCTGGGGATAAATAATTTTTTTATGTGGAAAGAATTAATGTTCAGACATTGGGGATGGAGTGGTTGAGAAGTCAAGAAGATTGCAAATGGAGAAGGAAACGCACCTTGATTCCATTGCCGAGATGCACACGTGCCCAACGCTTGTTCGTCAACATCCATGCTCGTGAGGTTGGGCTCTTCCATATCGGGATTGTTTTTATCTGAGTTCTTGTTGCAAGGAGCAAGCTCTCTGGGCTCACGATCCATGGCGTTTGAAGCTTGTTCGTCAAACATGGCAGACGGGAAGAGGAAGGAGGAGGAGACGAGAGTATGTCCGCCGAGTGTTGCGTGATGAAAAACCATGGGTCAGACACACGTGGCTTGTGGGCTTGGGCTTGTCGACAAAAGCATGAGGCGGGTCAAGTCTGACATCATGTCATGTACAGTGCCCCTACTAGGCCCATCAAGCATTGAGCGTCTGCAGCAGCTGTTCAATTGCACATATCCTCATGCACCTGAGCCCATAATGGATGGTTATGATAAGAGGTGCCGTGTAGCTTGTGCTACAAAAAACCGCTCTACATACAGGTTTCATATATAAATGCTTCAAGCTTATTTTATTCACTCATTGCACATATAAATGCTTCGAGCCGTTGCAACTTTTCATCAAAAAATGAGTTCTGCACCCTGTGTAAAAAAACATGTGTGCGGTATTCAATGAAACTTATGAGGGAAACTAGAACATGATGACGTGCGTTGCCGCGCTCGTCCAATTTAATGGAGAATTATAGAAATATCTACCAAAGTTATAGAATTATAATGTTGTGAATATATAACTCCATCTGATGAATATTTGGTATAGTATTTTGGTGGCAATTCACTAAACTAATAACGCGGGAACTTGCAAGTAGACCTATTTGATGCAAAGCCACACAACAGAACATCACATTGGTTAGCTCGTGCCCATGGCACAAGGGTGTCTAGGCAGCTTAAGTGATGTGTCACAGATGAAAATGCAAA